>VYXH01001853.1:91224-120889 GCA_013397275.1 Burhinus bistriatus
TTTTTTTATTTTCTGGTTGTTTTTTTTTTTTTTTTTTTTTTTCAGAGTTCTTATTAACAAATATACATGCTTCTGAAGTCTAAAACCCCACACTGCAGTATTAGGCAAGCTTAACTGTTAAGGAATCTCTTTTTATAGGCATGTTATTAGCAGAAAGTACATCATAAAGCTTAGATTTTTTTTATTTAGGAATAAATAGAATACTGTATTGATAAAATACTTCTTTCAAAGCAGTGAAAATTCACGGGAAGATGTTTTAATATTTATGTCTCTTGAGGAAAGAGGAATTTTATATTATTGGAAAAGCTCCAGTGAATAAGTGCTACTTTGTTGTAACTACTGTAACTGAATTATATACTAGATTGGTTTTATCATGTGCTAATACCCTGAAAATGCTTCCTTTTGAAGAACCGAGAAGCTTACTTAGCACTGAAAGTTAATTACGATTACCAGTGTTCATTTATGCTTTTGTATGCATATTTTTATACTTGTAACTCTATGATATTAAATTTATTCTTATATAGTTTTTGAGTGTCTTGTTTAAAATGTGCTCCTCACTTGGTAAATTATCTGATAGTTTCTTTAACTCTTTTTCAGATCTTTGAAAGAATTTTGTTTATCTGGGCAATACGTCATCCAGCCAGTGGATATGTTCAGGGCATAAATGATCTTGTTACTCCTTTTTTTGTAGTCTTCGTTTGTGAATATATAGGTAAGATTTGTCTTAATACTGAATTATGAATTGGTACTGTTTTTGGGACAGCCTCTTCATTTTAATCTGTATGACAATTTGGATTAGCTAATCAAAGCGTAATTTGATACATGATTTTTATAATACGTTTTTGTAATTATAAATCTGTATAATTCTATTTAAATATATACTGAGAAGCAATCAGACTTTAAGTAGCCAGTGGAGTTCAGGAATCTTTCAGGTTTTTATTCTAAGCAACCTCCCCCCTGGTAAAAACCAACCAAACAAAACCCTCCGTAGAAGTTGCAGACTGCGTTCCCATTTGTCAGATCTGAAAGCAGGGGAAAGAAGCACTATCTAGCATTTGCTTTCATCTTGATTTCTGGTTAAGAAATGTTCAGAACTCCTGATGCTTTTTTCTTCATAGGTGGTTTTATTCTCCCTTTCTTTCTGTCTTCTAATTTATGTTTTTTGTGAAAACTTTAAATTGTACATATGAAATGAGCAGGTGTTTAAAAAACCAAAACCAATGAACCAACAACACCACCCCCCCCCAAAAACAGGAAAAAATCCCATGAAACAAGGAAAACTTAAATGAGTAGTGGGGAAATTAAAGTAGAGGGAACGTATTAAACTGGATCTGTGGCTGAAAGAATGGCAACCTGCAATTAGGGTCTGAAAATTAAGGCAGCATTAATCAAATTTCTCTGGTTAAGAGCTCTGCTTTTCTAGGGCTCACAACAGTGCTAACAATAGTAGCATAAACAGCTGTATTTCTGTTGCGTTTGTGGCCTTATATGTGAATATACGTTTTGAAAACTTTTATTTGGCAAACTCTAATATTGATTAAATGCTCATCTCTTAATAGAATATCATTCATATCTTAAATGTATATATTAGTCTCCATAAACATTGAGAGTATGGTTTATCATTAACTATAATTCATTAATAATTTGGATATAACTGTGGATATAAAAGGTAAGGTTAAACAGTAAAAATGACAATGTTAATCTGGCTTGAATTAAAACTGTTTTCCTTGTATTTCTGTTTGTCATACACACATACAATGAAAATACACAACACTTATATGTAAACTTGAGCAACGTGTTCCTTGTATTTCTGTTTGTAATACACGCATACAGTGAAAATACATGACACATACGTAAACTCGAGCAATGTGTTGTCTGGCTACTTCGGTGAAGCTGTATATAGTGGATTCTTCCTATCTTCTCTATGTGAGATACCCACTGGTGTCTTAATCCAGATAGATTAGATCTAATGAAGGACAGATTATCCTTGAGTGGATGATAGACTATCTGTCTACTCATTTGCATGGCAACACCTCTTGCTTTGTTCATTTCTTATTTCATAGGGGGACATTTCATTGCTAAGCAACTAATGAGAACTACTGCTGCTTTCACCCTAATCATCTCTTAAATAGGGTAGAGACCTACTCCTGAGAGTACTTGCAGTTTCTGCCTTTTACTCCCTCATTTGACAGATAATGAAAATGTTCTTAATGATCCTAGAACAGTAGGGTCTCTAGTAGACTTTAGGGTTGTTAATTGAAATAAGAAGTTCAAATGAGATGTGATTAGAGAATTGATATTCCATGTTAAATAGACCATTTAATTAATATGGTAAATAAGTTTGTCTTTACCACCAACTTACATTTGGAGACCCTGGTGATTGTTAATGTATTTACCGGTTTGTCAGTATTTTTGTATCGGAGAGCATAGCTGTGCCAGTAAGTGTCCAGTGAAGAAAGACAAAACTCAAAAACTAACAACTGTAAAAGATATTTTGCCACTGAAAATGTATGAAACTCAGAAACCTGTATTCTAAAAGCTCATTTAAAAGCTAATATCTATATAACATGAAAAATAGCAAAATGAAGGTATTTTCTTCAATATGGTAGTGGGCCTGGCTATGTGCTAACAGCAGTTATTTCCCCCAGTGACATATAAAAACATTCTAAGGTCTGTCTTTAAATAGCTTTTTGATCTGAGTCTTTCTAATATACTGAAGTTACACTGAGTGATGCATTCGAGGTAGAATGAATAAGGGTGTGCATTTTACTTAAGCTTGAAATAAGTACATTAAATTTATGAAGTATCTCAAAAATACTGAGATTTGTAATAAAATCATAGAAGGATCCAAAACTCAGACTGTGAATTGTACTTCAGTAATTTAGATAGAAATAAATGCAGAATTGCAAAAGTTTCCTAGCAAAAATGTTTAAGCTATTAGTTTGTTTAATATTTACTCTAGTAATACTCTATATTTACCTTTTAGATCTTATTTCTTTCTCTGATTTTAAGTGAATATTGTTTTGTACCTTGAATTGCTTTATTTACTGCTTTCTTTTAACTATTGATTTTTGTATTTTTCTCAATTTAACTGAAAACTTTGTGTTGCGGTTCTGGATCACTGATCACTGGATCACTGATTCCTACCATTTAGGAAGATAATACCTTTTATTTTAGGTCCTTTCTATAATTAAAAGAAAAGAAGTCCTAAAGGATTATTAAAGAGTAATACTAAATTATTATTAACAATGCCATTAATAATGAATCTGTGCTAATTAGATCATCTGATAGTATATCCTGATAATGTTCACACGCAGTTGCAGTTTTGTCAAATATTTTGATGGAAGGAAAGACATGTTTATTTTAGCTTTATGATACCTGAGAGAGCCCTTAATCTTGCATAACACGTGTGTGACATATTTATTCTAGTGATGGGGGGGAGTCTTTCTGCTCTGCTAAAGACATCCAAAAACTGTTTGGAAAAGTGTTATTAAAGAACTTTTGAAAATACAAATGACATGTATGGAAGTGATAATTTACTTGCCTAATAACATTTTTTTCGTTCAAATCTGAATGCCAAAAAGTAGGTTTGTTTATAAGGACCAAAGTCATAGATGTTTTAATGGTTTAGTATGGATTGAGGTGCCTAATTTTAGCACATAGGTTCACACATTTCAAATAGGTTGAGTGACAGTGTAGGAATTGATATGTTAAATGTTGAGAGCATTCTTTCAACCTTTCCAGCAGTGTAGGTATGATGAAAGCGTATTTTGGTAATGTCTCATTAGTTCCCCAGTCTGCAATAAAAGTAGAGTACTGTAACATTTTCAGCAAGATAAAACTTGGTTGTCAAACCAAGCCAGGAGAAGCACAACCACAATTAAAGAAAATTTTGGAGGGAGGTAAGTACCGGCCCTTGCTGGAATACAGTAGATTCAGATTAGGATTTCTGGTCTAAATTAGGAGGAGAAGGAATTTAAACCTTAATTTTCTCCATACCAGGTGACTGTGTATATCAATCTCAACTTTTTTTTTTTCCTCTGTAAAAAATGCTAGAGATCTGTAAGCTTATTCTGCCATAGTAAAACAACTTCTTTGGAATTTCAAACACTAGTGGTACAGGAAAACTATTTTGTGCTTACGTCGAACCTCCTCTATGACATAGCACTGATACAACAAGTGTTGTTAGAACAAATGCTAGTTACTGGCAGGGCAGTTTTTCTGAAATCTCTGTGTCTTTGTAGCATATTAGTGTCAAAATGAATCTCTTCCATGTAGTTGAAATTCCAGAGGCATTTTTGTTTCATGAGATGAGATATACCACCTGGCTGCTCACTGTTTGCTGACTTCATGTGGACAAGGACATTTTGCACTGGATTGCAAGTCCTATTTCAAGTTGCGACACGTTGCTCTCTTTATACACCTTCCTGTTGCTCTGAGTTCCTGTTGATCTACATGGTTTCCAAATATTAAGTTGTGCTGCACAAGTTGCTTGTGGTTTCTTGCTGGTGGAGTCAGCTGCACCTCACTGCATCTGACATTTCAGTACTATGTCTGCCTTTCAGTAATTCGCTGAGCCTTGTGTGTATATCTAGAACTACAGAGGGGACCTGGATTTATTCACCATCCAGAGAGATGACAGCTCAAGAGAAGCACCATCATCGTAAGGATGCGTGTCAGGCCATTGCTAAGTGGAATGGCTGAGTGAGATCACTTTGAGACCCCTAGCAGGGTTGGATCCAGAGGAAATTAGGAGTTACTAGGAAGTCAAGGGCAGAAAATGAACACTATTGTAGCGCTTCATCATTTTATGTCGGATAAAGGATGTCAAGAAAAATGAGGCAGCTGAAGATGGGAATGGTGATTGAGATTTTGTCTGCAATCTTCTTACAGTAGAGGAGCTTGAGACAATTTGAGAATACTTACAAGAACTCATGAACTGTAAACTTTGCAAAGAGGGGTATTACCCGTGTAAGTATTTTTCTTGTGATCTTAAATCCTTTTGTAGAAGACTTTAAATGCAATTTCTGTTACCTAGTGTTTTCTAAATTGATATTGCCATGACTTTATGGAGTAATTATTCCAGACCTAATGGGATTGGGATGAGTTTTGGTCCCAGACTGGGGTTACTGTGAGAACGTAAAGGTCCTGGAAGAGCCAGTCTGTCTATAGCTCCCGTGCTTACCTTTCTTTCCATTGCCTCTCTTGTGTCACAGGAAGTATTCCTGTCCTTAAAATGAGATTTCATATTGGTTATTGCCTTCTTTCCTTCCTTCTCAGCATATGTGCTGCAAAAAATTAAATTTAAAACTATTTGTTTCGTTTTTTCCCTAGTTTGTTGCATGCTGTATCTAAAATTGTTATTTTCATAGTATAAGTGGAGTAACGGTTCAGAGGATTATGTCAAGGCTATATCTGAGGTAATTCCTCAGAGTTTGTTTATAAAATATGAAAAAGTTGTCAATTTAGCAGAGATTTTTTTTTTTCAGGAGAGTTGTAATTTTTATGCAATAAGTAAATCTGTTTAGAATGTACATAAAACTGAATTTCTGAAGGATAAGGCAGTAAGCCAGAGCAGAGAGTATTAACCCTCTGACTCCAGAGAGCTGCTAGAAGATTTTTCCAATACTTGCACGGTTAGAAGGTAAAAATTTTTTTCGGCATGCCTTATTTCCTTTTCAAGACTAAGCTGAAATCTTGATTGCTGCAGTGTGTAAAGTAATCTAAGATAATTAATCCTGCTATCTAAATACCTAGACCTTTCCTGTTCAGTTCCACCAATTCACTAGTCCTTGGAGAGCTATGAGTAGGTCCCATGCACTGGGGTTTTGAGGAGATAAAGTGGAAAAGATGTAACATATTTGTATTTACTCTGCTTAGAAGAGACTGAGTGAAACTGAGGGAATGACAAATTGTTTTGATAAAATGGAAGTTGAACAAGGAGCTATAACTGGATTTACTGGATGCTTCTCTCACTCCCAGGCCCTTCATGTGATTGGAGACTGGTAGAATCATCCTTGCAGTCTTTTGGTTTACCAGGAAAGAAATACTGGAAAACCTCCCAGCAGAGTGCACTGAGGAATGTGAGGGATTTCTTCAGTTTGGGAGATGAAAAGATTTTTTTTTTGCAATTGTTGTATGCTCTTGAACTTTTCTGATAATTTTGGCATTACACTGTGTAGCAAACTTCTATTGTTTTAATGCTTTTCTTTGTTCAAATAAATACATGTTTTTGAACAATACTGTATTAAAATGTTTTTATTTACATATTTGCTTGAAATGATTTATGAAAGTTATACAAATCAAATCTGCATAAAAGCAGTAACATGAATCATAACTGACATTTTAACGTTTTCTTGCAAGTTGTAAAATTATTAAGAAAAGACTTCCTCATTTTTTAAAACCATTTTAAAACTTGCATAAAAAAACTGTTCAAAATAATTTAAATCATTCTTCTGTCATATGAAAATTCAATGCCACAAGTTCCATTTGATCACATTCAATTTTCTCTCCTTAATGCAAATCACCAGTAATGTAGTTTCCACATGCAAAGGTATATTTCAGTGCTGCTACTTAATAACTTCCATGATGTTTTATAGTAATACTCATGACATCAGTGAAGTTGATTGAAATTCTCATAAATATGAACAATATTCTATGAAATACTCTTTGATAATTGAATGGAATATTGTAGTTTGTGCGATTTGGGTGGGCAAGGAATGAAGAAAGCTTACACAAAACTCTCTTGAATTAGTCTTGAAAATACCGAGAACTCAATTCCGTCTTCTACATAAGTCCAGAAAACATGATATGCATTCCTCTGTAAAAGATCTGCAACACAGACAAGCCACTCAGTGATCTGAAACTTCTGACTTACCTGTCAATTCTCTTTGAAGCACTCTTTGCTTTCACGTATTATGAAACACTTAATGTATATATACATATATATAACTATAACATGATGCAGAAATTGTTCAGCGTTATCTCAGCTTGCTGTGAGATAACCGCCAGTGACTTTTTGAATTTCTAGGAATATGTTGCCCCACTCTCACCCTGTTGATGCACCAATCTATTGTCCAATGAAAGCATTTTGAAAGTGGTATGGAGTAGCTGAGGAGAGGGAGGATTTTGAGTAAGATAAACAGCACTTGAATGGTTTTACACATTGATGATTCCTGCTTTGCTCCACAGAAAAGGTGACGAAGGTCCAGAAGTAAGCAGAGACCTGTGTGGTGCCCATCCACTGTGCTGAGGACTTGGTACTTCTGTCCCAGTCTTCTGTGCTGTGTAGTAGGACTGATTTTGACTGCAGTGGGAAAGCAGCTAAAAATGATAGGTGCTGAAAAAAAGTCCTAACAGGGTGTTTCCTAATTCATTATTAAATAGACTTTGTGGAGCTAAATCGTATTTTATCCTGTTTGTTTCTTACGAATTGGCTTGTTCTACTTTATTTATGAGCTTCCTGAGAACCTTTTATAGGTCTCATATCCTCCTTACATCTTCTGTTTTATACCACCTGTCAGATTCTTCAGTTGGAATTCAACAATTTATTTTGGTGCAGAAAGTACTAATTGCCCTATTTTTAAGTCACTGCATATCCCGTAAGTCAGAAGGTTGGGGTTGGTGGTTGGTTTTTTGTTGTTGTTTTTTTCTTATTTTTATAAATTTAAATATTTTTGAGGCGTTGTAATGAAAAAACCCTAAAGTTCCTTCAAGTAAATTACAATGCATCAAAGAAGATTAAAATATAGACCTAAATTTCAGTGCTTTTAAAAAAAACCCTTAGCAGTCTTTTGAAGCACTTGGCTAGATTATATTTTTAAATTGTTCATTTTTTTAATGTGTGTTTCACTTAAGAAAAATGAACCATTCACAATGTCTGAGCAATTTTCTTTATTAAAATATAATATAGTTTTTCAGGCCTAATTGGGCAAAGAAATCTTGCTATTTTACATCCTTCTATTCGCTTTCTTATCAAGGAGAAGAATCCGTGTGAAAATAACTAGCAGTGAATTGTTTGCCGGTTAGCAGTGCTTGCCGTAATATACTGCTGTGTCTAGGGTTGGTTAATAAAGCTGTATATTTGGAGGCATTGCAAACAGAACTGTATGGAAAATCTGAGTAGTATTAAGAGGACATCTCATGCTTAGTTTATGAAGGGTTAGGGAATAAAAGAGCATGAAGGAGGGCAAGTATGTCTGCAGGACTTGTGGATTGGAGAGAACTGATTAATAGGAGGCCAGTGAACTATAACTTGACTTTAATATTTTGATCCTTTTGTTCTTGTGTTTAGATATTTATTTTAATTATTTACCTGGACAAATTTATCTTTATCTTTCAGCATGACTTGTTGGAATATTAGTTTTTTAGTTGCAGTTTGACTAATCCTATAGTGAACACTTTGTTCTGGCTTAGAGTTACAGAACTATTTCAATTAAGGACTATTTTTTCACGTAGTTACAGTAGTAAAAGCCTTAATGAATATAACTGAGCTTTACCCAGGTATGCTCTTTGTGTGTGGCTTGCTAGTGATAGCGTTTATTCCCTACTGTGTTTCTCCAGTTGCTTAAGTGGTAGCATTTGGTATCAAATATATGAGTGAATCTGTCTGCATAAACTCTCTCTTAGTCTGCTTTGGTCAAAATGAGGTGTTTTACTGACTTAATTAGTGGATTTTAGAGCTAATTGTACCAACCCAATTAGTGTTACTGGCATTTCTTGGAGTATAGTAACCTTGAGAAGGTGTTAATGATGAGCAGCTGAGCGCACATCTACAAGTCACTGTTTGGTGTAGCTGGGTGATAGTATATGAGTATTTACTCATTAACATATTTGATTCCCAGTAAGGGCTTGGAACTGTGTGAGCTGGATTGCTATGTGCTGTAGAACCCATCTTCCAGATCCCATTTGCTAAACTATCAGGAAATTAGCCCCATAATACAATGAATAATTTAATTTTCAGCTCTCACCTCAGGGGTCAGGGATGAACATTGGTACTGGTGTGGGGATAGGAGCATGTTAGGGAAGAAGGGAGAAGCAAGATCTCTGTTTATTGCCAAGTAGTGCTTAGAGTGCTTTAGCTGTAATATTAAACTGCACCCTCATGATATGTCTTTGTGACTTCCACTTATTTTTTGCTTAACAAGTTAGGAAGCGCTCATAAAAACATCTGAACAGACAGATGTAGGGTATGGTAACCTGCTTTTCTAGTATTTTTGCTTTCTAGTACTGTCTTGAATGGCCATGATATTATAATAGACAATACTGTTTCACAAAATGAGTCCTCCTCTGCCTCTGTGTTGAGTTTTGATTTCACTCTCTTCAATATACTGTCAGATTTCCAAGCTAATTATAACAGTTCATCTGAAACATTGGATGCATGGTTGCATCCAATAGATTTGGAGAAAGATTTGAGATTGACTGAACAAGTTTTTATCAATAATTGCGATAACCGAGCACTGTGAATAAAAGTTTTTTTTTAGTTACTAGTTTCAACTTCAAGGCTAATTAACAAAAAGTAGTTAAAAATTGATACACAAACTTTTTTTTCAGTCCTCCTCAGAATGCCCCTGAAAGGTGGCAAGGCTTAGGCTTTGACACCTTTCTTTGCTTATCATATGTAGAATTGTTTTTAATGTTGCTTCTATCATGTTTTCTGTAATCTTAATATTTTTTTTTAAGTAGTTCTGTAGATCTTTAACCAAAGTGTTCGAAGTCATATCATACTGATAGGATGGAGAAAATAACTCTAGTCATCTTCATGACCTCCACTGAGACAAAATCAGGTTCCTGAAAATCCATTTGCTTAACCGCACAAATTCCAAAATCAAAATTCCTATTCTCCTGAACTGGCACATATTGCAAGTTTGAATAAAGTGTGGCCTGTGATAAAATGTCTTCTTTAGTTTGCTTGCAGAAGTATAGTAGTAATAGTGCTGAGTATTTAGCTCATAAAGGTGTGTTAGTAGAGGAATTAGGATGTACCCTCAGTTTCACTGTCTGCTAGGGAAAAAATAACTTCTTTTAAATAAAACTTTTCTGTGGATACTTTTTTAAAAGGTTCCTATCTATTTGAAGTGAAATAAGCCTAATTACAGTTAGATTTGTCTGGCTATGGTTAGCAGTTGCTGTCAGAAGTAAAAAAGAGGCATTGAAATTATCCTAGTATAAGTATATCCAACTGTTTAATTGCCTGTTATTTTTAGTTCTCTGAGAGAAAATTAATATTTTGAGTAATGATATTAATTGCTCATAGTGTCTTATGAGTTTCTGTTAAAAAAAAAAAAAGGAAAGGAAAAACACCCCAAACCCTGAAATTTTAAGGTGTATTAGTCTTTCAGACTTTTCTAGGCTTTTAAATAGTCTTCAAAGAAAGTGCAATCCATATAACTAAAGCACAGGTTCTTGAATGTTAATGCTGAAGGGAAAAAGACCAAGTCTGTGAAGTGTATGTGAAAGATGCCTCTGTGTGTGGAAAATCATTAACAGGGAGTCTGTTGCCATGTTGATGTAAAACTTTGCAATTTTGTACGTTAGTAGACTTAACCAGGGATGTCAGAATTCATCTCATGAAACCAAAGCACTGAGTGTGTTTTAAGGTCTAAAACATACAGAAGGAAAAGCTCGAAACCCATGACTTGTTGAAAATTAAAGTAATAATACTTCATTTTTACTCTTAAATGTAATAATAGTCTTTCATACACTAATTATCAGTCTAAATTCAAGTTAGGATGACAAGGGAGAAAGAAAAGCTGTCACAGTTATATTAATCTACTGGAGTTTTGTGAATCTAGTTTTGTTTGCATCTAATTTGAAACAGTTTGCTTTCTATTTTCGAAGTGTTCAACATACTTTTGTGGGCAAATTATCAAAATATTATTCAAGGTGACAGTTTGGTTTAAAATTTTTCTCATGAGCTTTTATTTGATTAATAAGAGAAGTACATATTTGCTTAAGTTGTTTTTACTTTGGAAGGTATTTGCTCTATTCCTTTGTGCTTATACTAATTTCGTAATGTCTTCAAAAAAACTGAAATAATATATTTGTCTAAAAAGAATTCCTCAGTGTAATATCCTGGATTTGTTTATCTGATGCAATTTGAGCCAATTTTTATAAATAAAGAAGTGTAAAAGGAAAGATGCTTTCACCTGTTTTAAAAGCTGTTCCTAACTTCTGTTGTTCTGAATCAAATTAAATATGGTAATATGAGAAATAGAAAAGTTAGACAAAACCGTCAGTGGTGGATTTATACTAAGAACACGCCAGAGGTTACTCAGGTATTTCAAATTTAAAAAGGTAAATGATTTCTTATGAATATACCTTCACAGGAAAACATTATTATATTAAAATGTAGCTTTTTCTTTCTTTGGGAGAAGAGAGGGTAAAAATCTGTAATCCCAGACTTCCTTTTTTTTAATTCCCTTTCTTTTTTTCCCCAACTGTCAGCATTATTTTTGTAGAACCTTGAATAAAAGGAAAGGACTTTCATGTAATTAAGAAGAAAATATCTGAGTGGTTCAGACTTGTCATATTGGAAAATGCTCTTCCTTTTTCAGAGTGGCATCTACATACTAAGTCAGTGTGCTCCAAGTCCCAAAGCTGTCACTTTAACCTATCTAAATAAGTATTTCAAAGCAGTGATATATCTAATTATCATACTGCAATATTTTCATTGAAAGTGTAGTAAGCAACAGTCTCTGTATTTTTGATCTGTGTTCTGGTGACAAGCTTTAAAAAAAAAGTGTCTAAAGGGATTAAGAAAGATTGGCCATGGAGAAAAGCTGTAAGAGCAACTATTGAAGAAGTGAACACCTACTATCTCAAAAGATTAAAATAAGTGTCAGATGGAGGATTTGTCAGACTTAACGATTTCTGTTGATTGATAGCATTTACTTCCAGGTATCACTATTTGAATTCATTGTTTTTATCTTAAAAATGCTGCTGCATGTAACTGGCTTTCTTGTTAAATAGAGAATTAAATGAAAATATTTGATCTTTGTTGGCATAAGATGTTAACTGAAAGAATGGTGATTGCCATTTCATATAAATTTTTTTGAATCACTTATGTCTGTAGGTGTAAGGTTATCTTCCTACTCTACTCTTCCTAACGTATCTTATTCTAGTACAAAAATTTCTTACTGCTCTCACGGCAAAAATAACTGGATTATATTTTCTTAAACTTACAGCTTCCTATTTTCTTTTCTTCTGTTCTGTGCATTATTGTGAGTGGAAGCATCTGCAGGTGGGGTTTGAGGTTTTGGGGTGGGGGGTTTGTTTGTTTGTTTGTTTTTTAATCTTTGTCTGCACGTTTCTGTATCACGTGAAGAAGAGTATGTTGAGAATACTGATCAGTATATTACAATGTGTGGCCCAGCCTCTGTTTATTATTCACAGTCAACCTGTGATGTGAAGACTTTTTCAAAAAGCAGAATCAAGATGTGAAAAAATAGAAAGGAGCTCATAAGCCCAGGAAGTTACATCTCCTTGTAAATGACTATAATGGTTTTACATTTTAGAGGAACAGCCAGGTTGGATCTTGGAAGTTACTAATACAAATTTCTTCCATCATATCAGTGCCAGGAAGCCTATCAAAGAGTCGAAAAGTCTGACAGAGGTGTGAAGGGAACCTCTGAGATGTCACCCTGTAGCAGGGGGGCTGTGCAGATTCTTTGCTTAGATGTTTCTTATGGATAGAATCAGAGGAATTGTATCCTCCATAGCTTGAAGAGGGACTTTTACAAGGACATGTAGTGATGAGACGAGGGGTAATGGCTTCAAACTGGAAGAGGATAGATTTAGAATAGATATTAGGAAGAAATTTTTCGCTCTGAGGGTAGTGAGGCACTGGAACAGATTGCCCAGGGAAGTTGGAGGATGGAGGCCCCATCCCTGGAAGTGTTCAAGGCCAGGTTGGACGGGGCTTTGAGCAATCTGGTCTAGTGGGAGGTGTCCCTGCCCATGGCAGGGGGGTTGGAACTAGATGATCTTTAAGGTCCCTTCCAACCTAAACCATTCTGTGATTCTATGAATTCTTTTGAATTTTTGTTACAAGAGATGTATAGAACAAATCCCTAAATTAATAAGAAATTTCTGAGGTCAAATGGGACTAATCAAAGGTTTATAACAAAATTAAATTCATGTTTCTCTAATGTGATAATATCTCTTTATAGGCCACGAAAGCAGCTTTTGTGTCTAAATTTGTCTAGTATTCTTCTCCCTAATAAATCAGTTGATCTGACAAGATACATGTTCATCCTATAAACCCTGCCTTGCTCCTTTTCTGACTATACTTTTTTTATTTCTAGCTATATGGTTTCAGCTCTCTGAGAGATACATCCAGTTTGAGTTACTCAGCAGGCTACCTTTTGTGTTTTACTAGAGGAAGTCTTCAAGACCTTTAAGGTTCATTATTTTAATTTTATATTGTGATTAAACACACAAGTTATAAAAATGCTGAGGTTGCATAATTATACTAGTGAGTCTTCTGTTTCTGCTGACTGGTGAGCAGAATTGCTTCTTAGCCTACAGGTTGTTTCTGCTGTTTCTGTTCTTCCTGAAAGTTTATTCCACATCATTTTACTGCTACCAGGCTTTTCTGTTCTCTCCAAGAAAGTCTGTGAGGTCATAAGAACTGCTCCATTGGCTATGTGATTTTTATTTTATTTTATTTTTCCTTTTAAAGCAATGTTTACTGTGCGGGTGGTGAGACAGTGGAACAGGTTGCCTGGAGAAGCTGTGGAGGCCCCATCCCTGGAGGTGTTCAAGGCCAGGCTGGATGGGGCTTTGAGCAACCTGGCCTAGTGGAAGGTGTCCGTGCCCATGGCAGGAGGCTTGGAACTAGATGATCTTTAAGGTCCCTTCCGACACAAAGCATTCTATGATTCTGTACTGTTCTTCAGGTGGAGATCCATGATCTTGCTTGTGTTGTACTTCAAGTAATGAGAGGCTTAATATGGATTTTCTTCTGGCCTACAGTCATGTATCTAACTGTAATCTATATTAAATATTATTTTGCATTTTCATAAGAAAAAACAAGCTCAAAAATTTTCTTTAGTAATCAGAATAAATAAGTCAGAACTAGTCTTTTCTATTGATTTTAAGTATTTGAGGTTCTCAGCTAACTCAGATTTGTCTGTTAAATCACAGCCTTTTTGTATTATTCAGGTATTTATTTCTAGCTCTTCTGTGTTTTTTTTTTTTTTTTTCTTTGAGGTATGCTGAAGAGTGCTTGAGGAAAAAGGATTTTTATTCCCCATGTATATAAAGAAAAATTCTGTTGATGAAAGTCCTATTTTAGTGCATAGGATGGTGTGTTCAAGGGTATAAATATGATTACTGATGTGGATTTTTTGAAGATTGTTTTGCATCTGTATCTGTATTTCTAAATTTTTGAATGCATCTGTCTAAAGAAGACATGTTATTTCATGATGCTTAATGCACGCTCCCAGAATTTTAAAAATTAAATTAACTTGATAATATGAATGTTACCTTAAAAAATAATACATTTCTGTTAAGTTTGAAATACCTCTTGTGGTTTATATTGTCTCATTTTTGAAGGCAATTAAGAAAATAGACTTGCATTGTAAGGAATTCATTAGAGGTTAGTGAAAGGTATTTTATTTGAAACTACAAACTGGAAATGTTGAGTCATGGGAATAAATGGAAAACAAGATCTTGAATAATGGTAGAAGCAGTAAAATGAAACTGAAGGGAAAACAAAAGATTTCTGCAGGTGTAAAAATGAAAGAATTGTGAAGGAGAAAGTTAATTACAATTAATATAACTATGGGAGAGACGTATTCCAAAGGGAGCTGCATATTTTAGTTCTGTCTTATGCATTCGTTTTACTCTCCCCCATGGTTTCCATATAGTTAAAATTAATGATCATCTTTCTGTGGTGCAGCAGCACAAGAGGTGGTTATACTTTCAGATCTAAATCTTCCTAAGCATGCTTTCCAGCAGACTGGGAAGTTAATTTAATGGCTTTTGACATCCAAATATCACAACTCGGTGTGTTTATTGTGAAGTAACTTGCAGAAAGAAAAGCCTAAAAGAGAAAGAATTACTTCAGCAATGATAACATACTGTACAAATGTCAGGAGCGCAACATTCAAATACTGTTGTATACATCAGTAGCATCCCAAGAGCTAAGAGAAGGTTTTGAAATTAGGTGGATCAGTGCTTTAAACATTGTTGTAAACAGTTTTTTGTCTTATTTTCAATGAGATATATGGTTAGTTACAGATTTCAAACCAATTCAAATACAGTTGTCAGAAGTTTGTATGCTGAAATTTTTCAATTTGTATAGACTTTGCTTGTAGTTCAAATGCAAACCTTTTTGAATCATAGTAATCATAAAGTAATTGGGCTTTTTCATCAGTACGGGGATTTTTTGCTTGTTTTTAATTTGGGAAATCTGAAATTTTAAATTTCTACTTGAAGCTGTGGAAAACTAATTATGAAGCAGAAATGAAAAGTTAAGTGCTTAAGCACAATAACCAAAAAAAGGGGAAAAAAAAGGTTTTTTGCAAAACAATTTTTCTTCTATATGTTTTAATTGACTTATTTCATAGAAACAGAAAATATTTAACACTTTTATAGCACATTAGTTTTAATAAAAACCAATACTTTAAAAAAAATTTACTGACATGTATTGTCAGACATTGCTGAACTGATTTGCATGTTCCATCTTTAGTTAATTATGAGATAAAAGTTTATGTAGTTACAGTACAACTGCAATTTAAAGACACTACCTTTCTTACAGTAGCATAGGGGAAGAAAAATAAAGAAACCATACTCTTATTTTTGAGTAAATGGAGCAGGTTTTATTCCTAGAGATTGTACCATGTGATATGATTGTTTCTTTATCTTAATGATAAATACCTATATATTATGTAAAAATATGATTGAATCTCATGAATAAAGCAAGCCTTGTGGCTTTTTTGCCACAGATGCTTATGTAGCAGTTTCATTGGGAAATTATAAATCACAGCAGATTAAGATAGTTAATGAATCCACTCAACAATTAAAGAATATAAGAAGTAGTGCTGCCTGAGCAGAGTTCATTTTCCTCAAATATGCTTCTTTTAATTCAGCATATGCAATTTGTGCTAAAAAGTGCAAATAATGGATGATATTTGTGTTCTGTTGTAAATAATGCAAGAAATCTGTAAGGTGCATTTCTTTCTTATTAGCTGTGAATGACAATGGGAGGTTACAAAATAAGGAAGCTTGTCAATTTGGTTAAGAAATTTGACCAATATTGCATAGTTTGGATTTGCAGCAAACTGCCACAATCATAGACTTGTGTGTACAATGTCACAGAGGAACAGTTATTTCCCCTGCCATCCCTTTTTCTTTGAGAATTTATTTAGTTGTTTAGTTCAATGACAATAATAAGTTAAAATAAAAATGTCTTCATGAATGGGTGAATTTATGCTAATATAGAATTGTTGTCATATGTAAATGGTTGCTGAGCTGATGTGACAGTGGCAAAATTTTCATTCTTTCATCACTGAAAAAATTAAACTTCTGAATTTTTAAAAGCTTTTATATTTACATACAAATTCTTGGATAATTTTCGTTACTTTTGTATTTATCCAAGTTAAAAGTTGAACCTTTAGCCTGATTAAGTAATGTATTAAACATATTACTGTTTATGGGATTGTTCAAATCTGTTCTCTGTCTGCCTTTTAATATTAAGTAATTATGTACAAGACAACTTTTTTTTTTACAGTTTTAGGTGAGTATTAATTTTCAGGACTTTCAAAATACATCGTTGCATACACAGATATGTAGACTGTTTTTCTTTTTTAATCTTTTAAGTACTTTTTGGCCTTTAATGCAGTTGATTCCACCCTACCCCACCCGTGCAATAAATAATTCCTTTTAAAATCAACATTAATTTATAGATTCTTTTTGAAGGCTCTTCCATTTTAAAACACACAGCGCTAGAGTGACTGTCTCTAAAATAGCCCTGTAATCAGTCCTGTACCTTAACACAGGCAAGGCCCGTGTTCCTGGGGTTTGCTTTAGACTTGTTTGACCATGGGTTACTCTTATCTCATTCTTGCTGTTTTGTGTGTTGCTTGTTTGCGTCGATGTGCATACATAGGCTTGATGCTTTAAAAAATTAAATGATAAGCACAAGCTAGATAATTAAAAAATGCGGTTTGGGAGACATGTTCAACGTTTAATCTTTCATTTCCTATTCTCCAAGCACCTTTTGGATTTCTCAGGAAGCTCCCTTATCAGGCATTCTAAGAAAATGCTCATCAGCATCCTGTGCTCATCGTGCATACTGCATGCTAATTACTAGTCCCGTAATTTCGTATCACATGCACCACTTCTCCCTGGCAGTCTGTTTTGGTTGACAGCAGCAAACCTGTTGAAGTGATTACTCTGAGAAGAATTTGTGCTGAACGTTTTGTTCTTCATTGTTGCTAAAATACATTTTTAAGAAGTGCTGTCATCTTATACGCTTTGAAGACTTCCATTTCACAATAATGTCACACTCAAGGATGTGGCTCGTACCTTTTTTCCAAATCTGAACTGCATTTACTGGCCAGATTTCTCACTTGTGTTAAGAGGCTGCCAGTCTTATATTTGGCATTATGCAAGTTCTGTGAGTCAAAGACCTGTTGGTGCCACCTGGTTTGCTTAGTTCTCTTTTGTACCCTGTATTGGTGGTGGAGTTGTTGAAGCAGTAAAGATATTTTTCATCTTTTTCATATCTGAATTGCTGAGTGGTAATCTCAGTTGTCTGCAGCCTGTGAGGAACCTTTTGTTTAATTTGCAACATGAGCTGAGACTTTCCCTATTTTTCAAATAAAGTTATCATTCTTTAAAACAGACCTGTTTCTGTGTAGATATGTGCAGTGAGTTATGAATAGGAATTAAGTGCAAGTTCTGGACTACTTAGTGTGTGGGGAAAAATGCCGTTAAAATCTAGTCTAGAAAAAGCCTGAGTAGAAAATCTTACTGGCAAACAGGTAGGACCACGAAAGGAAGTCTCGTAATGATTTACTGATTACTGTTATGCAGAATCTGGAATGAGAGAATAAGTATGTGAAGTATTTACTCTTTTGTGATAGAACAAATTGAGAGAACTTGCAGGGTCATGCATTAATTTTGATGAGCATAAAAATTAGGTCAAAGTAATCAAGTTTACAGTGGTTTTGGAGATGATGATTTACTTTGTTCTTCAGGTCAATGGAGATTATAACATTCCCTATGTGCAACAAAATTATTTAGAGAATTAATATTGATAAAGTAAAATGATTAATATTTAAAACATCCTTCTTATACTGATGTGTAAAGATGTGTAACTTACTTCCTATTGCAGCTTAAGGAAGTTGTGGCAGATCAACTCAAAACAAGTGTAAGATTATTAACAGTGTTAAAACAGACAAGTCAACAATAATTGTGTGTGTGAGAACATGGCTGGTAATAGGGGAATATTTGAAATGCAATAAGGTCATGTTTACCTGAGCCTGGACTGATGAGATGAATGAGTTCTTTTTATTTTTTTTTTATTTTTTTTAATTTTACCTTTGTGACTTCAGTATCACAAAGAACGGGAAATTTATATTTTGGTGATTAATCCTTAACAGCTCAAAAGCTATTTCTATCAGATAAATATGTAATTAGGATTTTTTTGAATGAGAGATACTGATGTGGTTATGTACATATTTAATTAGGTAATTGTTACTGAAAGAATTTGCATTTAAATACTCTATTATATCCTGATCTCCTTAGAGAAACATTGCCTTAGTGCAGCAGTGACTGAATAGCTGCTTCATAAGGTGCTTTGAAAACTGAGTTTGAAGTGAAATATGTAAGATCTTCTAGAAATATTACTGGGCACCTCTGCATGCGATCATATGCGTATAGTTTTGTAGTTTCTATACTTAGCTGGTAACTTCTAGGTTAGGTCTATCTGAAGATACAACATCTAAAGTAGATTACAACAACGTAAACTTTATACAGACAAATACCTGTGCGTGTACAATCAGAATGATTTCCTTGCATCTCTGCGAGAGATACATAATTTGGACTTGATGTATATGGTAATACTTTTTATACATTAGATGAGAAATACATTTATACAAATTAGTGCTAAAAAACCCCCAATTTTAAGATGTTCAGACAATTAAGCTTTCTAATGTTTATATGCATTACTTTGTATATTGGGTATATGTAAAGAACAATCATAATTTATTGATGATCGTACAGTCTGTTTTGGGCGTCAGCACTGGATCTTTCTTATACCACCATCCGTTTTGCCCCCAACCTTCCACTCCAGTGAATTCATTTGAGTTTTGCGTGATTCTGAGTGCTGAGACATCATTTCAAAATAAAAAGCTAAAAATAAAACATTAATAAGCCAATTAAATGTCTGTTTCCTTAAAAGTTAGTTTCCTTTGAAGGAATGTAAGCTTTTTTTAATAGAGGTATTTTTTGTATGAGCTTGCTTAGCGTATTGAAGTAGTAAAACTATCAAGTTGCATTCATTTCTTTCCCACTTCATAAAGACTGAGTATTGGTGTTGGCGTAAGTAACAGTTTAGAGAAATTCTAAATGCAGGTTGCCTTTTTGTTGGTTGTGTTTGAACACATAGTTGGACATAGATGGCTATTTGGATGCAGTGAGAGGGCTGCTAGTTACTGTAGCTGTATCATTAACCTTTTTTAATAATGTCCTACATTATCAGTATTTTAGTTTTATTTCAGGACATGATTTCTTCATAAATAAAATTCTTTCTGAAATTAAAATTTTCCAGTTCTTTAATGAAAAAAATTGTATGGGATGATTCCAGCTGTCTGTAATGGCAGATGTTTTTACCCATGATCTGTACTGAAAAGTTGAAATTCAGGCATTTTTTAGAAGAAATCAAATACATCTAAAAGGCAGGGATAGATAGGGACTTAATTTTAACATTTTGAACAACTTCCACCAAAATCATCAACTAAGCTTAATCTCATATTAAAACCTATTTTTAATGGAGGCAAGCTGTTATCGTCTGTTTCTCATGGTTTTTTTCTGTTGTCATTGGAAAAATAAATCTGTAAGTAGTTGTAAGTGATATTTTTTTTAATTTTATCCTTATGTCTCTGCCTTTGGGAGTGGATCCAGTTAAAGCTGTTTAGAAAATGTTGCTCATTCATTTCGCGCTGTGGGAAGTTTCAGAAGCATACACTGGGAATGAGTAAAGAACAGCTAATACTATGCTTACAGCAATGCACATATTCACATCAGCATGTCATTGACTCCATGCTACAGCATTTTTCCTCCAGGCAACTATTTTACTGTCTTCTACAATTACATAGATAACATGATAATGATCTCCATAGGAAACTGAAGAAAATGAGAAACGTTGCTGTGAGACTTTGTGATCGGGAGATTTGATCTTTTTTTTCCCCAGATATTGGTACATGTACATATTGGCCTGCAGTTTTCCCCATATTCTTGTTATTTAATCTTTGTATTACTGTCCGGATTTCACTCATTGAAAATAAATTTAAAGTTATCTAAAACCAGAATTTGCAATTGTGTTTTCAAGCACAAGTCTTAAATGGAAATAATTTCTCATGTAATTTTGCTTCTTCTGTTGTTTGTCCTGAAATCCCTTCCATTCTTTCTTTTCTGAACACCTCTAGAGGGTTTATTTCTTCACTGAAATAAGAGGGGGCAGGGTGGGGGGAGGGGAAGGGAGTAACATGCAACTTGATTGATTTCCCCTTAAAACTGCGTGGAAAAAGAAGCACTTCAGTTGTGCCTACACAAATAAATGAATAAACGTTAAATATGTAAACTTTTATTTTTCATATTATTCTGCCAATCAAGTGTTCCTTAATTGGAGCTTGTCAAGAAAATGGGTGACCTTTTTTTTTTTATTTCAGCTGTAGTGTGGAAAAGGGTCATTCAGATATTCAGAGTCACTTTTGGACTTCCTCAATAAAGTGCAGCAAGTTCAGGTGAATTGATGCAGCAGAAACCATTGCACATCACTGAGCACTTGCTTGTTTGGTGGCTTTTGTGATGCTGAGCCTTCTTTATTAGATTTACTCTCTGGATGGCTTCCACAGTGTAGCTCCTTGTTCAGCGTACACCGCATTTAAATCAAAAAGTACCAGTTAATATAATGTATACAAAAATATACTACTTAGCTGATGTAATTAAAAGTGTTTTAATATATCTCTAAGTAATTAGGTTTACTCTTTGAAATATTTGGTTGCGGAGGTTTAAGCTAAAGTTTGAAACAATTGTTTTACATAGGGTAAATACTACTAGTATATAATTGAAATACAGTTCAGTTATCCTACACATTTAATTAGATTTTTTCTTTTTTTTTTATATTTCAAAACTTTTATTATCTGACATTAGAAGACATGACTTAGTGATGCATGAGCAGAACAATGGGAATGAAAATTGGACTGGAAGTAGCTTATATATTTAAAGAACATACAAAAAATCTTGAATATTTTTTTTACATTTAAGAGGCTTGTGAAAATGCTAGAGATCAGTCAGTATAAGCCGTAGAAAAGCGTAGTGTTCTTGGATGTCTCTTCCAAAGGGAGAGACAGAACAAGAAAGCTGGATGAGTATTTCTGAAAAGTGCTATTTTTATTTCTGTAATGGTTGAGCTTGTGGCTCTGTGACATTATATTTAAGGATTATGGATTCTTTTAGTGAACGAATGGATGGTTCCTAAATGCTATCTGTATCTTCTGATTTGTAGGATCACCCAAACTAGAGCAGAAAGAACTTGATAATATTTGCCTTTCCATCTCTAATCCATTTTTTCCCCTACGGAATAATGAGAATTCTACTTAGAACAGTGAATTTACTTCAGACCTATGTTTGTTTCAGAAGAGGCTGTCCTGACATCCTCTTTGTGCTTGGTGAACATACCTGTGATGAAAAGTAGTTGGAACCATTGGAAGATGTTTCTTAAAAGGTGTATTCTACTTTCTGGGAAAAAAATTAAAAGTTTGTCTTTCTAATTTGATAGTCCTTCCTTACTAAAACAACTAGAATCTAGTTTTTCCAAAATGTTAATGCTGGGGTGTCTTTGCTGTCCAAGTTGCTTCAGCCTTGTTTCTCAAACTGCTGTTGTTTTCTTGCAGCCTGTCATTTTTGCTTGTTGCAGGTATTTCAGTCACAGGATGGGAATTCTTTTGATGGACATTTAAAGTCTTACTTCAGCTATGTTTACACTTCTGAACTTTGGAGGTCTGCATTCTGAGGCAATCTGTTTAAGTTCAAGTTATACATAATATTGAGAAACAGGATTTTCTTTGGATATGATTCATCTGATTTATTTTAGGTTTCTACTTTAGAACAAGACAGCTAATACTCCGTCACTGGTTTTTTTTTCTGCGTTTGCTGTGAAAGGAGGTGAAGATGCCCAGCTTTGATGGTTAGGTGTATCTTCAGCTTTTTTGTTGGTTTAAATTCTGGTATGCGAATATAGTGTGAAATGGTAGTTTATGAAAGAGAAGGACAAAAAAAAAAGTGAAAGATAAGAATGATGAGAAAGAGAAGGTAAAAAGTCTTTTTCATTTATTATCTTCTTATGCCCACCTGTAGAAGAGTTATTGTGTTGTGCTAAGGTTTATAACTTCCTTTTTGTTCAGAAATGTGATAGGAGTATCATGAAAAGAAAAGGTGCTCAAAGGCAGGAAATTTGCAAAGGAACACGCAAGCTAAGTAGTCGTAATCTCACTCTTCAGCAAGTGTTTAGTGAAGGTACACCTGAAGACTGCTTCTTTCAAGGGGAATAAAGTTCAATATGTGTTTGTGTGGAAAGGCTCTGGTAGCAGCAGGAGGGGAGCTACAGGGGTGGCTTCTGTGGTAAGCTGCTAGAAGGAGCATCTCAGCCAGACCCAGTGCAGTCGTTTTATATAAATATGAAGAACTCTGGTTCAGTTATTGTTTTTTCTGTAAATGTTGTGAGACAGAAAATAGGTTTAAAATATTAAAAAGAAAAATAATAACTAGACTTTTTTTTTGCACTGAGTCACTGTTTTATGCATATATAATAAAGAGTACCTTAAACTTCACCAAGGGCAAGTCCTGCATATCCAACCTCGTGACCTTCTATGATGGATTTACTACATCAGTGTATCTGGACTTCTGTAAGGCCTTTGACACAGTCCCCCTCCCAACATCCTTCTCTCTGAATTGGAGAGATACGGATTTGATGGGTGGACTGTTCGGTGAATGAGGAATTGTTTGGACAGTTGCATCCAGAGGGTAGTGATTAACAGCTCAATGTCCAGATGGAGATCAGTGACGAGTGGTGTCCCTCAGGGGTCCGTATTGAGACCAGTACTGTTTAATATCTTCGTCAATGACATAGACAGTGGGATAAAGTGCACCCTCAGCAAGTTTGCAGACAACACCAAGCTGAGTGGTGTGGTTGACATGCCTGAGGGACGGGATGCCACCCAGAGGGACCTAGACAAGCTTGAGAAGTGGGCCCCTGTGAACCTCATGAGGTTCAACAAGACCAAGTGCGAGGTCCTGCACCTGGGTCAGGGCAACCCCAGGTGTCAGTATAGGCTGGGGGATGAAGGGATTGAGAGAAGCCCTGAAGAGAAGGACTAGGGGGTACTGGTGGCTGAAAAGCTGAACATAAGCTGACATGTGCTTGCAACCCAGAAAGCCAGCCGTATCCTGGGCTGTATCAAAAGAAGCATGGCCAGCAGGTCGAGGGAGGTGATTCTGCCCCTCTACTCCACTTTGGTGAGCCCTCACCTGTAGTACTGCGTTCAGCCCTGGAGCCCTCACCACAGGAAAGACTTGGACCTGTTGTAGTGGGTCCAGAGGAGGGCCACAAAGATGATCAGAGGGCTGGAGCACCTCTCCTATGAGGACAGGCTGAGAGAGTTGGGGCTGTTCAGCCTGGAGAAGGGAAAGCTCTGGGGAGACCTTAGAGCAGCTTTCCAGTACTTAAATGGAGCTTATAAAAAGGTGGGGACAGGCTTTTTAGCAGGGCCTGTTGCAATAGGACAAGGGGTAATGGCTTTAAACTAAAAGAGGCTAGATTTAGACCAGATAGAAGGAAGAAATTTTTTACATTGATGGTGGTGAGACACTGGAACAGGTTGCCCAGAGAGGTGGTAGATGCCCCATCCTGGGAAACATTCAAGGTGTGGTTGGAGGGGGCTCTAAGCAGATGTCCCTGCTTATTGCAGCGGAGGTTGGACTAGATGACCTTTTAAGGTCCAGTCCAACCCAAAGTATTCTGTGATTCTAAATTGATTTTTTTTGTCCATTTTAAGTCTAATAATTTTCAGTCTTTCTGTGAGCAAGTCTTGTGAGCCCTCTTAGTAATTTTTCTGTTAGTGGACTTGGTAAAGGACACGTTGATGTTAATAATAATTTTCTACTTTTTCTGCCCTTTGTGGGAACTTTCTGTTGTCGTCCTTTTGTGCTGCAGAACTGGCATTTTGATTTGGATTAATTTTGCCAAATGTACATCACCTTAGCTCCTTGTCTAATCTGAGTTAGGTTTCTTCGTTGCTAGATGTTTTGGTTTTTTTCTTGATGTTGGTCTGTTTGCCTTCAACCCTTTCTTGTTGTCTCCATTGTATTCAAGCATCTTTACCATGAAGAAGCTTTTTATAATATGCTAGGCTTTTCTCTTAAAATGCCCTTTCTGAAAGCTTTAGATTTAACAAGTGAAATGAACTCAAGTTTGCTCTAGAAGCTGTCTCTAATGAGGGGAGTCTGATAGAGAAAGTGATAGGAACTGAAGAGAAAGATGTTGGAGGGGAGTGTTACCTCCCAATTACTGCCTATGTTACCCCCGTTTTCCACAGAACATTGTAAGAATTTGCTGCCCATTGCTGAGAGAGGAGTATGGTACTGATTTCTGGGGGATCTATCCTCCTTTTTGCTGGGAGAACTTTGCTGCTGACATGGGGTAAAGAGTTTCTTCCTCCTCACAAAGGATCTGCTATTAAAATAATTTGCTGTTGCAGCCTGCTGCTCACTCCTTCTTCATTGTTTTGCAAGGCAGTGTTAACTTACATTGGATACTCGTTTGTTGATCTTCTTTTAGAAACTGGGTTTTTAAAACTGTACTCCAATGCAAAGGTAGCATTCCTTTAATAACCAGTGACTGCTGGTGCATTGTTTACAGTCCTGGCACCTCTGAGACCATAGCGTGCTTTTATTTTATGGAGTTTCTGCTGCAATCCCCTATTTTACTTCCCAGGTTTCCCAATATCTTAACTAATGTTTTATTAGCACAACCTAATCTCCTTGTCCTACAGCTATTAGTATTTCACAATCCAAAACCAATGATCCCTTAGAAGACGCACACCCACATGTAGACACCAGTGCAAACAAGAATGCTTTGGTAACACCTTGCTACCTGTGTCTATTAGTAGCGGTAAAATCACTAGTATATTAAAATTATTTTATAACAGGTGTAATGCTCATGGTTATTACCAGTTGACAAACAAGTGCTTTAAGGTAGCATAATCAAATTTGACAACTTAAAGATGTACTTAAGCTTCTGTAATGGCGTACTGCAAAGCTATGAAAGATAATAGAGGAATTTTAAGATACTACATATTCTTGGTTTTCTCTTAATGTTTATTCTGTGCTACCTTGAAGTTGTGTAATGGAGGAAATTCCTTCTTTGGTGTATCATACTCTGTTTAAGTAGAATCAAACACCCCAGTCCTGCACCTCGCACCCTTGAGAAGAAACCAGGGCTGGGAAAGATGCTACTTTGATTCTCATCTTGATACAGTAAGACACTGAGCTGCTGCAAGAGGGAAGCTACAGCATTTACTCAGAGCATTCCCAGCTCGTGTTAAACTCTCTTCTGGGGCTGTATGGGAGTTTGGGAGTTAGCTGGCAAGGCAGCACTTTCTGTGTTCTTTTCAAAATGAATTAATTCAGATGCCATGGTTTAAAAATAAAACAACATGGCTTAGGTGGTAAAATTTCAGTTCATAACAAAATGTGAATTTCTTTTAACGCACTTGTGTGAAAGACTGTTTCCGTGAATTAGACATTATTGGGGTTCTGTGGTTTTCCAGTATTGAGAATCATGGGGTTTTTTGGGAGTGGGTGGAGGGAATCATGTTTCCTTTTGTCTGATTTCCTTCCAATTCCAAATGCTTGCCTGAAAAACAAATCCTTCGTGAAAAGCTGTAGTCAGCTTTCTAAATAAATTTCACTGGTTTTCTAAAAATTACTTTTTCAGGGCTTTTTCTTCTGTCAACACTGGCAACATATTTTGCTGTGCATGATGCAAACATAGACAAGTTCTGCAGAGATTGTTCATACATAGCTTAAAGGCTCTCAAAGTGCTTCTGATGATCCTCTTTCAGGTGTGAAATGTTTAGAATGAAGTAATTTATTATATATTAATTCTGGTTAACCAGGCGTGATTTGAGATTTTCACAGTCTGCAAGAAATTAAGTATTCATTAACATTTAAAACCATTAGATGACACAGTTGAGCAATAAATGATTCACTTAGTCCCTGTTAAACTAAACGTGCATTGAAGTTTCTTACTAGAAGATAAGTGGTGGTTGTCTTTGTTTTCAATTATTTTCTTCATCCTTGCTTGATTTATTTTGTGCACTTCATTGACTTGTCTTTCTCTCTCTCCTCCTGAAACAGAAGAAGAAGAAGTGGAAAATTTTGATGTTTCCAGTCTGCCTGAAGAAGCGCTGCAGAACATAGAAGCTGACAGTTACTGGTGCATGAGCAAGTTGCTTGATGGCATTCAGGTAAATTGATTTTTCCTGTCTGTAGGTAGTGGAGTTAACTGATTAATGTCATGGCTTTGAACTACTTTAAGGTTTTTGAGAAAGAGTACATCTATGAAAAATGGGAGAAGTAGATTTTCCCATTGGAGAAATCTACTGCAAGTTTGGCATAGTATTAAAAAAGGGAAAAAAAACCCAAAACAGTGCAACTTCTTTTCATGAAAATGTCTGCATGTTTCATTGTAGTATGATGTTCTAGAGCAGAGTTAAAATCTCCAATTCTAGAGGCATGTTGTGTACCTCAGTCACCAAGCATGGAGAATGTTTACTCAACTCTTCAAGTAAAATGGTCTCACTGAGGTGATGAAAAGCTGACTTATTTATTAATTTTTAAGTCATTAATATAGCAACCTGTAAACAATTGCTGTCTTAATAGTACCTGAAATTATCTTCATATTTTTAAAACATCCATTTAAAACTTGATACTTACGTTGCTTCACTGAGTGTTTGAATTTTTTCTATGTGGAGAAGCTATCAATGCAGGCACAATTTTGTGTTAAATGCAGCAAGTTACAGACTAAGGATGGTGGATTTGTGTGTACATGTTTGCAATCATTGGCATATAAGTTCATGAAGATTAGAAGTATCTACGAGAACTAGTAAGTATGTAGCTAGAAATAGTAAATATGTAGCTGAACATTTTGCATTTAGGTGAGGGAGGAATCCATATGATCTATCATAGATTAAATGGGAGTCCAAACATCTGTATTTGATATTTAGCATATTAAAACACTTCATGCTGCAATGCTGACGCATGTTAAAGGTAAAGTAGAAACTTTGAACTTCTTGGTTTACAAAGAAGTTACCTGAATTACATTTTATAGGCTTTGTGTTGCAGTAGGCATCAAATGCTATCTGTCTAATACCTGTTTTTCAGATCTGTGTCATTTGAGATAAACATTTTGAATCTTGCTGGAAAGTAAAAATAATCTGATTTTGTAAGCTCAGAATATATTCACTAAAATAATAGTCATTGTGAATTCCTGGGTTACAATGGGACCAAAATTGACCTTTGCTAGACACGTGAAACTTTCTGAAAGGTGATGATTTCTATTTTGCAATGGCAACAAAGAATTGTTTGTAGTGATGTTTGGTAGGCAGATGTTTGCAGTCAGGGTTCATTTGCTCTTTTCATTGAGCTGATTAGAAAATAAATTGTGGTTACAAATATTTGGCAAATTGCTGCTGCTTCTCTTCTTTTTTGTGTTCATACCTTTTCTTTCTGATTATTCCCTGCTTTCAAGTGAGCTACTTGTATAGCGTAGAGGATCTTTTCTGTGAAATTATTTCAGTATTATTTTGACAATTTAAATTGTTACAGGGATAGCAAAACTTTGATTTATTCCTAACATTTTCTTAAAAGATGAGCTGATGGACAAGTGCTTCTACTGCACTTGCTAGATTCAGTGCTTTTGATAGGTAGCTTTTTTGTTTTGAAATGCTTTGGACAAATGCTTGAAAATTGGAAGTTTTGTTTGTCCAAGTGGTTTTAATGTAGCACAGACCCTAGACGTTGAATTTATGTGCGTGGAAAATGGCTATCCTTTAATCATTAGTAAATCATTATAAAATGTGATAACCATAAAAATTCCTATGAATTGAAGCTGTACTTTTCAGTGAAACTAAACTAATGTTTTCCAGATTCTTTATTTTGATTGCATTTTTTGGATAGGTGTTTCTTTCCTTATGGTACTTAGTATTTTTTAAAGTACTTTAACATATTCTTGCCTGTCACTTGTGTTTTAATATGAATGTTTCATTGGATAAAGCATGTTGGCTAAGGCATATTGTGAATTTAAACTTGTAACAGAGTTCATTTTTGATGAAATTGTTACAAAATTGAGTCAACAAACAAAAATCTTTAACTTAGAAGGTATTTTAAGCGTATTTCTCCATGTTGAAGGTCAAATGAGTAGTAGTTCAGTGTTTCATGTAGCATTGTTGAAAAGCATAGTCTTTTTGTCATGCTGATTCTTGTAAAAAAAAAAAAATAAAAAATGCTGCTTTGCTTATTTCAATCTCTCAGAACTACTACGTTTTAAAATATTTGACCACGTATCAAAAATATGTGAGAACTTGTAAAGAAAAAAAGTGAGAACTTAAAATCTACTTGAAAGGAAGAAAGCCAGGTAACGAACCGCAAGCCTTTCAACTGTTTTACCTGTTTCTGGAACATCTTCTGTCACAGGCCTGCTGCTCTGTTTTTTTTTTTTTTTTTCCTGCAAAAGGAAGTTCAGAGATTACATCATTTCTCCTTAAAATTCTGTTTTCATACAAAACCATCAAGTACTGATAAACAAAATATTGAAACTAATTGTAATGGAATTAAACTGCATCAATGAAAATTTAGGCTCTTATATAAATGGAATGGTTATCAATTGGATGTATTCAAGGATGCACTCATCTATCAAAAGCAGGCTTGAAAGATTATGCTAGTGCTGTGACTAATGATGTTACAGTTAATTCAGTGCAACTGCAGAGTGCTGCTGAAATGAAAGGGTTTGCTTTTTTTTTTTTTTTCTCCCTTTCTGCTGTTTTGGTTGCTTTCTGTGTTGATACCACTTTACTTGTCAGATAGAGGGGTCATGTAGTTTCAGGTTGAGTTGGCTGGGAGAACTAACCCAACAAGAAATTAGCTCATTGAAAGGAAGGGGATAAAAAACCCCAGAGAATAAAGGTTGTTTTACTAAAGGGATGCCATCCAGAGGGACCTTGACAGCCTTGAGGAGTGGGGCTGTGCAAACCTCATGAAGTTCAACAAGGCCAAGTGCAAGGTCCCGCACCTGGGTCAGGGCAGTCTGCAATATCCATACAGACTGGGGGATGAATGGATTGAGAGAAGCCCTTCGGAGAAGGACTTGGGAGTA
>VYXH01001853.1:121175-186583 GCA_013397275.1 Burhinus bistriatus
GCAGTCTGCAATATCCATACAGACTGGGGGATGAATGGATTGAGAGAAGCCCTGCGGAGAAGGACTTGGGAGTATTGGTGGATGAGAAATTGGATATGAGCTGGCAATGTGTGCTTGCAGCCCAGAAAGCCAACCGTATCCTGGGCTGCATCAAAAGAAGTGTGGCGAGCAGGTTGAGGGGCGTGATTCTTCCCCTCTACTCCACTCTTGTGATACCCCACCTGGAGTACTGCATCCAGTTCAGGGGTCTGTCCTCAGCACGGAAAACACATAGACCTGTTAGAACAGGTCCAGAGGAGGGCCATGAATATGATCAGAGAGTTGGAACACATCTCCTAGGAAGAAAGCCTGAGAGAATTGGGGTGATTCAGCCTGGAGAGGAGGAGGCTCTGGAGAGACCTTATTGTGACCTTTCAGTACTTAAAGGGGGCTTATATGAAAGACGGAGGGCCTATAGTGACAGGAGAAGGGGCAATGGTTTTAAACTGAAAGAAGATAGATTTAGACTGGACTTAAGGAATATATTTTTTTTTTTATGATGAGGAAGCCCAGAACAGTAGTGGATGCTCCATCCCTGGAAGTGTTCAAGGTCAGATTGGATGTGGCTTTAAGCAATCTGATCTAGTGAAAGCCGTCCCTGCCTATGGTGGGGTGTTGGACTAGATGAACTTTAAAGGCCCCTTCCAACCTAAACCTGTGATTCTAACTGACTTCCGTTCTAGATGCATGATCACCAAATCCACTGGGGGAGGGCAAGAACTAGATGGGGATGGGTGAGATGGGACTTAATATCATTAAACTTAAGATAAAATCAAATTTCATAAGCTGATTTACATCAAATTGTAATAATCCTGTGCTCCTGCCTGCACCTGAATGCCCATTCCTGTCTATCCCTTGCGGAGTGCTACCTGTTGTAAGCGGATTCACAGGGCTGAACCGCCTGACAACGCAACAAAACAAAAAAGCGCTGGTTGGTTTAAGGGGTGAACACCTTGAATAGGTACCATATAAAATATAAATGAGTAGAACTACACAGCAAAGCCAAGGCAGGATTATGACACCTGAGACACAGATTTACTTTAACGGCTGTAGATTCTCGGTTTACCAAACTTGTTGCCAATATGCAGTACTCTGGATGATCTGCTTAAGTCTCTCTACTTCTCAAGAAAGTTGCTGCTGATTGTTTCTTGGAAATAGTCATTAAATTATTTCTTACTGATCCTTTAGTATTTTCCATGTAATCTACTATAGATAATGGAATGTCTTTACAGCCAACCAGGAAAAACTACTTCTCTTACAAAGCCGTAAAACCAGATAACATAAGACCACAGAACCAAAGGAGAATCCCAGACAAGATTAGTGCTATTATGTTTCCTTTTTTCTGTGAAAATATGTCGTAAGAGACTTCTGTTTGACTAGTGATACTTTGTCTGAGATGTCTGAATAAACTGTAGAAGGATTTTAGACAAGAGGAATATGTGATGTGGTGATAACTGCAATCTAAGTATCTCTGCAGAATATATCCATTAATTTATTCATCGATATAGGCTTCCATTTGATGTTGACCTACCGGTATTGGATAAGTTTAAAGGGTCTACTGTGAATAACAATTAGGGTCCTGTTGTGAAATTTTTGACTAATACGAGCTAGCTAGATTTTTGTGTGTGTGTTTGTCTTTCCAGCACACAAGTGTAATGGAAAAATGATTGTATTTGCATGCCTTTATTTGTATTTGTATCCCTTAACAGAAGACTCATTTATTTTTCCAACCCATCCAGACTGCCTCATTTTCTTGATTCCAGAATTGTCAAAGGTGTTATTAAGAAATATGTATTTCTTGGTCGAGTTTTGCTACATATAGTATCTATTATTTCTCCTTTCCTCACTCATCTTACCCCCTNTGTTGGACTAGATGAACTTTAAAGGCCCCTTCCAACCTAAACCTGTGATTCTAACTGACTTCCGTTCTAGATGCATGATCACCAAATCCACTGGGGGAGGGCAAGAACTAGATGGGGATGGGTGAGATGGGACTTAATATCATTAAACTTAAGATAAAATCAAATTTCATAAGCTGATTTACATCAAATTGTAATAATCCTGTGCTCCTGCCTGCACCTGAATGCCCATTCCTGTCTATCCCTTGCGGAGTGCTACCTGTTGTAAGCGGATTCACAGGGCTGAACCGCCTGACAACGCAACAAAACAAAAAAGCGCTGGTTGGTTTAAGGGGTGAACACCTTGAATAGGTACCATATAAAATATAAATGAGTAGAACTACACAGCAAAGCCAAGGCAGGATTATGACACCTGAGACACAGATTTACTTTAACGGCTGTAGATTCTCGGTTTACCAAACTTGTTGCCAATATGCAGTACTCTGGATGATCTGCTTAAGTCTCTCTACTTCTCAAGAAAGTTGCTGCTGATTGTTTCTTGGAAATAGTCATTAAATTATTTCTTACTGATCCTTTAGTATTTTCCATGTAATCTACTATAGATAATGGAATGTCTTTACAGCCAACCAGGAAAAACTACTTCTCTTACAAAGCCGTAAAACCAGATAACATAAGACCACAGAACCAAAGGAGAATCCCAGACAAGATTAGTGCTATTATGTTTCCTTTTTTCTGTGAAAATATGTCGTAAGAGACTTCTGTTTGACTAGTGATACTTTGTCTGAGATGTCTGAATAAACTGTAGAAGGATTTTAGACAAGAGGAATATGTGATGTGGTGATAACTGCAATCTAAGTATCTCTGCAGAATATATCCATTAATTTATTCATCGATATAGGCTTCCATTTGATGTTGACCTACCGGTATTGGATAAGTTTAAAGGGTCTACTGTGAATAACAATTAGGGTCCTGTTGTGAAATTTTTGACTAATACGAGCTAGCTAGATTTTTGTGTGTGTGTTTGTCTTTCCAGCACACAAGTGTAATGGAAAAATGATTGTATTTGCATGCCTTTATTTGTATTTGTATCCCTTAACAGAAGACTCATTTATTTTTCCAACCCATCCAGACTGCCTCATTTTCTTGATTCCAGAATTGTCAAAGGTGTTATTAAGAAATATGTATTTCTTGGTCGAGTTTTGCTACATATAGTATCTATTATTTCTCCTTTCCTCACTCATCTTACCCCCTTCCCTTCTTTATCTTATGTGACTCTGTGTATTTTTAATATAACAGCACATCTTTGAACCATAGGGACCTATGGAATAAAAGACAGTGTTGGTATTGAGCAGCATGATAATCATGTCCTGACATGCTTAGCCTAGAGAAGAAATAAAAAACTTGGTCAAATCATCTATTGCTTTAGCAGATTCACCCATACTGTTTTTTGGTGATCTGGGGATTTCTATGGAAGTATGGCTTTGGCTCCAGTTAGAGGTAGTATTTCTCATTTGTCTTTTATGGAACTTTTCCAGTAGTTAATGTTTGATATTGGACAATAGTTTAATCTATTTTGAGTTCTCAAAAGACTTTGCATCTTCTTTCTCAGTTTGTTCTCTTTAGTTACAGGCTCCTAAGTGGCTACACCTATATCTTACCACAATTTGATTGATTTTTTTTTTTAAAACTGATTTAAACAGAAATACTAGGATATTTTCTTAATATAAATTTGTCTCTCTAAGATGTCAGTTAATCTTGTAATCTGTAGCTGTGTATACTGTCTTATAGCGTTCAATTTTGGATGGTGATATGCTGTAATGGGTTTTCCTTTTCAGTACTTCATGACTATGTGCTGCAATTTTTTTTTCTTCTTTATTTCAGGAAAACAAATGAGAACTTCTAAAGTCATAAGAACATAGAATAATTCTGGTAGGAAGGGACCTCTACAGGTCTTCTAGTTCAACCTTCTGCTCAAAGTAGAGTCAGCTCTGAGATCAGATTGAGTTCCTCAGGGCTTTGTCCAGTTGGGTCTTGAAACCTCCAAGGATGGAGACTGAGGGTTAACCTGTTCCAATGCTTGATTGTCCTCATGTTGAAAAAGATTTCTGCCTATAGCCAGATGGAACACTTCTTGTTTGTTTACGCTTCTTGTCTCTTATCCTCTTACTATGCGCCACTATTAAAAGCTGAGCTCTGTCTTCTTGATAACGTAGGTTTTTAGCAGGCTGCTATTAGGTGCCTCTGAAGCCTTCTTTTCTTCAGGCTGAATGACCCCAGTTCCCTCAGCCTCTCTCACAGCGCGTGCACTCTGTACCTCTGAGCATCTTGGTGACCTTTTGCCCTTGCTCCATCTTATTCATGTTTTTCTTGTATTGGGGTCCCTAAAACTGGATGTGGTATTCTAGATGTGGTCTTGAAATACAGGAAGTTCTTTTTAAACATTAGGAAAAAAAAAATCTTTACAGTGAAGATGATCAAACCCCAGAACTGTTTGGTCAGAGATGTCAGAGAGTCTTCATCCTTGGAGTTCAAAACCTGACGCACATGGCCTTGAGCAGCTTGCTCCAGGTGAGCCTGCTTTGGGCAGGGTTTGGACTTAGATGGTCTCCAGAAGTCCCTGCCAACCTCAGTGATTCCACAATGAATCCTGAGTAGGGATAATCAGTTCCCTTCATCTGCTGGCCCTGGAGGCTGCTGACCACCTTTGCTGCCAGAGCATACCCCTGGCTCAGTCTGAGCTTGCTGTCTGTTGAGACTTCCAGGTCCTTTTCCACAGAATCCTCTCCAGCCTGTATTCTTGCAAGATGCTCTAATGCTGATTTACAAAAATGTGTTTCTGAAGGTGTGTATGGCCATGTGCAAAATATGTCTAAATAAGACCACCGTTCTTGATTATATTCAGCACATCAGTTGATAATTTCACGTTTGTAATCTATATAATTGTATTTTGGTGCATTCTTATTGTGAATAGCAATCATGTATTCCTAGGTTTTTTATAGCTAGTTAATTTCCAAAACTATTTTGTTTTGCATTTGAAGTTGAACAATCAAAAGATAAAACGTTTCAGATGTCAATCCACCATGCTTATGATAAAGCTGGCTGTCTTTAGAACACTTCTAAGCTGTAGATGACACATGAGTATTTTTGCATTTTCACCTGTAGGAATAATGGCTGTGCATATGAGAAAACTAGAACTTATCCCAGAAGTATTTTTTCCACTTAATTAAGTAGACATTCCCATTTATCCATTGTAATTAGCTTTTTTTTATTACTCAATCATCCTTTATAACACTTCACTCAAACGGAGTCCCGTTAACATTCAAGTAAAAACTTCACGCTGATCTGTGCCACCTGAAAACATAATGTTCATGTATAAAATAGAGTATAACTCTTCATTTTAACTTCAAGTATAATGGTAATAAAATAACCAAAGGGGAAATATATGCATTGCATAATGATCTAACTAGATGTATTAAAAATAGCAATAAAATATTAATATCATTATTGATCAGGGCCAGGGAATTTTTAGAATAAAAGGGAGATAATTCATTTCCAGGGACTGGAGTATACTGAGGTATATATTAGCTATTTCTATGGCTGATTAAGTAGCAAGATTTATGATCTGTAAAGGGAATCCTGCAAAGTTCTTTCTCGCTCCTGAGTTATGGAAAGTTGTTGCTAACGTGTGCCTCAAGTCTGAATTATGGATGAAATGCTGCTTGGAAAGCCTTTCTGTGGGAACAGATAAATAGGATGAATACGGAGCTCAGATTTTGAGGAATACATACAGAAATAACTGACGCTAGCTTTTCTGAAAAGTCTTCACAGGACCTTCCAAAGGTTTATTTTTAAGGAAAAAATAGGTCGAAGATAGTTTTCTTTGTACCTTTTCATTAAACTCTTGCAAGAAAAGTTTTTCTGCTTATATCTGCAATTCATTTGGGTAGCTGGTTTAGGGTTATGATAAATTGCAGGCCTGTTGTCTGAGAATATGGGTTTGTTAGCCAAGATAGATATTAAGGAATATGTACTGTAAGTGTCAGCATCTGTCTCTTACCTGTCTTTCGTCATGGGAGCCGCCTGTCTGTTGTGTATGTGCTTTCATGCACGGGTCCAGTTTCTGTATCACAGGTACCGCAGGGTCTACCTGTGCAAATACAGTGATGGGTTGTCTAGGATTTCTGGGTATGCATCAGCCCAGTGCTTCTGGTAAGCTTAGCTAAGTGGAGAAAGTAGTCTTTCCTCCCACCTTCCTCGGCTGAAGATAGGACCGCAAATGTGGTGCATTCAGGGAAAATGTGGTATATGATATAACTGTTTCCCAAGCAGCCTTCAGAGTCTCCACTAACATTGTATAGCTGATACTGAAAGACAGTACTGCAGTCACACTCTTGATTTCTGTATAAACAGATCCTATTGCCAGTTGGAAATATATGTTTTAGAAATGTGGAAGTCCTGTCAGAAATGCTAGCAGTAGTTATTTCTGTATGTAGTTATCTTTAACGTCTGAGCTGCGTATTCACGCTCTGTGTCTGTTCCTGCAGCTACTATTGCTCTAACTCCATCTGTGAGATAGAACTTCTATATGGTAATAACTGTTCATTAATTTCCAGAAATCCAGATTGTTCATTTTATGCTAATGTCTTGTCCAAGTTGGATCCTGAGAATGACAAAAGATTTTTTTTTTAATTTTTTTTATTGAAGCTATGATTAGTCTAAGGAAGACAATGGATTGCTTGATCAGAATAGTGTTGAGTTTATTGTTGAATAGGAACTTCTATTCTAATGAATTCTGATTACTTTTATTCTTTTAATTACCAGTGTCTTCCATAAAACTATTTCTAAATTATGAACAAGTTTAAATTCAAATATCCAGTTTTTCAAATTTAGATATTAATTGGAAAGTCAGAAACATGAGAAATTTCATGAGAAATAGCTTCTGCAATTAGGGCAGGCATTTGTGCCTATTCCGGATTCTAGAATGGCTTTTCTTCTGATGAGAAATGGACATCAACATTTTTAGTAATCACTTACTAAACGATACCCCTAAATGGTATTTCTCTGTTACTCTAGCTGCATGGCATATGTGAGACTCAAACATAGGCATGGCCACAAACAGGTTCTTCTGTCCTGAATCCTTTCTGTAACCATGCTCGGATGTCTGCTTCTATTTTTCTTACATAATCTGTTGGAGCAAATACTGTTTTATGGTGTTTTAAATTTAGAGTGAAGGAAAAGAAGAGTCAAAGTAGAAAAGAGTCTAGAAATTCTTCTGTAAGCAGGTTTGCCTTTCTCAATCAAGAGAATGTTCTTACACAGAATACACATAAATTACTGATAAGAATGAATACTATTAAGAGCAGACTTTTTTTGAGGGCAAAACACATGCAGTATTGTGTCATTCTGTGTGACTTTTTCTTTTCCAAAGGACCTTCAGATCTTCAAAGTCTTGTTTGAAGCTCCTCTTCATAGAGTTCTTTGAAGACTTTATTAGTACCTGAAGAAAAAAGAATACATTTTATTGAACAACACTAGGAAGTTATTAAACAAACTCGGGCAGTAGAGTTGTTGTAACTATGAGCTGTTGGAATGTAATTAACACAATTGTTATGTTAGTCCTGTTCTTTTGATGTGACTAATTACAGCATGTCTGCTATTGTCTGCTTAAAACTTGGAATAGTTAAAATGTAAAAAAAAAAAAAAAAAGAAAAACAAGCATATCTGCTATGGTCTTCCTGTATGGCAGCAGTCTGAGCAGCTAAGGACTGTTGTTGATGATGATCTGGCCTCAGACAGATTGTTTCAAAGTAGACCTTGAAACTCTTGATTTACCAAAACCTGAAATTAAAAATGTCAACATTTTAGGTTTTTTGAAATAAATGATCCTTCAAACTTGTCTAGACTGAGACTGTAATTAAAAGTGAGCCTGAGTCATATAGCATCAGTGTCTACTTTGCAAAGTATGAATCACGCATTGGTTTAGAAGAATTGCAATTAAATCTATTGTTTGTGATATCAGTGAACTGTAAAGTAGAAGTGTGCCACAACAAAAAGCTTTACATGAAAATTGCTGAGTTTGAACTAGTGCCTGTGCACGAGAGACCTTTTGGGACTCTTATGAAATTTCTAGTGGCTTGCTTGGTCACTGAAGGACTTATATTCCTCCCCATCAGTTTGAGAAGATTGAATGCATCACTAGGATGCATCAGGATGCCTAGTAAGAATTTCAGAGGCAGTTGCTAACTCTGCTCAGTTTGAAATATATCTGTGATTACCTCCTGTGGAGGTCTCTTAGTGGGTAAACAAGATGATCGGTGCTCAAAACTGCTTTGATATGAGAGGAATGGAATGGGGTGGATATGACATCAGATTTTGAAAATGATCTCAAGGTGATTCTGGAGAGCACAGACAACTAGACCTGCACATCAAGAAAGTTTGTAGAAAGCATAAAAATAAACAGAATTAATGGTTAAAGTATAAAAAAAAAGTCTTTAGTATTTTTTATAACTCCTGTAAAGCAGCACAAATCTGGTGACTTTTGGAAGGAATCAGTTAGCCTGTGAATAACTGTGCAGTTTAATTGCATTTCCAAAGTGTACTTTATTAAAGACCTTTACTAGAAGTTCATAAAGAAGCTAAGCGTCCATGGTAGAAGCATTGCCTGTTACCATGTAGGGAGCAGAAGTGTTTATGTAAGTAGTCCTTGAAAGAGAAAACATCACTTTGCTACTTTTAAAACCTAAAATGAGCTTGTGCTTGACGTGCTGTATGCTGTTGCCCATCCCATTTTGAAATGATGGATTGAAAGTTAAAAAAAAATAATAATAATGGAGCAAGATAAGTGTGATGGAAGGTATGGAACAGTTTCTGGGTAACAGATTAAGTTCTTCAGCTTGGATGACTTAGCTAAGTGGAGGAATGCAATAGAAGTCTTTAAAATGATGAGCTGCATGAAGAAGGTGAGCAGGGAGTAGTTGCTTTTCATCTCTTCTGATGCAAGACCTAGATATTATCTTGTAATACTGCTGAGTGATAGGCTTAAAAAAAAAAAAAGAGTGGTTGAGTAACTAAGTTGTGGGGCTGCTTGTCAAAGGATGAAAAGCATTTTACATGGGTTTAGAACTTGAACAGTTTGAAGTTAGGTTGAAGAAAAACCTTTAAACAACTTCAGTTACCGAGATACCACCTTAAGTAAGGGAAGTCTCAGCGCTGGAAACTGGAAACTGAAAGAATGATGCAAGCGTATCCCTGCGGGCTTATTTTGCTCTTATCATCCCCTGTAGTCATTTGCTGCTGACCGCTCTTAAAAAGGAAAAGACAACTTAGTTCTTCTGTTTGGCCCAGTACCCAATTTTAAGTTTGTAACAATAAACCTTGGTTGGGACTTCAAGTAATAGAAAATTGAGGGCATCCATAGGATTTATCCTGAGGGCTGAAGTTTTTCTTCAGGACAGGTTTCTTCAGAAGCTCTTAAGGAGCCTGTGTCTCTTTGGAAGCCAATAATGCTGTTTTCTAGCCTGTCACTGAGAGTAGAATTTTTGGGAAGAGAACAAATCTATTTGTAATTGGTTCTGAATACCTACATAAAAGGCATTGTTTTCTGTGTTTTAGCTGAAATACACTGTGCTATCAGTGTGCTTCAGAATAAAAATATTTTCTACCTAAAATTTACAGCATCTGCTTTTGGGATTGTAAGTGTCCATATTTATGATTTGTAGCTCTTACCCAGAGCTGTTGAACTGTTGTCTGGCCTATGCCATAATCCAAAAATATACCCAGAGCCCTTCTTTTATTGCTACTTTAACAATTTCTGTAATTTATAATACATCTACTTGTGTAAAACTGAGATTTGATTACATAGCCCAGTAGAAGATTGGGTCTTTGATTCTGAGACTATGGATACTATTATAACACAAGAATCAGTACCTACTTTTTAATAAGATGTTGCTTTTTCCATCCTATTATGTGAAAATAAATAAAATACTGTTTTATCTGTAGAGGCTGCAATGCTTTGTAAATATCTTTCCTACTGCTTAGGAAATTTTAAGTTTTCAAAAGTCAGGCTTAATGATTACAAAGGTTGAAATTTTTTTTTTTTAAAAGGAAGTATCTTGGCGTAATTATGGAACATGCTATGGAATATGTGCAAACAGCATACTCCAGCACACTTGCGTGTTTCTTCTTGTGCATGCGCACTCTCTCTCCCCTGTACTGTATTTAAGATTGTATTTACATTATAATCTCCAGCTTCAAGAAACATTTTTGGTAAACTGTGCCTACATTTATAGTGTTAATATACATGTTGGCTGTCATCATGCTTTCCTTCCACCTGCCCCCACCATTTTGCATAACTTTGAGAGCAAGGTGATCCAAGATTTTTAATAGGAGTTTACTTAGAGGATTCACAAATACGCGAGTGCAGTACTTAAATTAGTTTAAAAAATTAAATTGAGGAGATCCTTTTTTTTTTTCCAGTTGTCTTTTGTTCATGTGATAATAAACTTGAACATACCTAAATTCATACCTAAATTGATGTATAAGAGTTCTTAAATATACATCAGTAGAGAAAATAGACCTCTAGGTATGCCTTATACAGATTGCTTAATGTATCCTTTATATATAAAAGCTCTGATCTGATTGATAAAACCTTACTACAAACAAACAAACAATGCATGAAGACTTTGTGTCAAAACTTTGCATTTGCTTCTGTAAATGGTTCTGATATTTTCATCAGTACATTGCTGGTGGACAGCTTGAGTGAGTGGAAAAGCTGAGAAGCAATGTGCTTATACTTGTGCTTGGGTGCAGCCATTATTGTCAAATTATTGACAGTGTTTTTTTCTTTTTAATTTGGCTGGCTTTATTTCTCCTTCCATGATGTCATGAAAGGTTGTTTTTCTTTCCTCTTCAACTTTCTTTTTCTCTTAAAATTATCCAGTCATCACCTGTTTAAAGAAAAAGATGGGGAACTTTGTTTAGTAAAGGAATGAGTTGAAAAGTGATATAGTGTGTTTTTGTTTGTGTGTAAATATATAAAGTATATATATATGTTTATATACACACACAGAAGTATATATATGTATATATTACTTATACTTACAAATTTATTCTATATAATAATATACATACATTATTATATTTATATATAATACTCAGTATGTATTTGATTCCTTCTGTGTAGGCTTACAGCTGCCTTTGTACTCATACACCAGATGGCCTTCACAAATGCTGTTTACATTCCTTTTTCCACATGTAACTGAAATAATTTAAGAGGTCGGAAAGAAAGATTTTCAGATGTATTACGGACTCATGAAGTATCTATAGTATTTGGAAGAGATTTAAAATTAAAATGACATAGAGATATGTTGAACTTACTAAACAGTTGCTTTAGAAGTACATTTAACATGCGCTTAAAAATCATCTGTGTTCTTTTTAGCACTCCGTCATAAGTTAGCAATATTTTGAACAGATAGCTGTCAGTATTGTGGCTGTGTATGGTGATTGGAAATGGAGTACATTTGTTACAATATGCATCGGAGTGACTAATAAGAAGCTCATTGATATATGTGGTTGAAAATACTAGAATCTACTTTGGTATTTTGTCCTGATAGACAAATAAAAAGTGCTAGAGTTGTATTTGGAAGATACTAAGAATGCAAGTAGGACCATCCTTAGTTCACTCAATATCACTGTCTCAGTGCATCCACAGAAAAGATTACTTTAGGACTTAGTTTTCAAGGTAAACACCTTTCCAAGGTGTATCTTGCTGTCAGCATTTAGAGTAGAGCTATCAAAATGGATGGAACTTGATACCCAGTGGTTAAACACGCTTTTAGAAACTGTGATCTCCCTCTCTCTCCCTCCCCGCCACCACCTTTCTTTTTGTCAGTATAGGAGGATAGTTACAGTTAAATTTGTTCAGTGTGTTTTTTCTTTATTTTCATTTCCAATCAAGTTTCTTCCAGTTAGAATTTCTCTAACCTTAAAAAAAAAAAAAAAAAAAGTAAGGAATTACCCAATACGTTTTTTCATGTTTAGTGAAGGCTATAATTGAAATATTTTATTTTAAATTATAATGATTTTTTTTTTTGAGAAGTCCTGCCAGACCTAGTTGTAGTTGCAGGGCAGTGAGGTGGTTATACTAGCCTCTACAGAATAAGTACAGGCTGCTAACACAGAGACTGAAGCAAGTTTTGAGCCCTTGTGACATTATAAAGTCTTAACCTTCTCTATTGTAAGGCGAAACTAATTATGTGTTGGAGTCTGAACTAGATATTATAACCATTCAGCTGTGAAGTAGGTTAGCATAGTTCACTGAAGTATGTTGGAAGCTATCTGAGCAGAACGTCAAGGAATTTAAATACTGCACGCCAATGCATGAATTTTTTATGTTTATTGTGGATTCTGTTGTGTACTTATGCATACTTTGTCATAGGTGAATACTTACTAGAAAGTGTCAAGAGCAGTGGTTAGAAATATAAGGCATTTTGTGTTAACTCTTTGCTGAAGATCTGTTGAGGCAAGACGATCCTGTTCTCAGTTACTTACGACTTTTTCAGTTTGTCTTTTGCTTAATATTGATGGTCAAAGTTACACAAGGAATAAATGAGGAAATATAACAAAAATTTACAGGATGAGTAATGAAATGTTCCTGTGAGGACCCACAGCTGTGAGGGGGAATAGGTAGGAGAGTTGAATGCTGGATCACTTTTTTTTCTGCAAAGGTTAGCAGAGATCTTGTATTGGGTTTACGTGGCAAGATTTTGGTAGCAGGGGAGCTGCAGGTGTCTTCTGTGAGAAGATGCCCCATGTTGACAGAGCCAGTTCCAACCAGCTCCAAGATGGACCTGTTGCTAGGCAATGCTGAGCCCATTGGTGATGCTGGTGGTGCCTCTGTGGTGTAACGTACTTAAGAAGGGGGGAAAACACTGTGCAGCATCTGTGAGAGAGGAGAGAGAAAAAGTGAGAGAAACAACCCTGCAGGCATGAAAGTNTTGAGCAATATAGCAAAATGGAATTCACAAATTTCATGAGTTGGACATGTTTTTTTCTTTAACTGTGTTACTAGTTTTTTCTTCCACCTATAAGCACAAAAGGAGCAAGAATAGTAGGTAACAGACTACTTTTTGTGTTTACAAAGTCCTCATGGTTTACAAACGCAAGAAAGCCAATTACAAGTGTCATAGGAGGGGATATGTACAGTATAGTTTAATTAGAAGAGAGGAGTAGGGGAGCCAGCAAAGATCTTTCCAATTACATGAGTCAGCACAAGTAGAAGAGTNTTACCCACGCCAGAGCAGGTGGAGATGCCTTGATGGAAGCTGCAGCCTGTAGAGAGGACCCCACACAGGAACAGGCTTTCTGGCGGGGCGTATGGCCCACGGGGAGCAGCAGAGGTGAAGTGTTACGAACTGACCACAAGCCCCATTCCCCATCTCCCTGTGCTGCTTGGTAGGGAGGAGGTAGAAGAATTGGGACTAAAGTTGAGTCAGACTTCGAAGCTGGTATCGCAAATTAAATTATATGATGGAGGAATTAAAATCTTAACTGCTGTACTTCTATATTGCCCTGAGCAATATAGAAAATTTTATATATATATATATATAAAATATTACCTTGAGCAATATAGCAAAATGGAATTCACAAATTTCATGAGTTGGACATGTTTTTTTCTTTAACTGTGTTACTAGTTTTTTCTTCCACCTATAAGCACAAAAGGAGCAAGAATAGTAGGTAACAGACTACTTTTTGTGTTTACAAAGTCCTCATGGTTTACAAACGCAAGAAAGCCAATTACAAGTGTCATAGGAGGGGATATGTACAGTATAGTTTAATTAGAAGAGAGGAGTAGGGGAGCCAGCAAAGATCTTTCCAATTACATGAGTCAGCACAAGTAGAAGAGTGACTCCTGGTTGTATTCATTTGCAGCTGAAATAATGACCAGAAAAATAAATGAATTGGCAAAAGATCAGATGTGGTGAAGAGCAAACTTACCTGTTTTCAAATCCAAGATGGCAGTTTTGGGTTGCGTTTCCAGGTGTGTACGGAGTAAATGATGCTTAGAGAAAGAAGAGTTACAGATTCATAGATCACAGCTGGGAGTTGCACTACCTGGGGCAAGACTAATTATCAAAGTAGTAGCGTTTTAGCTCTGTGTTGGCTTTCAGTGTTAAATATGTGAAGATACTTTCACAGAGGATCTGTTAGAGATTAAATAATTGAGTACCATATTGCTGTACTTTGTGTACAGTACCACTAGTAGAAATAACAGTTAACTTTCTTTAAATAAATAAATGGAACAATATGTAAACATTTGGGAAAAAAAATTGAATACCGTTTTCATTGTTAAAAATAGGTTCTGTAAAGAAAATGCATATACGATTTCCTAAAGGTTCGATACACAACTAATACAGGAGTGTGTCAGACTNTAGGGAGGAGGTAGAAGAATTGGGACTAAAGTTGAGTCAGACTTCGAAGCTGGTATCGCAAATTAAATTATATGATGGAGGAATTAAAATCTTAACTGCTGTACTTCTATATTGCCCTGAGCAATATAGAAAATTTTATATATATATATATATAAAATATTACCTTGAGCAATATAGCAAAATGGAATTCACAAATTTCATGAGTTGGACATGTTTTTTTCTTTAACTGTGTTACTAGTTTTTTCTTCCACCTATAAGCACAAAAGGAGCAAGAATAGTAGGTAACAGACTACTTTTTGTGTTTACAAAGTCCTCATGGTTTACAAACGCAAGAAAGCCAATTACAAGTGTCATAGGAGGGGATATGTACAGTATAGTTTAATTAGAAGAGAGGAGTAGGGGAGCCAGCAAAGATCTTTCCAATTACATGAGTCAGCACAAGTAGAAGAGTGACTCCTGGTTGTATTCATTTGCAGCTGAAATAATGACCAGAAAAATAAATGAATTGGCAAAAGATCAGATGTGGTGAAGAGCAAACTTACCTGTTTTCAAATCCAAGATGGCAGTTTTGGGTTGCGTTTCCAGGTGTGTACGGAGTAAATGATGCTTAGAGAAAGAAGAGTTACAGATTCATAGATCACAGCTGGGAGTTGCACTACCTGGGGCAAGACTAATTATCAAAGTAGTAGCGTTTTAGCTCTGTGTTGGCTTTCAGTGTTAAATATGTGAAGATACTTTCACAGAGGATCTGTTAGAGATTAAATAATTGAGTACCATATTGCTGTACTTTGTGTACAGTACCACTAGTAGAAATAACAGTTAACTTTCTTTAAATAAATAAATGGAACAATATGTAAACATTTGGGAAAAAAAATTGAATACCGTTTTCATTGTTAAAAGTAGGTTCTGTAAAGAAAATGCATATACGATTTCCTAAAGGTTCGATACACAACTAATGCAGGAGTGTGTCAGACTTGTATAAAAGGTATTGTTCCAGTGCATGGGATAGTTTCTCTGTCCCCAAAATAAGATTATGGGAGACTTGAATTCTGTGTGAGACTTTCCATTCTTTCAGTTTTGATGCTTTGTTCCACTACTGAGGATGCTTGTGTTCTGTTTGAGACACAGCGCCAACAAGGTTTACTTATTTTAGTTGGTGATTCCTGTGGAAAATTCCAAAATTCAGAGAACTATCCTTGCTTTTTTGTCAACAGTGTTCTGGTTTATACATTAATTTCTAATATCAAATACTGTGAAAGTGCTACTGCTAGGCCAGTAGAGAACTTTGCTGTAATTTTTTAAATAGCTACTACTGTGGTCAGTTACAAGTGATCAGAGCACGTAATAGACTTTTTGTTACTGTAAATCACTTGTTGGCTGATGTACTATAACCAACATAATTATTAGGGTATAATTTTCCCTTGTGAACTTTTAGGTTTCATACTCCATTGCAGTTTTATAGAATTTGAAGATTATATTGCAATTCAGTTTCATAAAACAAATCAAAATTAAAAAAACCCACGTAAACATAGTCAAGAAAGTTAATATGGCTTTTTTTTTAATAAAAAGAAAAATGTCTCAAGATACATAAAAATGAACTGATATTCATCCCTTTTACTCTAAAGCCAAGTTAAAAATTGAAATCAAGTCAAGAAAAATTAATATTCCAACATCAGTGAAAATATTTTTAGGATTATTTTTGGAATAGTTGCTCAGCTCTCCGATTGATTTTCATAAAGGAATTATTCAAACAATAGCAGTTGAGATGAGCAATCCTTTTCTGTGTACGCAGTGGTTACATGAAAACAATTTAACGTAGCAACTTTCTTTTAAAATATATATTGGTAATTTTCTTTTCTTGAATCTCTCTTTATAGAAAACCATAACAGAGTGAGCTGAGTGGAGAGATTGTCAATCAAATACCCAGAAACATTACTGTGTATTTAAATAATGTCTTTATTTAAAAAGATTGATCACTTTGGGGTTAAAGTGGAGATATCTTTCTCTTTCTCATTATTTCAAACTCTAGTCTATATTATTGAGCTGCAATCCAAAAATAAAAAATCCAGTCAGAGTTAATACATTCAAACAAATACATGCAAATACCCTGCCATTTTAGCTATGTAGCCTGTGTGTTAGATTTTGATTCGTGGTATTAACTGTAACCTTGGGTTCAGAACAGTCATGACTCCATTGAAATAGACTTTTGATTTCTTATGCTGCTGGAAAGTATTATTCTGAAATTCTAAAGATCAGATTCTTATCCTGTCACTGATTAGGGTATAATTTTTCATATTTCCTACATTATTTGTGATAAAATTGTAAATTTATGAGAAAAAAATCACCTTAAAAAAATCTCTAGCGTGGCACATTTTGGCAGTTAAGATGACGGCCTTTTAAAGCTGATTGGACTTCCGCAATAAAGCTGTAACTTCAGGGGTGGTAGACGAGCACGTAGAGAGGAGTTGATGCAGTAATAGCTATAGGGTAGGCTGTTAGAGATGGGGACTCGAAGTAGGACTATACAATGTGATGATTTACTACGTAACTGTAGAAGCAGACCTAGGAAATGTAAAAACAAACCACAAACAGCTTAAGAAAAATACATGGATTGAGACAAGTAATTGAAGGAAAAGAAACCTTTTTTCTTCCCAAACTTATACTTGTATGTGGTCTCCTCTTCAGGATAACTACACGTTTGCACAGCCAGGAATTCAGAAGAAAGTGAAAATGTTGGAAGAACTTGTTAGTCGGATAGATGGTAAGTCTTAAAAGCTAACTGAATTTCTAACTGATGTTTGGTTGAAAGTGTTTTGTTAAAATGTTTGCGGGAAGTCAAGCCAACATCACTGCAGTTACCTACAGCAGTGGGGTAACATCGCCTTTCTCAGGTGAGGTGTCATAGTCAGTTTGTGGCACACTGGCCTTTGCAAGATCACTGTCGTGTATCATTTAAAAGAAAGCCACTAGAGCATGAGCCACTTTCATTACTTTTTATTAAGGCAATATAATCAAAATTCAATGGCAGTTTCTTTGCAGCAGAGTAATGGCCACATACAAAAGGCAGCCAGTATTCATTTCACATTAAGCTCAATGATTGTTGTAATTCGGGCAAGTCACAGTGGTTGTTTATGGTTGTCCTTCGGCACTATGTTTTGTGCCTTTGTGCATCATTTTGCTATCTGGAATGCCTGAATAATTTCTCTGTGGAATCCAATTAATTATGAACTTTGGAAATAACATCTTTAATATTATAGATAAATTACAATGTGTGCAAGGGTAATTTTAGATTATGCTTTCATGTTTTAGCAGGGCACTTTGAAATATTTTCTACCTTCATCCTTAAAATAATTCCCTTCATGAAATGCTGACTGTCATATTGGTAGAACAGAGTTTAATTAAATGAAATGCAAGAGATAATGCTTGCCTGTTCTAAACATACTCTCTTGATAGTTTGTTAAATTAATGAATAGAGTATTAACAAAATGTTTCCAAGCAGAACCAGGCATATATTTGTGACACTAGCCTGTCGATGATGAGATAGAAAAATATTTCTTGTGTAGCTTAATATTTGATAATCTTCTTGGAAAGATTAATTCCATCTTTTCATTACACATACTGTGAGGTTTTCTTTTGCCGGTGCTTACCATAGCAGATTTTGGTTTGGCCTGCACGTATTTACATCCTGAATATTGGATAATGCTCTTTGTGTCCTTTTAGGGTGTTACAGTATTTTTAATGATCAAAAACTAAGGTCAGGAGAGCAATGTTTATGTAGTATTACACTATCAATGTAAATATATGTAAAAAATTTTGTTGTAGATATGTTTTTTGTTTAAAAGGTAAATTAATATGAAAAATATAAGGGGATGCTTCTGTATAATGGGTAGAAAAATATTTATATTAAAAATATTTTTAAAGCAATGTATTGTGTTGCTTCAAAAATAATCTAACTGCTTGCACTTTGACATTTTATATGTCATTTAGTGCTTATATCAGTATCGGTGTTTACACTTCAATAATTTATAGAAGCAAATGATTGTATATTAAACAAAGTACATAATTATAATGCTTATAAATAGAATTCCTGAACTTGGTCAATGAATATTTATATTAGAAAGTTCTTTAACCAAGTTTTTAAAATGAAAAATACCAATCTAATAATCAACCTTATGGTTCTGTTTAATAAAAATGTTAAAGATAATACAAGATATTATTGTTTAGTTTCTAAGAAAGAAAAAAATGCTGAAGACTTATTTGTACCTTCAATACTTTAGGGGTATAGTTAGATAACTTTTCTCAGTGGTTAGGTTTGGGAAGCATGATTTTTAAGGCTTTACACTTACATAAAAAAAAAAAAGACGGACAGTTTTAGCAAATAAATGTGTTTTCTTAAAATGTCCTTTAGCAAGCGTAGTAACTGCAAGTAAAGTGTAGGTTTCTGATTTTTTTTATCTGATTTAAATTAGTTTTGTGAGGTCCGTATAGGACTGTATGTAATAGGAAATTGTTAAACGTAGTCCCACATCAAAAATGTTATTGTTTATTTGTCTTTCTAAATGTGGATCAAATTTTTTCTTCAATGTTTTTTGATCTAAATTGTATAGTATTCAGTAAAGGAGGCAACAAATACAATGTATATTTTACTTTGAGTTATATGTTACGGCAGGTTTTGTATCAATGTCTGTGACTGTAGGTAACTGCCAAGATTTTTTTAAAAATGAAGATAGGTACTGAACAATACTTTTTCTATACTAGAAATTTTTTCTGGTAGTTTTTTGTAGACATCATGAGTTTTTGCTAGTTAATGTTGATTTTTCATACTGTCCTAAATACTTACAAAGTGACATCTTAAATTAATGTTAACTCTAGATTGTTTACATTGTTGAGCAGTAGAGGATGCTTTCCTTGTTTTGAAGCAGTATAGTTCGAGAACGCAAAGCAAAATCCTAACTTCAAGGAAGTTTAATCATCTTATAGCAGGTGTATTTTACGGTGTGTTGTCTGTATGACATACCTGTAGCATATGTAGAAAAGATGTTAAAGAAAACTATTTTTAAAAATAATGGGGATTGTAACGCTTCAGAGTGAGGGAAATTTCATTACACGTTTTCTCGTTGTAGAAACTATGAAGTATTTTAAAAAGCTGTCGTTACTATTTGGAAAGGAAGCCAGTAAAATTTGGATGTAATTGACATTATGGAAACCTAGAACTAGTTAGGCTGAACAGCGCCTCTGGAAGTCAGTGTTCCAAACCTCCGCTCTCGTGTCTCTATCTAAGGGGATGGAGCCAACTTAGATCAGGCTGTGTAGAGTCTTGCCCTGTTGAGTTTTGAACAACTCTGGGGATGGAGATTCTGCAGCCTTCTTGGGACTATTCAAGGGTTTGACTACTGTCATTGTGTTGTTATTTAATTTTTTTTTTAAATAGAAATAATTAGAATTTTTGTCTATGGAACTGATGTCCACTGCCTTTTATTTTACCTCTGTGTACCTCTGAGAAGAATCTGGCTCCATCTTCTCTACACTCTCCTGTTAGGTAGTTGCAGCTGTTCATAGACTTTTCTTTTTAAGGCTGAACAAAGCCAGTTCTGTCAGACCCCTTTCATGTGTAAAGTGCTCCAGCTTCCTAACTGCCTTGGTTGCCTCTCTGAATACAGAGGATGAATCAGCTGTAGCTAAAGGGAAATGTATGGTTGGTATGAATTCAATAACTTTGTTTTTAAAAAAGAAATCTCATGATCCATATTTACTGTAAATATCCTAAGTACTAATTAAGGTTATTGTAGAAGAAAATAATGTTCTTGTTGCTACTGTGTCACATTATTTTCTTGATGCTGGGTAACTGCATGGTGAAGAGAATCTTAACATAGTAAGTAGCTGCGTGAGTGGATGAAGCTTGTACAGCTTGTTTGCTAATAGTAATGGATTACTAGTGTATGAAAAATGATGCTCACCCTTTTGAGTGTGTTAATGCATTATCTTAGTGGTTCAAGCAACCTTCATTAACCCAGCCTTACGGATCACAACTTCTCTCAAAGTAACTGTCCTTGTGCGTACAGTGCAGAACATTGCAGTAGACTTCAAACACCCAAGCTACTGTGTTAATTTAATCATAACCTCAGTCTGCTTAAACTCCAGAAAATAATTTTGATGAATCATGTGTTTAATGGAATTTTTGAATTTGTTAATAGAACGTTGATACAGATCGGATGGAATTTGAAGATAAAACATTATTTAATTTCACTTATCTCCTTGTCCTCATCATTCAGATTGCTCTAGAAATTATAAAAAAAATATTGAAAGGGAGGATAAATAGATAGCTCAATAAAATAAGGAATCTGTTATAACTAATTGTCTTTTCTGTTTCCTGTAATGTCGTAGAGCTTTTCTGCTCTAAATCATGAACCATCTCACATGGTTTGTGAAAGGTCACACTCATGTGGCATGCTGTCTTCCACTTTTGCTTTATTTAGGCTTGAAAGCAATGAAATGTGGTGTAGGAATGCCAAAATTAATTCACAATTTGTGTTTCCAGAATTTACAGATGTTTAGTATTTGGCTGGTGTCATGCTTGGGGGAGTCTCAGTTTCTTCAGTTTACCGTCAGACGGTAGAGTAATACAGTAGAGTTTGAGGTAGCCATTTGGAGAAGGCTGAGCATTTGTAGATAAGAGTTGTCTTGGATTTCCAAACATTGATCAAAGGTGTTACAGTTGTGTGCCATTCTCTCTAAATTAGCAAGAAGGGAGTTTTAGAAAAAAAATAGCCTATTATAAATTTATTTTTATTTATGTCAGCTCCTCATTGGCATTAGAATGAAGTATAAGAGCAGTATTGATGACTCAGCTTAGTTTAAATATTCTGCATCTTCTGTGAGGGTAAGTTTGGGAAGATTTTTTTCTACATCTTTTATAGAAAAGCTCGTGGGGTTTGCATCTGTGTTCTGCACACCCTAATCTGTGCTTATGTTTTCTTGTAGTTCAGTAAATTCTGTGTTATTAGTATTCCAGATTCCTGTACCAGTAATCACCAGTCTTATTGTAGAGTTGGCCCTTGAATCTTAGTAACAAGAAATGGAAAAATCAAGATGCAGAAAATTATTTAAAAAAAAAAAAAAAAAAAAAAAAAACTCTTAAAAACTCTTCCTGATGCTGTATATGTTTTCCCCCCTTCTTTTGAAAATGGAAGTAATGGAAAAATACTTAAAAACATAAAAAATTTTGCATTTTGACTTTGCCATAAGGAAGCTCATTTAGAATTCAACTACGTTTTCCAAAGTTTCAGTAATATTTCAGTATTTCTGCTGTATCCACTGTGAACGTGTTTTGTGTCCACCTGTTTTGGAGAGTTACTACAGGTATTCTTACATATGATGCTTTAATTGGGACAATTTCTGGCTTGTTTCCATTTTAATATTGTAAAAAAAGTTACAATTTTTTCAGGAGAAAGGAAGGTATTTTTACTGCAAAATTAAAGTTGTTATATTCAGATTATTTTAAAGAATAATTGTTTCATTAAATACTACGTAGCATTGTTTGGGAAAATATTTTTCTTATGCCTAGGTGGAGTTAAAATATTCTTTCACCTTTTAAAACCATGTTATATTAGGAATTTTACAAGTCCTATTTTTTTAATTGTTGCCATATTGTAAATGTGTTTGTTTCATTAACCTCAAATGAAATACATATTAGATAATGCATTTTGTTTTAATGGTCTGAACAAATTAATGTCAGCTCTGCTAATCACACTTTATTTACTTATTTCTGTCTTGGGTTCCAAATGTCTGGATTGGTCAGTTGTCTGCAGTTCTGTAAATAATGCCACAAGTAAATAGTTGTAATAAAGTACTTTCATGTCATGGCCTTAAATTTATGCTTTTCATATATTTTTGCTATTTAGGCACATAGAAATTTAAAATATGATTTTCTTATATATTTATGTATGTTTTGTGTATATTTGTGCAGGTCAAGTTCTTCACGAAACATAGTCAATTAAAAAATTTTCATTTTTATATGTATTTCTGTTTATCCACAGTGAAAGAGCTTATTTAATTGCACCATTCTTTGTACTTCTCATGCTTTCAATTATTTGCTGTAGATGTGTCTAAAAGGTTGGTTGATAGAATTCTTAATATTAATGTATCACGTTGTGGTTTCTTATTTAATTGGAGATGTTTGAAAAACATCCTTCATTAGAAAAGGATTAGTGCTGGCAGAATTATCCTTTGTAATGTTTGAGTTGATTTGAGACCTGTCTGTTCTTTCTGGGCTGCTAAAGTTTCAAATGTCCAGACTTCACTTGGCATTCCTACAGTTACTCCTCTGAGCGTTGCGTTGGTTTTTGGTATTCAGCGGGTTCTCATCCCAAAAGACAGAGACGCTCATTCCCATAAAGCTGTACAATGCTTCAAACACAAATGTTTCATGGTTCTGCTCAGAACTTAATTTCAGCGGATGAGTTAAGCTCAAAAAGTGCTTAGAGGTAACTATTGACTAGTTTCAATACTACCATAGTTTCTTAAGGACGTTCAGTTTCTGTTCTGACTGAACTTTTTAAGCTGCAGAGAAAAATTGTTTTGCTTTTTTGTATAGGATAATCTGAATCTTAAAAAGGCAAAATATCAACCAAGACTAATATGTTTCCTTATCAAACAACTTATTGTTTAATAAAAACCTACAGAACAAGTGATCTGTTCGATATATCGTGCTAGATATAGGTTAAGTAATCTGTTTTTTTAACTTGAATCTTGGGTGTTCATACAATGAACTGATGATGAAACTATGGTAACAGGTGACATTTGATCAATCTTGGTTATGTATTCAATCATGCTAATGATTTCTTTAAAATATGGTTAAAGAATACTCAATTGTATGTGCAAAATTATGTTCAATTTTAATTATATTGTAAAGCATTTTACTGACACCTGTAATTTTGAACTGCGATTGTGTTGAAGTAGCTGGAAAAAAGAGCCCTAATTGTAATAGTTGAAAAGACTTTAACCACGCGGAAGCATTTTGAATTGGAAATGGAAATAGAATTTATTTAGACCTTAATGCTGCTGTGGAAAATCAGTGATTAATAAGGACCTTCTCTGTCAGTCCATCTTTATATGTCAGCTTGGTGCTGAAGTGATTAAAAATCTTGTAAGCATTTCATAATCGATTTAATTAATTTGTGCCGTAAAGCTGTTTTTCTTTTTACAAAGCCATCTTATTTAGCTCACCAGTAGTTATTTTTTATCTGATTTTATGGTTGTAATTACTGTATTATACTTTAATCCACTCTTAAGTGCTGCTCACTGGGCATTATAATTATTTAATATCTCTTTTAAATCATATTTTTATGTTTTACCATGGAGATTATATTTGTATGCTATTACAGAATTCAGAGATCTTAGCAAGAGTTGAGACTGACTGTAAAATCATTTGTAAATTCCTGACCTCTGTAAGCACTTTAAATAGCCAAAACTTACTATGTTTGTGGCAAATTAAAAAAAAAAAAGGGGGGGGAGAAAAAACAAGTGTAACGTTATGGGGAATTTAAAAAGTGTTAGGAATAAACTCTGTTATGAATGCACACAGTTACAATGTAGAAGAACAGAAGTCCAGTTAGTGCTACTTGGAAGTAGAAGTGTCTCATCAAACATATTTCTCACTGTTCTTTATTGCACTTCTGATATTAAGTTTGAGTTCCACTTGGAAACAAAGGATGTATTTTTAACTTTTAGCTGGAACGGTAGATCTTCCTTGATTGCTACTGACTGGTTTTCCTAAGAGTTTCTTCCATTTTGCTCTGGATACCACAGAATTGCTACTTGCATTTGATTCCCTGAGGCAACTAGGTCTTGCCTCTAGTATTTTCTTCTTTTGCTTTGGGATCAGCATCTTGGGCTTTTTAGTATTGGAGTATTGGCTGTATCTTTTGTGTATGAAGAAGACATTTCTCAGTCATAGCTACTAGCTGTACATCTAGTGATGTAATAGACCATTATCTCTAAATTGTAGGCCATGAGAATATAATTTGGTAATATTTCTGGTTTTCTGCCAGTCATCTTTTCATTTTGTACAGGACTTTTCAATTTATTTTTTTTTAAATGCTTTTATTTTAATTCTTATAATGGATGATTTTGGCCAGGTATAAAAAGCAAACTAATTCTGGAACAAGATATAATCAGCATGTAAATCTTTTACTTGGATCCTGCTATTACTTGAAGCAGAACTGTGTCTCATAATGAAATCTTGTCTTCAAGTGCACATTTATGATCTTTTGAATGTCTTTTTCAGTCATCAGGAACTTCTTTTGTTATTAATATATATTAATAAAAATTATTATACATAACTAACTCATAGCTAAACTGTAGTTGTGACAGAATTACTTTTGTTCAGACTTTCATTAATTTGGGTTAGGGAGTTGTAAATCTTAATCTGCATCTGGTAACATCTGGTGATGAGATTTTACTCCAAACTCTCCTTTGCCTTTGTCTTCCGTAAACATACCGACTTTGAACAATGTATAAATGACTCAGGAAGAAAGAGAATGAAATACAAAATTTACTTTCAGTAGGTAGAGTGCTCAAAAAGAAAGCAGTCATTTACTGATGACAAAGTTCCTTCTTTTGGACAGCAAGCTTCGTTATGTGGGAGCTATAATTTTAAGCAAATGGCAGTGTTTGAAAAATCTCTGTGTGGTAGAAAAGACTTCAACATTTTGTTCCTACAGTTACTGAATGGATAGCACAGACAGGCTGGTGGTGGGTATGTTGGTTGTGGAGTCCCTAACTGAATGAATGCAGTTGCATGAACTGCTCCATGTTAATCACCTGTCCGTGAGTCTAGACTGGAGCAAAATGTGCTGCAAAATGATGGAAGACGAGCATGGATGACCATATCCATATGGGCGCTGATGCGATCAAAGGGATGCTTGTTCCCTAAGGACATCTGGAAGCTTGCAGGCAATACTTAGAAAAAACAGTTTTATCAAATGTTTGTGGTAACTCTGAGGTGAACCTTAAGCAGCCAGTGCTTTTCTGGAAGTGCTGGTCTCGTGAGTGCAAGCTTGCAGGGACAACCCTTGTGAATAACACTGTTCCTAGTAAGCAGTGTTCCTCTAGATGATGTAGTTGATTTGTGTTTCAGTGCTGTCTTTTTTAATAGCTACCCACACTTTTAGAAAGTTCAGATAAGTAGAAATAAATGCCTACTGTAGTACTGAATTGAAGTAGAATAAAACGTAGTTGATTGGTTGCTTTGCACGGTTAAGAAAACAGTACTAAAGTTTTGTAGATGGAAACTAGTACTTGGAAGCTGTCAGTCAAATATCAAGTGACAGCATTATGAAGAAACTGGAGAAGAAATGTTACTGTACACTATTTACTTAGATTGTACATAACATCTCATACTTGTAATGGGCTGGACCATGAAAACTTGTGTAGTCTAGAAGTTGCAATGTTGCACAAGGAGGGAGGCATCATTGTTGCCTACTCAACATCACACAGATTGTGACAGTGCAGTTTACTGGTTTTAATCTAATGGTCAGACAAATTCCAGGCTTACAAGCACATCCCTTGTGAATGAATTTGGCGTAAAGCCATGTGATTTTCTTTTTAAAAATTCATCCTTTTTATAATCTGTGGCAAAATTTATCTAATAATCTAATATTTCTAGTAAAAGGTGAATGTTTGCGTGGTAGTGTATGGGAGAAATCTGATCAACCACGAGGTAAGGAAATGCCAAATTTTGTAATATTTTGACTATTTGTCATGGGACATTTAAAAAAATTAAATACGGATTTGCTATAACCTATGCTATGAGGCTTTATTATCACCATTAACTGTCAACTTGAGTGAGTTGTCATAAATAATAATTTCTTACCACATTTGACGTAACATGGGATGAAAGGTCTCTGGATTTTAAATTAAAATGATTAATTATTTTTAAAAACTGCTTCCTAAAGAAAAGAACAAATTCTATCGAATTCCTATCAAATTCTGTAGCTGAAAACTTGCTGGATTTTTATCTTTCTTACCAATGGAGAGAAGACAGGAGGACAATTTTGGATCACACTGGTCTATTAATCAGTTTTTTAAAAGGTATCTGGAAAGGTGTTAAGTTGTATTTCATAGCAAGAGTTACCTGAAGGAAAAAAAAATAAAAATTAATAAGATAGTGACTGAAGACCTTGAGTGTCTCTGAAGTAGTTCTTAGTTATGCATAGTAGTTCTGTCTCCGCTAGGTTCCTCCTTAAGTTTATTACCTGCCAAAGAAATACTTATTTTTTTTGTTTCAAAAACCTTCTTGTCATTGTTAGATTCATACTTTCATACAGGGAACCTTCCAAAAAAGTCATTAGAGAATTAAAAGTAAGACAGGCTCCTATGTTAATTCTGCAAAAGACTATGTATTTCAAAGTGAAAGGCTTTTAAGTTTTGGAACAATGGTTGTTCTGGGTGTCATGCTTTCTTATTAAGTGCCTGTGATATTATCTCTAAGTTTACAGATCATGATGTTTATTTATTTCTTTGCAATGTCAATTGTTTTTAAAAATAACAAGGTGACTGATTAAAAAATGAAGAGAATTGAACAGTTTCCACATCTCTAGAAGATGTGGAAATTGTTTCCTGAAATGTGTCTGTCCTTCATGCTGTTTGCTTTCTTCAGCTTGTCTTCCATTACGTTAGTCTCTGAATGATTAGTCTATAACGCTTGCCTTTATTTGCATGGTCCAGAAAGAAGAGAATCCTGCTAGAGCACCACTGGAAAACAGGAGCGCTAGCACATTTCTACAGCGGGTTTTCATACATTAAGGAGCAATGCACAAACATCACTCTGCGAGTAAATGGCAGTGCCAATACGCCTCTGTGGCAAAGGTTGGCTTGTTATTTTACTGTTCATTTTAGATTGGTACCAGAGTACTCTTGTAGCTAGTGCACGCTCTTCAAGAAGAATTATCTGGCTCTTCCTGAGAAATACACACTTTTCTGCCTCTCCTTGAACTAAAACGCCTGTTTATCAGAGATGCTTAGTTTAATTGCATTTCAGATAGTTTTTAACTATTACTGCTTTTTATATTTACAGTGAAATATGTGTAAAGTGTTGATAAAATTGAGTTAAAAAATAAGTGCTCAAGATATGAAATGTGAGTAAAAAACGAACTTTAAATAATTTCTAGAAGCATCAAAAATAGGTCTAAAGTCAGTGTCAGAAATGATTGCTAGGGTTGATAGGAATCTTTAAATAAAGGTCAACACCAAAAGGCTAATATTCTGAATTAATAAATTATACAGATGGATGCGGTGGCACCATGCTGTGCCACTGTAATTTGGCAATTCATGCATAATTTTACTATTATTTTGTGATTCCTCTTATAGATACATCAGCTTTCCTAGGCACTCATTCTGACAGTATCCCCAAGTCAGGACAGCAGTTAAGTCATGCTTTAGATTAATTATGTTCTTACCTGTGCCTTTAGTTTGTGATTCTGTAGTCACATATAACTTTAATTCTGAAATCAGTAAAACAGCATGAGAAGCTGACATTGAACATTAACAGTAAATATTTTATATGTGTAGGGCCTTCTGCCATAAGAAACATCTGTTTAAAGTGGCTAAATGTGATCAAACTAATATATTCAATAAGTGTGTTTATTAAATTATAAATAGTTATAAATGCTTTTTATGTACAAAATACATATTTTTGGTGGTATGCTACTTTGGAATGCATCTGTATAATTTATTTTATTCTTTAATCAGAAGACTTGCTTCACCAAAACTTTATATATGGATTTATAGAAAGTATTGGGAAACTTATTAAATGTAGTTCTCTTTTCTTTTGAATTTTGACAAAAGAACTATCTTTTTTTAAAACTGTAAAATAATTTTACTATCAGGAACTGGAGTAGAAGTATTTTTTATAAAAAGTCTGAAAGCTGACAGTAATTATATATCTTGCTTGTTCATTGCACACACGTGCTTATTTTCATTGAAATGGAAAATTTAAATTTAGATTATGGCTGTCCAAATTACCTTTATCAGCAAAATAGCCTCTACTCACGATTACTTACAAAGTAGGAAGAATTAGCTTTTTTTAGTCAATGCATCTTCTATTCCAGTCTTGCATCAATTGTATATAATGCACAGAGTTTAGTAGTCAATTTTTCAACTTGTTTAGACTAGAAAGCAACTTTCAAGAAATTCATTATGCCTATTAACAACTGTAGTTGTAATATCACAATGGGCACAATTTATTGTTTTTCATTACTTGCTTTCAATGGCTGCAAGCAACCAAATGAAATTTGTTTATGCTGTGTGAAGAACAAAAATGTTTGCGAGTTAGTAACTTCAGTTAGAAATAAAACTGACTTTTTTTGCATCCTGCTTGATGTAGTGGATTATATAATTATAATATTCTGCAATATAGGTATCTAAATGTGACATTTAGAAAAAGAAATTTAACATAGTATCTCATGTCAGTATATTTAACTTGCAGCTAAATTTGCCTAGAGCAAAGGCAGACACTTGTCCTGAATAACTGACCTAATCACGGTGCGCTGGGTGAGGACCTGGCTGAAGGGCAGGACTCAAAGAGTTGTGGTGAATGGGGCTACATCTGGCTGGCAACCGGCCACCAGCGGTGTTCCTCAGCGTTCAGTTCGAGGGTTGATTCTGTTCAATATTTTTATCAGCGATCTGGATGCAGGAGTTCAGTGCACCATTAGCAAGTTTGCTGATGATACCAAACTGGGAGGTGCTGTCATCTCTCTTGAGGGACGAGAGGCCTTGCAGAGGGATCTAAATAGATTGGAGTGTTGAGCACTCGTCAATGATTTATTTAACATTTGAAAATTAAACAAGTCAAGATGCTGGATTCTGCACCGGGGATGGAATAACGCTAGGCACAAGTATAGATTGGCAGAGGAGTGGCTGGAGAGCAGCCCTGTAGAAGGCATCTGGGGATGCTGGTCGACAGCAGGCTCAACAGGAGTCAGTAGTGAGCCCTGGCAGCCAAGAGGGCAAATGGCATCCTGGGGTGCATCAAACACAGCATAACCAGCTGGTCAAAGGAGGCGATGATCCTGCTGTAGAAGTTGTGGAGTCTCCTTCTCTGGGGATATTCAAAACCCGCCTGGATGCAATCCTGTGCAACCTGCTCTAGGTGAACCTGCTTTAGCAGGGGGGTTGGACTAGGTGTTCTCCAGAGGTCCCTTCCAACCCCTACCAGTCTGTGATTCTGTATTCAGCGTTGATGCAGCCTCACATTGTGAGACCAGAACTGTGAGCAGTTCTGGGCCCCATAATTTAAGAAGGCTGTGAAGGTCCTTGAATGCTTCCAGAGGAGGGCAACAAAGCTGGTGAAAGGGATGGAAGGAATGTCCTGTGAGGAGCTGCTAAGGACTTTAAATTTGTCTAGTTTGGAGAAAAGGAGGGTGAGGGGTGACCTCATTGCTCTCTACAGCTTCCTGAGGAGGTGAAGCGGAGAGGGAGGTGCTGAGCTCTTCTCCCTGGTATCCAATGATAGGATGTGTGGGAATGGCTCAAAGCTTCATCATGGGACATTCAGACTTGACATTAAGAAACCTTTATTTAGAGGGTAGTCAAACACTGAAACAAGCTTCCCGAAGAGGTGGTCAATGTCCTAAGCCTGTTGGTGTTTAAGACATGTTTGGATAATGCCCTTAATAACATGCTTTAACTTTTGGTCAGCCCTGAATTAGCAAGGCAGTTGGCCTAGATGATTATTGCAGGTCCCTTCCAACTGAAATGTTGTCCCCTCTGTCCCTTCTCTTTAGAAGCACGTAAGGCCTCTGTGTGGAAAATGAAAATTCAGAGGCTTCTGAAGCTTATACTGTCTTCAAAATGTGGGCTTCTACATATAAACTGCCTTGTTTCGTTTTTAAGCCTATTTCTCTAAGGTTGTAGAACATACGTCTTACCACATCTGTCTTCTGCTTCCAATAACTCTTCAAGCTGAGGACTTGCTTCATCAGCATTTTACAGAGGGAGAAAAGTCTCCACTGTGCAGAATTCCATGACTACTTTTATAAAGCTCATTTCTTGATTACTTAAAAAAAAAAAAAAAAAGTGCCCCAGATTAGCAGTGCTGCTGAGGAAGGGCTGCAGAGTGAGCCCCACAGGTAGCTGTTGTGTTTGGAGTGCCGGCTGGATACTCGTTGCAGTTGCATAGGTTGCTGGCTTTATGCAGAGCTCAGAGCTAACCTTGGGATTGGGTGTTGTTTCTCTCCTAGCTGGCGCAGTGGGTGAGTTTTGCAGAAAGCCTGGGAAAGAAGGATGTGAAGGTGGTGGCAGAATATTTGGTTGGTAGAGGAAGGAAGAAGATTAGTCACAGGGTCTTGAGACAGGAAGGCTGAGGCTATTATCACAAAGTTCTCATGTAATTTTAGAAATACTGACAACATGTAGGCACAATATACAGTGGTAATGCTGTAGTACTTTTCCTGTATACATAATGACTGAGAAGAAGAGGGTTTATTCAGGACTTGATGAGATCGCTTAGAAGAGCACAAGATCATTATCTCTCCACCCTCATTCTCTACCTTTTTACATCCCATAGTAGCAGTTCAGTCTATTGTATAGCAGAAGTATCTAATTACCTAGTTAGTGTTATCCATAGAATTGAAATGAACCATTTGAAGATTCACACATCTTTATATATAGCTATGACTTAAAAAGTTCCCAGGAGAATTAACAAGTGCATAAATAGTTTTATAGATTTGTCTGTATAACAGAAGGACATGACTTTAAGGAACACAGATACCAGATCTGCCGAAGAGTGCTTTAGTCGCAGATAGATAAAGGCTGAGAAGTGCTGTGGAGAAACACCACTGCTTTATACATTTCCGTGGGTATTTGTTTTTAGACACCATTGGAGGTGGGATGTTGTGATAGGTGGCCCCTTTTGGTCCTACATGTTGTGACTGATCTTATTTTTTAAAAAAAAGCTCACTGTTGATGGGTTTTAAAATCTAAAAAAAAAAAAAAAAAATCTACTTCTTCCTTCCATGTTGAAACAACTGTATCATACTGTCTGACACTTTCATATAGCCACAAAATACATCTTGAGAAAGAAAAAAAGATTTTACTAACTTCAGTCTATATTATAATTTAGCATAATTTAACTTCTGTTACCTTAATGTTTCCTGTAACAGTGCTACCATACTCTTGATTGGGGGTTTTTTGTTTTTGTTTTTTTTTTGTTTGTTTGTTTGGGGTTTTTTTGTTTGGTTGGTTGTTTTTTTTTTTTCCATTTAGCATTTTAGTGCATTTTTAGATCTTTCTGAGAAATGTGAAATTTGGAAGGTTAGCATGTACTCATTGTCTTAGCTGATAATACACCTCTGTGAACATGGATGAAGGATGGTCCGGGTAGCAAAATCTCTCGAGAATGTATTTTTGTAAAGAAAGTAGGAATGTCTTATTTAGGCTTTAACAAAGACTTCTTGTCATGCATTTATCCAAAAGAAGACATTAGCATTTCTGCAGTAGTTGTCACTTACACCGTGCCAATGTCATACTTGAGCGTGTTAGCTAAAACCCCTTAACAGAATGTCTGTGATCCTTTTTGGAGGAAATTCTGCTAAATATGTAAAATCTATATAGTAGATTAGTTCTATTAGCTCTCGCAATAACCCATGCAAGTGATTATCACAGCTTTCAAATAGTAAAAGTGCTACAATAAACATAGTGTGTGCGAGTTCTGCTTTAGAAACCATTGATTTGTACTGGTTTTTATTTGTATTTATTTGTTATACTGAGAAATTATTTAAGTTGCAAATTATTTAAATTTGCTCACTGTGTTTCCTACACATTAATCTCACTTTATGTGTACTTTCCTTATATTTCTTTGCCTTGTTAATTAAATATTGTCGTCTTTTTATTACCAACACACTATTTTTGGAAGCCCTTACATTATTTGCAAAGCTTGTTTCTTGCAGTCGTGCCCCAAACAATTTGTAGCCTAAGAAATTAGTGAGGATATATGTATCTAATCATTTCACTTTATAACTTTGTATATTTTTTTGTGGTATATTGTAAATCTCTGACCTTAATCTTTTCTTAAGATAGCACAACTGAGAACAGTTGTTTAAGCCATCTAGAGGCAGAAAAATGAATCCAATGTAATGTTTAAGTAGCTGTTTCTATTTTGGGGATTATAATTCAGTTGTAAGAGTTTGCATGCACCACCACATTTTATTTGCTTGGGATCAAGGAGTATTTTATTTTTTCAAACAGTGCATTTGATCAGAAAAGTTGTAGTAAAATGTCTGTTTATTCTGTCTTCAGAACAAGTTCACAGGCACTTGGATCAGCATGAGGTGAAATACTTGCAATTTGCTTTCCGTTGGATGAATAACTTGCTGATGAGAGAAGTTCCTTTACACTGTACCATCAGGTTGTGGGACACATACCAAGTAAGTACTTTTTTAAACCTCCGTAACTCTGGTAGTGTGTTTTGGACGTGTCAGTATGTTTGTGTGTGTTTTTTCTTGAACCTTTTGTTTTAGTGTCATCTGAGAATCATCATAGTAAGAGAAAAAGTCTTCAGTGGACATTACCACTTAGAAACATTTAATATCTTCAGTCTTCTTGCCCTTCAAAACCAAGCACCTGATGTCGTGATAATTTATAGTAGTAAAATGAACACTCATTCAAAGCGTGGGTTAGTGTCAGAGAAGCAAAACATTGAATTGTGCTTAATTAGTCCCCTCCATCAGTTCTGAGTTGCAGGCTTCTTACTGCCCCTATGCTTAACTACTCAAGCCAATATTAGCTTCCAGTCTCCAGTTCTCAGCATTCATCCTTCTGTCGCGTTTTCTGTCTTATTGTTTGTCCACATGTCCTTATGTTCCTGACCTCTCGTTGAGGTAATTATTTTTCCTCAATAATTTCTTTCCTGACTGTCAAGTGAAGGAACTGATGTCAGAGAAAAGTTGTTTACCCATTCTTAGTTCTGTTACTTGATGTTCCGGTAGCTTCTGGTTGCAATTTTTAACCATGTATTTGAACAGTCTGCTCTTATCTACTGTCATTGTCGTTGAAGTTGGGGGGGGGGGGGGGTTGGATGAAAAAAAATTTGTAAATTCTATAGTCTCATAAAGAGACATAACATCTTTAATTATCAGTGTATTTACATCTGCTCGTTATGCGGCAATGTTTGGTTAGTTTCATAGACTTTAATGCCAGAATGTCCACTTAGACCGTATATTCAGACATCTAATAGAGGGTTAAGAATTGCTTGGTATTCACTTAATGAGTTCAGTAAGTTGTTTCAGTGAAGTGTGTTTTGTAGAATAGTATACAAATCTGATGAGAAAATGTTAGGAAATGAGGGATCTATCACCTCTACTGTTAATCTGTCCTAAGAGGTGGTATCCTTGCAGGTTTTATTTCATTGTTCATCTTCAACACATTTCTGAATTGCATTTGGCTAATGCTTCTATCTAGGGTCCTTTTACCTCCCCTTTGTCTCATTAGTCATTTTAATATCTGTTACTGTTACTACCTGGCATTTTCTTCCAGTGGAAAATATTTATTCTTTATAAGATCTTTCTGATAAACTGAAAGATTGAGCTATTTAAATGTTTCACTGTATCTAATTTCTCTCACTTTACTAATTTTTGTTGCTATTGCTGCAGCATTTCTAACTCCTGAAGGTTTTTTGTACCATGCTAACTCTAGCACTGTGTTTGGTATTTGATGATTAGTGTCATCAATGTGCTAAAATGATGTAAAAGCTATTCTTTAATCCAGCTAACCACACATATGTGTCCAAGGAGTAGCAGTTTTTGCCCAGACTTCACTTTGAGCTCATATGTGAGCTATGATTCTACGATAATGTTGAGAAATTTCTTTTGAAGACCAAGAATGTGGTTATTTCTCAAACTAACTGTTGCCCTGCTGAAAGGACAGCATTTCTCATTGCTAGTCTATGGGCACCTGTCAGGTTACACTTCAATGGGATCTTTATTCATAATAAGTGGTTCTGATTATTTAATTTCTATTTTGAGTGAATTCTGCTGTATCACAGTAGTTCTCTGTAATATTTAAAAGCTTAATACTTACCTATTTACATGGGATTTCCAAGTGTATCTTTAAGTGAAAGTTTCTTATACCTAAATACGTAAATGGGATTCTTGTACCTAAGTGGGATTATTTTTGTATATTAAACATGCCTAAGGAGTAATTCTGTGTTTTGACTCAGCAGGTGCAGCAGATCTGTCCTGTTTTCTAGGTTTTGTTATTTAGCAGACTGTTCCTGTGTTGGTGAAGAGTGTATTTAAAACTAGTAAGGATGTCTTAATGTAGACAGTCACCTATATTGCCAACCCTTTTTTGAAACAACCTCAAGCAATTCCACAATTTGCTAAACAGATTTCAGTTGTGCTTATACCAATTTATTATCAACCTATAATATGCATTTATCAACCTGATAATATGGATAATAAATGCAGTGAACCTACAAGAGCTGGTAAAGTTTATGCAAAGTTTTTGCTAAAGCATTAAACAATAACATTACAGATTTTTACACAAATAAGTTGTCACTAAGCTATTCCATTGCATATGATTTCTAACTTAATCATTTACAACTATATCAGCAGTGCTGCTTTCCAAATGGAAAACACACTTTAGAGGTGGAATTTGTTCCGTTAGTTTTATCTTCTGATTCGTATTTTTAACTGTAAACCCTGCTATAGGCCAAAATGTCATTTAGGGATACATTGGTAAAGAAGTTTTTCAGAGGGTCTAGCCATGGATGGACCTGTGCTGTTGGATCTGAGAGATGTAAAATTAGTAAAGGCAAGAATACAATAGAGGATCTTAGTTTTGAAAGAAATTTAGCTTTCCAGGTACAGATGGAAGGACCAATCCCACTAATAATTGTAAGGGCCTGGGTAGATGTTTAACTGCTTTTCTCACTCTACTTAAAGACCGATGATGCTGTTATGATGCTAGCTTTTGCTACCTCATGTGTCCTAAAGCAGGAAAGTAAGAAAACACAGGGATTTTCCTTAGATTTCCACACCTATGCCTTCTGGTATTTTAGCAGCTACTCGGGATGTGCGTGTACTGACTTTTTTGCCCTGATATTCTTGAACTACTGTAAACAGAAATGCCTTTAACTGCAGTATTAATTCAGAGGGAAGATGAACTAATCATGGTGCAATGTAACATTAGCCACAACATGGACTACAGGCATCCCTACGCTGCTGATGTGAGGGCTTTTGCTCAGACTCTACCTGACGTATGGCTCTTGGGAAGGGATGCGGCATTTTGCAAGGCACTGTGTACAGGCAACTCTAGTCCCAGTGCGCAGCAGGATTCGGGAATGGCATAGGAGCCGGTGCCAGAGGAGGGTCAGGATAGGTGGGACTGTCGGATTCCTTCATGTCTGCACCAGGAGTGCATTCTGGCTCCCCCGTTTCCTGCAGAAATCCAGGGTGATGGTCGCTGGCTTCCCCCCCCCCCAAGGATTAGAGAACAGTGGCCGCTCTTGAAAGAGAGGATTCTGCTGCACTGAGATAATACCCTGTCTCACTGAGCTGCACATTTTCCTCTGTTTGCAGTGGAAAGATAAATATTGTGCTGTCTCCATCTTAAATTCCAGATTGGTCATTCTCAGAGCAGGCCCCATTTTCTCATGAACTGCAACAGGGGGTTGTCAGGGGAATGCCAGCACACTTAAATAGTCTGCTGTTATGTATTTCCTAGCACAATAGATAACTGTTGTTGTTAGAACCACATTCTGTCTCTCAAAATTTGTTGCGCTTCTGCCATTGCCTTCGGTGAGAATAGGATTGCACACTTAAATGATGTCCATCTCTGTCTTGGTATGTATGGTAGCAAAGGTGCTCTAGCTGTTGTCATATTTTCTGTCTAGTTTAATTTAGGATTTATCAGTCATTTGTTAGGCTCTGTGAAGTAAATCATTGAACATATAATCCAAAATAGCCGTTCCTGGGCTAGTTAAAGTTGAGAAATTTGGAAAGGTTCCCAAATCCTCACTTCAGTAAATACTCCGGTATTCTGTAACTGTATCTATGAAATCCACTAAAATATATGCCTGTCTTCTGTAGCAGAACTTTGTAAAGTAGAAAAATTAAAGACATGATGCATCTTGCTTACAAAGGATATGGTGTGAGAGCTTCTTAGCAATAAATATTTGGTTTGGTTTATTCTTTAACCTGGATTGCATTTTAGTGAGAATGAATAATCCCACTTTTTCACTTGATTTGGTCTTCGCTATTGTTGGGGGGTTTTTTGTGGGTTTTTTGGGTTTTTTTGGGGGGGGGCTGGTTTTTTTGTTGCCTTTTTTTTTTTTTTATATAAATACTGTAAATACCTTGTAAATTCTTTCAAGATAGAAATGGCTTGTTATGTTACACCCAAGACACTCAAATCTGTAGAACTGATTAGTATGAATGTTCATAGACTTTGTCAAAGGTGAAAGATTCCACAAACCAAAATAATGTAACGTAAGACCTCAGTTTTATCTTTTTATTCTCTCTTGCCTTTTTATCTTACATTTTGTCATCATTTTTTGGCATAAAGGATTGGTAAAATGAGATAGCACGATGGCTGAATTATTCAGGATATATGTGTTTAACATGAAACTTATGAAATCCAAATTAGTTTTATATTTGTTGCTTGCCAGAGGGGCATTTTGACACTAATATAAAGATTGCTATATGTGTTTGAACCTGACTTCTGTTGGCTTCTAACTCTGACTTAAAAGATTCAACATATTGTATTAGAAATGGTGGGGATATCTCCATGCTCAGTGTTTGTGCTGTTCTGCTCTAGATAAATATTTTCAATATTTACCACCAAAACCTCAGAAAGTATCCTTCCTTCAATTTAAGACATTTTATTGAAGTTTGCATCAAGTGTTTATTTTGGTTTATTTCTTAAAATGTGTGCTGTCCTTAAGGCACTTTTAAGAGCCACATGTTTATGTAGCTGCATACTTCTCTGTTGGGGGTGGAGGGAGCGATGCCGTTACAGTGCTGACATCCATTCTAAGCTCTTCATCCTTGACTAGAAATGGCAATACAGGTCTTGAAAGTCAGTGGTTGTATACCAACGCTTAACGCTTCTGCTCTTAGTTTTAACTATCAGTATTTTTAAACTCCTTAAATACTGAGTTCAAAACTACATTTGATTTCTGGGCAGTTTGGAGCTGGAAGGAAGTCTCTAACAATGCCGTCAAATCATCCTGATACAAGATAACATGGTGTTATAGTGGCTGCTGTTTTAAATAGGATAAGAATTTTTCTTTGGCATAGAAGTGCTTCATTTTATTTACTTTTCATGTAGAATGTAGTGCATATGTTTTTCATTACAGTGTTTTCCTTCTGATCTGATGTTCTTACATAAATTACCTTTTTTGTGCTGTCTTTTGTGCAGTGACTTCCCTGTTTAAGTAACTCTGGAGCAGTACATAATTTGCAGAAGAGACACTGACACAAGTTCCATAGCTAAAAACTTGCTCAGTGAAAAAAAAAAAAAGTTGTAGCAGCTATGTATATTAGTTTTCAATTTTAAATACACGGTGGCAAGTGCTGTGTGAATGTTTAGAGTTCGAGTGTACAGCCTAATATTTTCTCCTGCCAGGAAGCCTTTTTGTTTAGTACCACTTGGCTGACTGCTGTATTGCCAGCTCACCAGTAGGCTGATGTCGTTGCAATGAGTGACACACTCAGACTCACAGGATACACTGCAAAAACAGGCAGGTGAGATACGTACTGTTTACAGTGCCCTGGTATCCTGCTTTACAGCTTTACCCTAGTTTTGTGTGAGGAAAACTTTAGTGTTACCAAGATACCTTAAGGCTTACCATGGAAAAGAAATGCAAACTAAAGCATATAATCCTACCATGTAAAATGCAAAACAGTTACAAAGATTTACAGAAGGTATAAGAAAAAGCAAATAATAACACCGACAGAATTTGACAATACTGGTGAGTTGATTTACTGTCTCACTGCTGAAATAGGTTTTTCTCCTAGTTCCTGTTACCTCCTGCTCCTTGGCAGTATCTGTTAGTTTTCTTCAGATTAGCCCAGTGAGGGGGCTGATGAGTACCACAGCCAGCGCAAGGGAGAGAGGATGAGAAAGCAGAGCTGTGATTTGAACCCTAGTGTTAAATAGGAGTGATTGCTTGTCCTTTTCCAGCTATTTTTGCTGTTTTTTCCCAAGATTTTCTTTCTTGGTAGATACTGCATTTCTCAGGTTGCATCTGTTAGACTTCAATAGAGAGCACCCATTGCGGTGGAACCTACTGGCTTATGCCTCTCTTCCTGAAGTCCTGCAGGTGGGTCAAGAAAAATGTATTTTTTCTTCCTTGAAATTTAATTTAATTATTCTTCATCCAGGAGACTGGTGCTTCTTTTGCTCAAAATAAACATTATTTCATTTTTCTGGAAAATGTAAGTGTGTCTTCATTAGACCAAGTATTATCACGTGTACTTGACCAACCATTTATATCCTTTCCTTCTTCAAGGTGGGATGTTTATTTTCCCTCTCTTTGACTTAGCGTTCGTTTTTTATTGTCATATAATTCATGTTGGACCTCATATACTCTGTTGACCAGTATGGTAACAGACATCTTTGTTTCCTATTTATTTGTTGGTATCATTTATGTAGCTCATTACTAGCTTTTGATCAAGGGGATTTTGTTTAAAAGTACACATCTAATGTTACATTTTAATAAACAACATTGGTATGATTTTCCAGAAGTGCCAAGGAGCCAAAATTCTTACTGAAGGTCATGAAAAACTGCAGAAGCACAGATCTTCTCTTTATTCAAATGGAAAAGTAGAGATCTAACTGTAGGGACATATTAAAATAAAAGCTTGGTTATAGAAATTGTAACACCACCACTGCCTGCCAAAAAAAGACACACATGTTGGGGGGAAAGGTTACATATAATAATATTATTTGTCTGGCTGTCAGTCAATGAAATTTAAGAAATGTTCAAAAATGCAGTTACAGTTTTTTCCTGTGTTTCCATTTTTTACATAGACTCAATTAGAGATTTTGAATCCCCGAACCTGAAAATGATTTAAGTTTGTTTTTCAGTAGAGTTGTCTTGTGATTAGTACTTTTTTTAAAAAAAAAAAAAAAAATCATGTTGAAACAGGGGTACATTTCTCAACAGGCACCGGAGAATCTATACAAGAAAGATATTATTACTACTTTGGTCTCAGTCAAAGCCTTAAGCCACCTGAGACAAGAGACTCAAAATACATCTACTGAAAGCAGATTTAATTTTTTGTGGCCAGTAATATTTTTTTTTTATGGCAGTTCTAACATCTCTTTTCCATATTGAGTCCATGATATTAAGTAGACAATTGTTCTCATCCTTTTCTTCAGCAGGAGCATAAGACCTCTCACTGTGCCGGTGGTCTGGTCTTTTTTCTTTTTTTATACAAAGCATGGTTTGGACCATAAAGGTCATTAAACTAGGTTAGGTTAAGTGGACAACAACAAACATTTAGAGTGAGAGCAAAAGAGTGGGGAAGGTATATACGCTCCCATGTTCTACTACGCAGAAGCTTTATTATATCTCTATCTGTTCTACAGTTTTTTAAAAAAATGCCCACTGAGTATTATTAAATATGTACCTAATTGTTTTAAAATGTACTGTTCAAAACATCCTGTGGTGGTGATTTTTTGCAAGTTCTTTATGCAGTGTGAAAAGAAATTCTTCTTTGATTTAACAAAAGATTCTTTTGCATTCACTTCTACTTATTTCTTTGATTATGATAAATTGTGTCAAATCATTCTTCATTCACTTTTTCTCCATCACCTGTTTCAAAAATGTTTTCTATCTCTGTATGCAATCATTCCTCTTCCGAGCTGAAAATATCATGTACTTTTTGTGCTTTCTTCTCGGTAGTCTTTATAGTTTTTCTCGAAATTTTATTTCTGTCATATACTGAATGGAAACTTCTTCGAGAGATGAGCACACCATAAGTTCATAGAATGAGGTGAAGTTGTTTTCTATTTCTTTTTTTATTTCTGTATTTGTAATTTTTCATAGCTTTTCTCCTGTTGAATAAGAGTGCTTTCAGGTAACTGTTCATAGTCCAGCTTGTCTGTCTTAGTGGTTAATGTCAAGGACAACATCAGGTATGCATGCTTTGCAGTGTTTTTCTCTCTGTGTGTATATCCAGACTGAATTTCACTTGCCATTTTATTATTCAGTGACACAACAGCTTTCTGCAACTTTTTGTAGCCAGCTTTATTTTTTACCAGTAAAAGTTAGCCTGAATAATTTTGTATCTCTTTTTTCAAGACTACTTAGTAATTTAGTGAACAACACAGATCCTATTCTGTTATTTTCGTCCTTTTAGTTCATGAACACTTTCTCTCTTGTTCGACAGCAACTTAATTTTAGAGTCTTGCTTTAATGACCTTGTTAAAAATGTCTGGACATCTGAATTTTTAATATCCAATTACTAATACATGGGTAGGATCATGTCTTTAAGATTTTTAGACATTTGTCAATTTGATTGAAACTGGCCAGCAGGTTAAATGTTTCTGGAGTAGGGGAGACAGAGGTAGTGGGATATAACCTTTCCTACCCAGACATAAAATGTGAATGTGAAAGTTTAATTTTCTTAGGAAATAAAGGTGAAAATACTGTGTGACTTGGTGATGACTCTTCTTGTCCACCTGCCATATACCATCAGAGAAACCAACTTCTGGATTCAAAAGCACCAGTGGCCACTGGAGCCTGTATTCAGGTCATGCCTCTCCCTTTGATTCTGCCACCTCTTGTTTTCTCTTGGGGGATTTTTTTTTTTTTTTTAAGCTTCCTACCTGAGAGGTGGAATTCACCGTCCTACTGTCTACTGAACCCAGCCTTGATCTCACCCACTTTCACTATACTTAAAGAACACCTTTTCACATTGTTTTCTTTAAAAGTAAATCTAAAAGTATGATTTAAATGAAATTTAGTTCTTGGACACCATGGGAAGATGTGAACATATGAGAGAAGGACTTTTACTTGCAAGACTGGCAATCTAAACATGTTCCTGTTCAAGTAAAATGTCCTTATTCTAACTGCATTTCTTTGGAAGTTTCTAGATCCTTTTGTGTTCAGCAAGTCGGTATTTTCCCTTATGTCAGTAGACTCCTGATACATAAAGCTTCCCTTCAACTTGAGCAATTGAAAAGTTTTTATACTTTTTGAATCTTTGTCAGCCAACTGTCATCACCTTCTACCACATGGGTAGTTATCTTCTGGGATAACTTTGTTGCCAAGGCAACCTCCCATTGGCAAGAGTTGTGCTCATTAGGACTTTATTGTGTCAGGCAATTATATTTCAGTGGTATAGCACTGAAGTCAGTGACCTCGTATTGTTTATCTTGTGCTAACCACAATCTGAAATAACATAAAACTCAAAGAAAAGAAGGTAAGAATGTTAGTCAAAAAAAGAACTGGACTGCTTTATCTTGAACTGTATATAGAACCTCATGTACAGTCTTGAACATGCGTAAGGATTATGTGCACAACGGACAAGAGTCAAATTTCTTAAACAATAATTTAGCTTTTCAATATGACCTTAAAATACACTCATTCACATTTATATAAGCTCTCAGGTTTTCTCGCAGAAAAGAAAAAAGCCAAATACTATTTGTAGCATTATTGTGATGTGTATATATGATTGGTACTCTTTTGTTGATCATCCAGGTCTAGTTTGTTAGTTGTTCCTATTTATTTTGCAGTTTCTTATTGAGAGACAGGGTTCCTTAAACTCTCAGTGAAAGCAGACTAAGTGGGTCCTTATTTTGAGCTGGACCACAGTCTTGCACAGAGCAGTATGCAGATTCAGATCCCAAACTGTGATCTCCAGTTGTATGTTCTCACTATCCTCCATACTGTCTTGTACGTTTTGCCTCAACAAGGATTAAAAAAAAAAAGTTAACTTCCTTATTCCATCAAACAAAATCAGCTTTATACCTTTGCCAGCCCTTTACCTCTCCTAGTTGAGATCTTATCCATCTCATCTGCTTAACCCTGTCGTTATTGTCACATTCTGTCTTGGCCTTGCAGGAAGAATCAATCTTGGCACTTTCTGTATCTCTCCTCGAATTCTGTGGTACAGCAGGGCAGATTGGGGACCGTGAGAGGTGCGTATCAGATGACTTCTTGGGAGTAAACGCCTGTATAGTGGTGTTTACCTTAGCTCTGGGAAATACGCACTTACACTGGCAATTATAAAACTGATAGTAGCTGCCTGTATGAGATGCTTAAATATGAGTCCCCATAAAAGTTGAAGTTCTCATCTAACACAAATGCATGTCTTCGAATGGGTTTGCATATTACTCACCAGTACATGGGAATTTCTGGATTTAGAGGTCTGTCGAATCTGGAACTCTGAGGTTCCTAGTCTCTGGCCTTCCTACCTGTGGGTTGACTGTGAACAGTGGAGGTGGGGTTCAGTTTGAGATACAAATGCAAAAATGTGGACATCTTACTGTAAGTTTATGTGTGTATGTTGCTGTGTCAGATATCTAAGCTTCCCTGGTAGCTGATGGAGACCTGGTAAACACACATGGAGGAGCTTAGAGAGAGATTAGTTATGGCTTAGAGTGGGCGGTCAGCTGAGTCGCTTTTCAGGCTCCTTTGAACATACTGATTACATCTTCATTACCTATGCAGCTTAACTACACAGCACGCTTGCAGACAGGTAAATTTAGAAATCTTAATCGCAAAATGGAAGCTCTCTGAGTTTCTGCAAAAAGTGAGTTAAAATCCTTTCATAATATTCAAAATGACTTTTTTATTGTGTGAAATTCCGGACCACTAGATCAACTATTTTTAATGTAAGTAAGTGTGGATTGCAAATATGTGCATTGCCAATTTTTGTCCATTTTTCTCTGGTAGCTTTCATTGATATCGGAGAGGGTTTAATGTGGAAAATAAAACAAGGAAAAAGATGTGTAGCCATGCTATTTTATGAGGAAGGTATTTAGACATGCAAAAAACATACAAAATCAAAAGTCAATGATATGCCTAGGGAAGCCTGCAGGTTTTTCTAGGTTCAAGTTCTTAAGGCAGCTTCCAGTACTACTGAAATACATGGTAATTTTTCTGTGGCTAAATGGAAGTTGATTGTGAATGCAGAGAGGTTGAGATTAAGTACTTTCTCTTATGCTTAACTTAAAGAATGTGAGTAATCTCATTGACTTCAATAGAACAACTCATGAATTTAGTTAATTAAGCATGTACTCTAAAGTGCTTTATTGATCAGGATCTTGATGCATGACTCTATAGGTTGATAATAGAACGTTAGATACAGTCTAGAAAATAGTTTGGTGTGCTTCTTGGATACTTTGAAGTAGTCAGTGTTTCTAGAAGAAAGCTTTATTAAAATCAATATTGTTCTTAAAGACCAAAGTCTGAAAGAGAATCTTGTTGCTATACAAGGAGAGAAAGGAAAATTGCCTTTCTCACATCCATGTGCTCTTTAATTTTGTGTGTCTTTCAGATTCTGTACACGTCAGACTTCCATAACACTTTTCTGTAATGTCAAAGGTAGTTTTAAAATTAGTATCTCTAGACCCATGTATTCCCTTAGGCTCTAAATTACGTTTATATTTCTGGAAGTTCTCAGCAGTGCCAGGACAGTGACAGGACAAGAGGTAACGGGCACAAATTGAAACACATGGAATTCTATCTGAACACAAGAAAACACTTTTGTCCTGTGAAGGTCATCAAACACTGGCATAGGTTGCCCAATTCATGGAGTTTCCGTCCTTGGACACATTCAGAAGCCATCTGGACATGGTCCTAGACACCCCAGTCTAGGTGTCCCTGCTTTAGCAGGTTGATTAGACTGGATGATGCTGGATGATCTCAGGAGGTCCTTTGCAACTTAAATGATTCTGTGATTTATATTAGACATAATATAATAGACATTAAACAAGTATGTATTATGAGTAACTGCTTCACATCTGTTTTGCCTATGCAGATTGCAAAGTCGGGAACTGAGAATTTATCACATGCCTTTCAAAAAGGAATTTTCTTGCAAGTGATTGGAAGATACGTGTCCACATTTGCTACTTGAGACATCTAAATGAAGCAACCACTAATACTTATTTCTGCCTTTGCTTCCATGTATGCCATTGTCTATCACTTCCTTACCCTGATCCCTTGCTTTCCTGCCCCATAATGAGCTGAATCATCTAGAATGGCAAAGGTGAACAACTTTCTGATGAGTGAGCTGTCAGAGGCTTCCTAGCACGCCGAACTGTCCATCTTCACTGTGAATTCACTGTTGCTTTGAGATGATATAACTTTTCTCTCTTGGGTAGGTTTTCATCTAGGTGAGTTCAGTAATCTGGCTGCTTACATGACTACATAACCCTTTATGTTGGCATAAATGAAATCGCATAAGTACGTGCAAGGCAGTGAGCTAGGTGAAGCTACCATTTCAGCAGCCGCCTATGCTTACGTTGTCCTAAAGCAGCTGTGGAGCTCCATGTTGCGAAGTTTTTCATAAAGCTGCCTTTGTACATGGATTATTTCTTTTTTTCCTGTATAGGAAGTCTGCATATGTGGGGGGGATTTTGCATAGCCGTATCTCCTCTTCACCTGCAGATATGAGCAAAACCATTTAGCCCATCTGTCCCATGCTGTACGCACAACAACTAATTGTCAGAGCAAGGATGCCTGTGTAGAGGTGAAGTATTATCAAGCACCGTTCACATACAAGACATTATATTGAGTTCAACGTGGCATTAAATGACTTCCCGTTACATAGCAAATAAATTACTGTAGGTGTTCCTTAAACTCATCATGTGGTTTTACTTACAGATTTATTTTCCTATTCCTCTAAAGGAAGAGTTAATGGTTCCTCAGTGAGGAAACTCCTTTGTTAGTGCTATTATGTGAATAGGCCAACAGTTTCTAGACTAACTGATTTTATGCTCTGGATATTACGTTAATAAATTGGCATGAATAAAGGGAGAAACATACTTGACTTAAGAAAGAAATACTTAAAATGTTGTTCAAAAATCCTTGGCACTTCTTCTTTACCAATGTGCTTTGTCGTTATCCCAGATATTGAGTAAAGTAGGCTAGGTTAGTTAAATAGGTCAGATTTTAATCTCCTTTGACTATTGTTTAAACTGCTGTGGAGTGTATGGCTGTTCTCTGAAAATGGTACTCTGCGGTTTCTGTTGATTGAATAGGTATTCTCTCAGTTTACTTAGACCTAACTTAAGTCCTCTGAATGATCGTCTCCTAGAGCATCACTACTGGATATGACACTATTGGAATTTAATTCTGTTACTTTCATCATCTGAGTCACACAGATTCGCATAAACCTCATGCTTAAAATAAGTCATATCAGTGCTTCTGAAAAGTAAGTCATTCTCTACATGCAGTATTGTTAAATGTTGTAACCTGGTTTAGTTCAGTTATTCCTGGTTTATCTCAGTGAAATTGTTCCAGTGTCTACGTAACGTACTGTTTATTTTCAGTTATTAAATTTCATTTTATAACTGCTAATACAGCAATCTAAAACTAGTATGTGAAAGTCAAAGAGGCTTCTTAATTTTAGCTATACACAATGAAAATGATGGCTATAGTAATAGATAACTGTAAGTTTGTCTTCAGAGCATTTGTTCATGACAAACTGGTTCACTGTTGATGAAAAGTACCTTTGACAGGATGCATGAAGAAGCACAGATCCAAGCTATTGAGTGCTGTCAGCTGCGTGGTTTTTACAACCACATGGATTTTACTTAGAGTACGGAGAGTAGGAAAGTAAGCTTCCTTCATTACTTTAAAAATAGATTGTTATTATTAGATCTTAAACACTTTTGGAAAAAACTTTCAAACCCATTGTAAGCATAGTTTTATGCAATAGAGCAAAATAATTGCCACTGTCTTCCCAGGGTGCTCTGTTAAAATTGATTCAGTGTAAGTTACTCTTGCATGTTTCACGTTTTCTGCCTTTAGGTACTATTTAAAAATAATAAAAGAAAAAAGAAAAAAAGAAAGAAACAAGGGAAACACTCCATTGCAAGCATTCTTATCTGAAACTTCTTTGAGCTTACCGATTCCGGGTTTTCTTCTCACACCCCGAAAGTCCTTTAAACATGAGAATTGGTGGACACAATGCTATTACGTTCTGTTTGTGCTTGTGTTACTGTCAATGCAGGGACTCTCCTGTGTAGGTTGTGAGCAGGGATGCAGAGTCAGTGTGTAATTCACAATTCCCAGGGGAGGGAGCTGGAGCACAGCAGGAACGTTGCAGAGCACCCTTGCAATGCAGGACAGAGCAGCTCCTTCTTCCCACAGAGCCCTTCCTCACTGAGCTTCACTTATGTGTCTAAGCAACTATGCTACAAGTTCAAGTTGTTTAGTTTTTTAAAACTGGAATCTAATTAGTTCTCAAGGTCCTCTTGTTAGTTACGCTGGTTAATGGTTTTCATAGAAGTGAACACTAACAACTAAACCATGACCACCATTTGATTTTTCCCTTTTGTTTCTGATGTCTTATTGTTGTTAAAACCTGAAAAAATGTAAAATAATCTTAACATGTTGTACAGTTCTCTGGTTCCTTATTTCACACTTATTAAAGCATCCATAGCTAACACGTAGTTGATATCTATGTGTGAGAATGCGTGATGTTTCCAACTTTGAAAGTAAAAACTTTCAAATCAAATCAGAAGTGTTTATAGTAGATGTAAGATGAACAGTTGAATAAAAATGCAAGCATTTTGTTACTTCTGTAAATGAACAACAAAATTAGAAATAATACTGAAGATATGGTTTATATTATTATGCATAGTAAATTTACAGAGTCATAGAATGGTTTATGTTGGAAGGGACCTTTAAGATCATCTAGTTCCAATCGTCCTACCATGGGCAACGACACCTCCCACTAGACCTGGTTACTCAAAGCCCCATCCAACCTGGCTTTGAACACCTCCAGGGATGGGGCATCCACAACTTCCCTGGGCAACCTGTTTCATTGCCTCACCACCCTCAGAGTGAAAAATTTCTTCTTAATTGTCTAGTCTAAATCTACCCTCTTATAGTTTGAAGCCATTACCCCTCATCCTATCACTACATGCCCTTGTAAAAAGTCCCTCTCCAGCTTTCTTGTAGGCCCCTTTCAGATCCTGGAAGGCTGCTCTAAGGTCTCCCCGGAGCCTTCTCTTCTCCAGGCTGAACAATCCCAACTCTCTCAGCCGGTGCTCTAACCCTCTGATCGTGTTCGTGGCCCTCCTCTGGACCCGCTCCAACAGGTCCATGTCCTTCTTATGTTGGGGGCTCCAGAGCTGGACACAGTATTCTGGGTGGGGTCAGAATCACCTCCCTTGACCTGCTGGCCGCACTTCTTTTGGTGCAGCCCAGGATGCGGTTGGCTTTCTGGGCTGCAAGTGCACATTACCAGCTCATGTTGAGCTTCTCATCCACCAACACCCCCAAGTCCCTCTCCTCAGGGCTGCTCTTGATCCGTTCTCCGCCCAGCCTGTTTTTGTGCATGGGATTGCCCTGACCCATGTGCAGGACCATGCACGTGACCTTGTTGAACTGCATCAGGTTGGCACGAATAGCAGAAGTCCATCCAGGCAAGAAACAAATGAATTACCATCGAAGAGACTTGAAATTCAGAAATCTACAGTTGATACCACTTTACAAAACAGGGCAGCCTCACTACCACATGTGAAATAATTAGTACATATTCATGACAAAATTCACCTCTGTACTGCAAACATTTTATTACACTGAAGGTTAGTACGTTGCAGTGCATAGATTAACGTGATTTGCTTCGAAGCAGGCTATTTTAGTGACAAAGCTCTTAAGCATGCTGCACAGAAAATCTACTAAGCTTTCGAAATAATTTTTAACTCTTTTCCACTGTGTAAGACATAATACCTAAATTCAAACACAACCTTGGCAGGGAAAGAAAGGACAAACTAGTATTCAACAAATCCAGTAAAATCCAGTAAAAATAGCTTCTTTATAGTAGCATAGATACTTGTAGGGGGATTATGAAATCAGTATAATGTCTGTTTGTTTCTGGAATGCACACCATCGTTAGAACTACATGAAATATTAAGAACCTTCTCTCCTTTTGTCTCTCCAGTGCTTTAGCTCCTAGTAATGATCACTTCTTCCTTAATATTCTGGCCTTTCTTGTTTTCCTGGTACATGACAGTCTTGTGCTTTGCTCTGCCACTTGCATTGCCCTTGACTGTCTATTTTGAGAGCTATTCTGCCCTTTCTTCCAGTCTCACAGGGGTTCTCGGTCCTTTTTTACTTTTCCTTCTCCATCCTAGTCATGGGTGATCTGAGGCTTTCATACAACTTCACTGTCAGTTTATGTTGATGATTTACATATCTACTTTTTTCTTTTACCCCTGACCTGACTCCCGTAGTTACGACGTGCATTTCAGACCATCTGTACGACAGTTCTCCCTAGATAGCTGATGACAATTAATGATACGAAGAATAATTCTTTTTCCTCCCGAAAGCTCTTGGTTCTCTGATTTTGTAACTTTTTGTAGTAGATCCTGCATAGGATTATTTTGTTCAACATACTTTTCTCTTACATTTTCCAGACTATCTGTACTCTACTTTCCCCTCACAGAATTTCAAAAAACCCAATTCCTATTCTTGTTTTGAACTTTTTGTCTAATATGAATCTCTTCAAATCAGATAGAATATGTAATTTGCTTTTTCTGTCATTACTCAGATCTTCCATCATTCAGTTCCTTCATTTTCTTGCAATTTTTCTCTGTAAGTATTCTTGTGGTTATCCCAATTTAGGTTTTCTTCTCCCAGCAGTAGTTCAGGAATTACTGATCAAAAAACTCCAACTATTTCAAAGTGTATATAAACCTGTGCTAAATTTTGGCTGTTCTGTGCTTAATTGGAATTAATATTTTTGTAGTGTAAAAGTGAAGTAATGCTATATATGCTGCAGTATGTAGGTGAATATGAAGAGGTTCTAAAGTGATGCCTAATGTAGCGTCAGTTATGGACAGCGGTTTTCAAATTAAAACTGTCCTCTGGACTGTCATTAATAAGGATTATTCCACTAAATCTTTGCTGCCTTTAGCTGTTAAGATTCATTTCAAAACAACAAAAAATTTCAACATAGGAACCTTCAGTTTGACACGGATTCAGAAAGTAAGTTTTCCTGATTATTCAGATCTCTGAACAGAGTATAGAATGTGCACTAGAAAGTGCAGTTTGTGAAATATTAGCTTGTTGTAGTGGTTATTCTGTTCAAGTGTATGAATCGGTTATTACCAATAATACCTGCACATTTGAAATTGATTAATTAATTTGGTACTACTACTTCTTAGGGTTTTGTGTTGGTTTTTTTTTTTTTTTAAAATGTTGCCTGGTCTATTGACCTATTTGAAAAGATATGTCTATGAAAGAACATTTGGTTCTATATTTAACATTTTTTGCTACATCCTAATCCATTTTCACTGTGTGTTTAGTAAAGCAGTTAACAAACTCGTACACAGGAGTCAGTGGGTAAGATTCATTTCAGGTTACTCAGTTGTCTTCAACAACGTTCCATAGGGGAGTAATATCTTTCAATGAAGCTAAAAATCAAAATAAATCTCTCTAAAGCACTCACTCAAGACTAAGTATAATGTCTGAATCACAATTTGAGCATCATTACTGTGCTGTGATACTGTCATGACTTTGTGAACAATGGAAGAGTTTACAAATAAAATGAAAATAGCTGTTGTGGGAAACATCTTTTGGAGACGGTGACTCCACATCTGCTGTTGCCGTTTTTGAAAGGCACGATTGTGGTGGTAATTGAAGGAAGACAAATTTCAATTCAAGCTGGAGGTACTTGGGTTAAATGCTGGAACTGTATTTTTCCACGGTAGAGAGGGAAAAATAGGACTTTATTTCTATTTATTAAAAAAGCTTATTGTAGGAAAGAATAGTGTTCTTTATATAGCTTTCTCAGTTCATGTTAACCGTGATGTTTGAGAAATACCGAGTTTAGAGTTCATGCAGTTAGATATAAGCTGAGTTGTATGTTGCCAATGGCACAAGTTTGTCATTCATGTATGGTGACAGAGGTTGCCAAAAATGCCTTTGGGGACTTCATTTGAAGGTAGCTTATGAAATGAGTTCAGAAAATTTTATTTTTTTTTTTTTTTAAGTGCCTCTGGTTGAACACTCCAAAACTGGTAATTCATGGAGTTGAACAATAGCCTTTTCTCCAACATTTACAGTGTGCTATATGCTGAATTTAGCTACTATCATTTTGAATGGTTGAATGTTATTACACTAAGGATAGTTCAGCCCACTTTAACAGAGTAGTAAGGTACAGGTGTATTTAATTGATTACTGAGATTTCTTTTCATTCCAATTACAGGGGTTCACGATGCTTTAATTTCACCCTAGCTAGCTTTTATTTCTCCACTATCTTAATTAACACTGACAATTTACCAAACTTTCTGTCTTTGTTTCCAAGTCCTCTTGATTGCAGCCTTCATATCTACCCCCCCTCTCCCCGCCCTGCCCCGAGATGTTTTCTCTTGCTAGAATCATGAAGCTGTTGTTTAAAAGACATATTTTTTACAGCCGTGGAAATGAGAACTCCCAACTTTTTTGAACAATCTCGTATAATAGGCATGCTGCTAGTTTTGCAGCTTTGTACTTGTAGGTGCTTATAGGCAGTATCCATGCAGTCATGTGAGGTGACCTTAAATATATGAATTAGCATGTGCAGCTTATGAATTCTTCAATTCCCATTTTGATATGCTGACACCTTCAGAGTTGTTTGGTTTCTGTGTTTATTAAGCACTTTTTTCCAAATTCTTCTCTTGAGAAGCAAGGTTTAGATGCAAGTCTACGTATACACGCAGCTAATGCAAGTCTGCGTTTTGGTCTGGATTAATAATGCGGTTCTGAAGCAAATTCCCCTTTTGTCCTCGCTTGCCTTCTATTTGTTTGGTTCATGGAATATTTTTGGGTGTTAATTCCTTTCTGAGGAAACTTAACGGTAACCTGTTTTTCAGCTATGCACCAAAGAGGTTCCCTAACGGGAACATACATGTCTCAAGGCAATGACTTGGACAGCTTTGAACCACGTGAATGATGGGAACGTTGTATTTGAGGGCTCAAGGCTAAATCCAGTCTGAAGTAAAATCCAAGACTAAATTGAGTGTGAAGTAAGATGCAAATCTTACTGCATTTACTGTAGCTGTAGAAGCCTCAGCCCAAACTGCTCTGATCATCTCATCATCTCCTATTGCCCTGAGTTATTTGCTGATGTAAATGCAGACATGAGCTTTCAGATAATTCTGTGTGGTCTGTCTCACACAGTCCTGGATTAAGCAGGCGCTATCTGAAGGCTAGTAGTGCATTTTGGTATTATATGGAGATCACTGCAGTCTATCAGATGGCTCTTAGTCTGTAGCTAATGTTACTCAGTGCATCTTCAACATCTGCTGAAAAGATTTAAGTTACGTGCATTTTTTCTATAGTAATTTCAGACTACTTGTTCTTGGTTAACAAAAGTTCAAATATATCTAGTTTTGCTGTCGTTGCTGTATCATGATGGAATCATTGGGTAGCGTTATACAAGATATCATTAATCTTGTATTCGTGCAACCATAAATCAGAACCTAGTTCATTCTTTACTATCATTACTACAGAAAGTAAAGTTTGTGTAGAAAATTTTCACATTTTGTAACAATCTAGGAAATTGTGTTGTGTTGATAATGGTGTTAAAGGAGAATACCCCTCAACAATGGAGTTGAAAACAAGGAGGATCTGTCCTTCACAAGCTCCAGAGTTGAAAATAAGGACCTATCCTTATTCCAGCTTAAGTAATAGGAGATGTCTGTCCTGCTAGTAACCTCGTATTCTGATCTCCCCTATACCAAGGTGAGATCGGTTATGACAGGATGGTTGTAAATCTATGCGGTTTATGCTGTAGCTGTACAACTTTGCACATTAATTTTATTCATGAATGGATTATGAATCATCTTTTAAAATATAAAATTTAGTAGAACTCAGTGGGGGGAGGAATAAAGCAATGTTTAGATAATGTTATGACTGCCAGAGCATCAAATTCGATAAGACACAATTATAATAGATCATTTCCTGTTCTGCAGTTCTTTGAATCAGACCTGTTAACAATTGCCAGATATGCTTGGTCAGTTGTTTCATCTTTTGAACTTTCTGGATATTTCTAATAGAAGACAGACCTACAGCATTATATATTCTTATTCACAGCATAGTATGTGGCTATAAAATATAGAATATACTTTCTTTGCAAACTGTGTTGTAAATATTTCAATTTGTGGCTTAGTAATTTTTCCCATATAGCTCAACAATTCCAATAATTTTAATGTTATTTTCCATATATGTAAACTAGTTACAAATTCCATGTAAATTTTTTAAACATAAATGCATCTTCATAAGCAAGCATACAGGTAGTTTTGCTTCATTTTTGCTAGTTTATTCTTTTGGTAAGAGGAGTGTATTTATAAATGCCATCATCCTTATTCAGTGTGTTTCATTTCATTTTCCATGGATATTTGCATTGGAAAGGTGCTTTTCAATTTAAATGCAGTAGCATCCACTAAGGGAAGTTGCAGTACCTGTATTTCTAAGGGTCGTGTATGTTGTTGAAACTGATTGATTGTGTTAATCTAATCAAACTGTCAAAGCAATCCTTCTTACAACATTCTTCTTCATAAACCCATTAAGTGTTTGAACTTGTTAGCCTTTTATGCCTTTTCCTCAGCAGAAACTAAGCTTGGATCACAGTCAAAGTGAAAAGGATTTAGAAATGAGAATATTCAGAAAGATTTAAATGGCAAGCTGGTATGTAGCTGTGAGAAATGAACAGGAAAACCTATATCATGCCAGTTGCTCATCAACAATGATTAAAATGTAGTTCATAAACTTATAGCTGAGACTTTAATACTTTAAGAACTAAGGCATATATTTTGTAGACTTTTCAATACAGCACTTCAGTCAGAGATACTTTTCTTTTTGAGGATAGGTGATTAGCAGTGATTCATACAAAGCCCATGTTATCTTCCTGTGTGATGATCTTTTAGTCTGCAGATTACATCGTATTTAAAAACAGAGCTTCGTTGAAGAGGTTCATTTCTAATTTTGCTATAAGGCTGTTTTTTTTCCTACTGACTAAAATTGAGATTGTTATTAGAGAGTTTGGTAAGAATTCCAGAAAAGTTTGTTATCATCTGGAAATAACTAGAAAGTAATAACAGCACCTATAGCACTGTTTGAGATATTTCTGTTTAAAGATTAACTACAACAGAATTATCTCTGGGTATTTGAAAATGTCTTTTTTAGCCTTGTTTCTTTGAAAGTCCTTTAGTCTGGTATCATCGTTTGGTAGATTTTTTTGGTATTAAAATCCACTCAACTGTAATTAGCTTTATTTTTAATTGGTAAATGTATTTAAATTGAAAAAAAAAAAGTATTTTCTCAGCTGGACTGAGGATTTCAATGGAGGGGAAAAAATAAGAGATAAAAGAAAAAGGCATGTCGAAGTGTCATTTTAGTATAGTATGTCTAATATACTTTGGATATACTTAATTACTTTACCTCTATTTGTCATTGCTTTCTGTTGAGTTACATTACTTCAGAGACAGCGAGCACAGAGGAAACATTAATAGTTGCAGTAATTTATTATTAAAATACAAAATTGGAAAAAAGTTGCACAGAAATATTACTGTTGGGGAGAAGATTACAGGGTTTTAAAAAGAACACTAAACATATTTGAGGATAGTGTACAGTTAAAGTATCTTTGGTGACCCTTTTCGGTATTAATATTGGCATAATACAGTTGTTCAATAGCTATCAATTCAGAGAAGACAGTGCAAACCTCTGAGAAATATTAGTGGGAAGGTATATTTTGATATAATAGTATTTCTTCTTTTTTCACTGTGAAAGAACTTACTCTGTTGATTATAGATGTAAAAAAAGTCATTTAGTTACTTTCAAATGCACAGTAGATGAAGTTGAAATAAAACAGATTTTCCTTTATTTCATATCTCAACAAAAGAGTATTATCTAGTAGCATAACAAGTAGAAAGTTTTCAGATTAAAATACAATTTTCAAATTGATGAAGAGGAAGCACTGCAGACATCTGTATTTTTCCTATATGTGCTATCTGTATTTACATTACATAAATGTTACATATTTAGCTTTGAACATGTCATTATTGAGTATCTTCACGAGTAATCAGGAGAAGAAGGTGAATAACAGGATAAGAAAGCCTGCAGCTGATAACAGCTCATTCAGGATAAGCATAGAAGTGAACATATGAACCAAGAAAAGCAGAAAGACCTTCTGAGACAGAGTGATGCTGATAAAATGGCACTTGAAATTCCCATTCATGTAAGTGTAAAGTGACACGTAAAGATTTGGGGTGAAAAAGGGAATTATATTTTTGTACACAATCATTAACCATGAACAAGAATTTCAGGTCATAATACTTCTGTGAAAATGTTAGAATGGAGAATGAGAGCCTAATTTTGCCATTATATAAATCCATGGTGTTCCTACAGAAAGGGATCAAAGTTGGAGGAAGTCAAGAGTGAGTAAAAATGAAGAATTGCTTCTTCTGAGGACTGCTTAGCCTGGGGAAGAAAGATTGAAAGGGGAATATAGTACAGGTGTACAAAATATACGTGACATACGGAAAAGTTTAGTCACATTTAAAAACAGGTGTCAGGTTCAAACCTGAGAAGATGCTTTTTTACACAGCACACAGTTTAATTGTGAAATGCTTTACCACAAGACTCTGCAGGTCCTGAATTTTACAAGGATTCAAAAAGTGACTGAGCAAACTTGTGAGATAAAAATCTGTTATTAGGTATTAAACCAGATTGCAACATCTGGCTCAAGAAATCTCTGTGCTGAGATGCTGGAGGATGGGAAGAAGTTACCTAAAGCTTACTTACACTTTCTTGCATTTCCCCTTACTGCTGACCACTGTCAAAGATACGGTATTCAACCTAGAGATACTTTCAGAGTAGCCATACTGGGACACTGAATCTAAGTTGATAACATTTGGATACTTTCCACAAAATAAATGACGTTTAGCTAATTTTTTCCAAACTGACTGGACACTTGTAAAGTTTCTCAGTTGTATCATATAAGAGTTCCATAGGTTGTCCTAAAGAGCAGAAGGATAACCCTAGAAATGTTAGAAAAGTTGAAAAAAATATTTTTAACAATTTTTTACAAACTCCATGTGATAGAAGGATGTCTTTCTTCTGCAAAGCACTGTGGTTTTTTATACCCACACCGTGGTTGGAATGTTTCATGTTACATTTAGTGTCTAAAATTATACCAAGAAATGCAAAGTGGACATGCAAAATTAAGGAGCACTTTTTCCTTCACAGTATTTATTAACTTACAATATTGATAATGAAGGTTTTCTGCTAATTTACATATTTAAATACAAAAATGTAAAATGTTGATTTGCTAGATATTGATACCCGCAATTTCCACGTAAATCTTGTTTTGCTTTAAAAACAATACTCTGAAATGTGCTATCCTTTGTTTTTCAAATATGTTTTTTTATACTCTTCCTTCCACTTACATTTTATTCCAGCACTTGGCAACGTAACCCAGTAGGGAAAGTCAGCTTCCTCGTTTGGTCTCCAAATACATGAGGAGAGCTGGTTTCTTCATTCAGTCTGGCTCAGCAGGTTGCTTGATTTGCAGACAAATAAATAAGCAACTTGTGAAGTGTCAAGGAAAAAATCAATACAAATATTTTAGGTAAAATCTGATTTGTATTATAAGCAAATTGTATCTTTTCCAGTTAAGCCAAGAAAGCCTTTAATTAGGTGAAAAATTATTTATCAAAACTGTGTTTTTATGGGGTTATGACGGGTAGACCTTTTTGTGTGAGTAAACTCTTACTCAAAGTACAACATGGTTTCCTTTCAGTGTTAGCATTGCTCACAGAGACAAGGCCTGGGTTTGGTTCACCTGCTGCTGTCTTTACTGCTTCCTTTCCCTGGTCTCAGGCAAACATCAGATTTGATCTCCAGTGTTTCCAGTAATCCAGGTTTTCATTGTTTATGTCTGTCTTACTTCCACATTCTTGCAGGATAGATCTCAGCAGCATTGTGTTCTTCACAAAAGATTACTGTCAGTCCTATATGGGTTTACATGCCAGAAGCACATATATTTGGAAATAAATATTTCTTTAATTTTCCACTATGGACAATACATTCATATTATTTAATAGCATTAGCAAAAACTAATGTTACTCCTTCAGCAGGGGAGCATGGAGAACAAAGTGTGGTAGAAGTTATCTTTGACATTTCTAAATAAAACAGTTGTGTTAACATACTTTGATTCCTTAAAGAACTGATTGTAAAATCAAGGGAAATGAAGGAAATTATTTTATCTTTTTCAGTCATTTAAAACCATTCTAAATTTGTTTTTCTTCTAGTTTGTTCCTTTATATAGGAACTAAATACTGCATTATTAGCTTTTTCATCATATTGCTAAGTCTAGTTCGTTAATAGAAAATTATGCAAAGAGTAATGTTGCAGGTGCTTTTATTTTAGTAAATTTTAGTCTCCACAAAGGACTTTTTAATGAGGAATTTAACAATTATTCATTTCGGTATTAAAATGTAATGGGTATCTGTTTTCTTTTAGATGTGTTTGTATCTATATTTGTATGATTTAAGCTACTGATTAATCAACTTGTTGCTATAGATGTTTTTTCCTAGTATCATTTCTAAAAATTCTGCTAGTATCAGTAGAAAAGTAGACTATGGAGTTAAATCTTTAAGTGTTTTACTCACTGATGCAGTAATTTTTTTTTATTTTTTTTTCCCCTTATTCTGCTTCATTGGTTTTGGGAATACAAATAAAACCTGATTCAGAAAACTTCGTATTTAGAAAGAGTTTTTGGAAGTGTGAAGTTGAGCACATGTGGAAGTATGCTTCCTGAAGAAGTCTTTACTAAACCACATGGCATTAACTGCAAGCTCAGTCTCGCGCTTAATCCTGAAACTGATGCCCAGGAGTTCATTAATGTTGTGTAAAACCAGCATGTTAACAACCTTGAGAGGTCCTTAGCTCGTCAAGCATGTGTCTTCTTGCAGTCTAGCTTTGGCGCAGCCTGGTTCTTTCGAATAATGTTATTTACTGAAACCAAGTGTGAGCTATGAGTGCTTTCTTGTTCTCCTGTCAGTGGGGGGTTTGAACTTGTGGTATCTCAGATGCCATTCATTTCCTTCCTTCGGGCCATGGCTGTGAGGAGGATCCTGTTCTAATTTAGCTTTATTGTTTATTAGACATAATTAAGCTTAAGGAGGGCATAGGGAGCTGGGCAGAGCTGGGCAGTTCTGTGTCGTGCTGTTGTGAGAAGAGGCAGGGGATTGCTGTCTGGCCTTGTTAAAAGCAATCATTTCTGGCCCCTTTCCACATGAGATGCGATTCCATTTTGGTGCTTGCATTTGCTGATAACTATTTGTTAGGATACAACTAGTATGACAGTAGTTATAAGCTTTTGGTGCTCACCTATAAAAAAAAATTGCCCCTTTACTGATTCCTATCAATGCCTTCTCTTCCTTGACTGAGAATTCTCTGCATACGTTATTGGGAAAGGGTGTCACCAAAATACTGTATACTAAAGTCTAACACCACTGAAGATGCAATTTTAGCTATGTACTTTCACTGGGGGGGCGCGTTTTGTAGAGCTCCATCCTGAGGTTTGATCCTTTCATGAATGAGAGGTGCAGGAGACAATATTTGAAACATTCCTGCTGGAAAAGGTACTGTTTATATCACTGGATCATTGAAGCTCCTCAAGAAAATGTCATCAGTTGAGTCACTCATTAAGTTCTAATGCATCTCCAGTATGAGAGATGTCAGTTCATGTTCTCGAAACAGTGTTCAGAAGCCCCATTCACTTGCCACATCAATGCCTTGTTCCTGAGAAGGGACACAAAGGTTGTTCTCTGCTTCTCCAAGCAGGAGTTGATGCTGACAGATACTTCACAGCAGAGAGATTTCACTGTATTCCTGTTTGCTCTAAAATGGACTGGAGTGTAGCGAACTATTGAAATAAACTGCTTCTGGTCAAATAACACAAAAGTATTTCACAGTCCACAGCACCATCCTTTCTCTTCATCCTTAATGGAACAGCAGAGGAATTCAAATAAGCTCACATTCAAGGAAGACTTTTTTTTTTTTTTTAAATAAAAATGTTAATAGTGGGGGAAAAATCAGAAGATCTTAGTGAACGTAAGGAAATAGAAGCATAAACACTTAGTTGTTGAGATTATGAAGTATAGGATTTACAGAATGAATAGACTTGCATCTTAGTGTTGATTTAAAAGAGAACATCCTAAAAATAATGGGTTTTCTTAGGATAGTTTCTGCATGTTTTTTGCCAAGTTTTCTGATGTCTGCCTCCTTTCAGCCACTCATTTTTGCAAGATTGTGTACATTTTTCAGTATCATTATGAAAATAAATGTCAATTGAAATATTTTTAAAATATTTAGTAGAAGTCACTTTTCTAGAGGAAACCCACTGTTTTAGAGCTGGTCAGAAAGTAGAGTTATATCATAACTGTTGAAATATAAATTTTTGTAAAGCATTTTATAATATATTTTTTTACTGAAAATCCACCAATATACTTGACCTAGAAAGATACGCTTTTGTTTGTTCTTCCTGCTAAAGCACGGCTTACTTTCATGATGGAGTGTTGATTATGTATTTGAAGTTACAAAAATAAAAGCAAAAAAACTCTGAGTCAGTCCTAAAAAAGCAATATTAAATTATGAATGACAATTCAGTTTCCTGCCTGAGTTGTCTGATAACTTTGTTGATACGGTAATCTAGATTCTGGGGGGCATACTAGTAGAGATTTCATGCCAGGCTAAACCCCTTGTTTTGTCTAAAGGAATGTGCACAACAGTCAACGGTACAGGGAGGAGACAGGCTGAGCTGGCAAAAGATTCTACTTAAAATATTTACAATCATCCATTTTTGGATCTGGAACTCTTGTTTTCTTCTCTTTATTTTAATAAGCAAGAACAAGTCCATGCTTCGGTCCTTGCATCAGCAAAATTAAAAAAAGAGCTTAAGAATAATTCAGTATTAATAGATGAAACATTCTGTACTGAAATTCTGAATTTCTTTCTCACTAGTGGAATAATTATTCCGCCCATCCCTTTCTTCTGACAAGTGGAACACAACTGCTGCCAGTTTTTAATTGCATCCTTTATATCAACTTCGAACTCTTTCTATTAAACTGTGATATGCTCCGCTTAGTGTATTATTCTGTAGATATGTTTCTTAGCATTCGTGCTCAACAGATATTTATTTTTGTCATGCCTGCATTCCTCTGCAAGAGTGAGGGAGTGTGAAAGGATGTGTTGAGCAGTGTCAGATGGAGCTCATTGCTATTCGAACAGCGTGACTCCGCTCCTTTAGGAGGGCATTCAATCCTTGGCATTCATTCCCTCACACTGATGTGATAACAGAATAAAGGAGCTTTACAGCTGATTGAAGTCAAGTAGTGGGGCCATTGTAACGGCTCACAAGAAGATTACTGATGAATACCATTACTGCTGGAGGTTGGACTAGCAATTGTGCATGTCCCTGCTTTCTTATAGAGAGTGAATAATGAAAGAGAGCGTGTGTTAATAATTATGAATTAGCTATGCTTTCCTTTCCTACAGGGAAGATGGTGGTGTCCATTTGACTTCAGAGTGCTAAGAATTCTGTGATAAATGTTTACCACGTTCTGAGAAATCTTCATTTTTAAGTGGTCATTGGAGCTGTGGTGGTATTATTTCTCTAGTTCTGAATACCAGGATAAAGAAAATTGGGCATAATATTCTTTTTTTAGTCTGGAGTCAAAAGGTGTTTTGCCACTTCAGGAATTAATGGGAATTCACGTTTTTTCCCATCTTTTGCACTGCAACATTCTCGTTTTACTTGTGACAGGAGACAGATTGAAGGCTTTGAATTTATTGCAGTATATTGAACATTCTTTGCTTATAAACAAAGCAGATGGCTGAGATAAAATTGCAGACTCTTCTGTGGTTTAGTTTGGCTGAACGTTTTTGAAACTAAAATACTTTGTCTGATTGTCTTTTCTTGAAGAGAGAGAGTATATGGGGAAAGATCACAGCAAATTCCCAGTCTAACTCTCATTTTTTTTCTGTTAGGCTTGCGAGTGATGATGGAAATAGAAGGTACACTAACTTTGCAGGAAGTCTTTCATTTGCAAGAGGGTAGTTCTTAACTACCTGTACTACCTCTGACAGGACCCTGCATACTCAGTAAAACCTCAGGTTGTCCTGAGCTTGGAGGGAGGTTAACAGAGCTCCTCCTCTTTCACTTGAAAGCATTCCAGAAAGGCTTTTTGAATTATTTAAAGCCCGGTTTTTATTAAATAGAGTAATTAGTTTCTATAAGAGTCACAAAATTCTATTTACGAGAGAGCAGAATTAAAAGGAGTTTGTCGGTAACTCTATGTCTATTCAATACATCTTTGTAGGGCGGGTTTGCTTCCAGGTTTGATTTCCAGCTTCGGGTGTCTGCACTGGCTAATGTTGCAGTGCAATAGGAGTGGATCTGTGGAGGTTTTCTCTTACAATGCAAGCCATGATTCTGTACATGAATTTACGTGAGAATGTATTTCAAAAGAACGCTTGCAATCCAAACCAAAACACTGCAGTAGCTGTGCCCTTAATGACTTTCTGAATCCTAGCAAGCTCCTCGGAGCCCCCTCTTGCCTCTACAAGACTCTTTCATCAAACTCTGCTTCCTGATCCTCTCATCAGCCGTTCTGGCTCTGGTTGGTGCAGGCCCCCTGTTCTTTGCTGTAATTTTTCTTCTGGTCTTCACTGTGGTCACTGGAACTTTTCTTCCTAGGTGCCCTCGGTTGCTCTGAAGGGAAGCTCTTAAGGGCTCTCACTTTTCCTCTGGAGGCATCACCTTGACCTCCTGGTGTCTGTTCTTGAAAAGGGGTATAACCCACACAAACTGAAAACATATATCAAACTGACAATCTTTCACAATAGTCTTAAATTGGATCATCATAAATATCCATATGATTACTGTACACTGTATTGTATAACTTTTAATATATATTCCGTAGTTTTTGATAGATGACAATAATTAGACACTATGCTGTGATATTTTTTTTGTCCTTTATCTGTCTTTGAGAACAATGGCAATAATTCCGTAGATTGTGTTGATACCACTGAATGAAAAAGGTATTATGAAAAGTAATAAATGGAAATGATGCCTCCAACTTATATTTGCTCTGAATTTGTTTCTAATGGAACTTTTATGAAACACAATAAATAGCATTGGAAATGCAGGTTTTGTGTATTGACTTAGGAAATAGTAATAATACCTTGACTAAGCTAAATAGATATAAAAAGCTATGCAGCAGGTTTTTTGCAATCTAGGCAGAAAAAAAATAGTGTATTTTGGAGGGGAAACATGGTCTAGTAGATAGGGCAATAGAGATAACAGTTGAAATGCCTGTGCTTTCTTGCTTTTTCATTTAAATGCCGTCAGTACTTTTTTCTTCCTCTTTTGCAAAAAGTTATGGATGAAAATTTCCAGATAATGCCAAGAGTCTACCCTTTTCTTTCCATAAATGGAGAACAGAATTTTTGAGTTTTGTAAAAATAATTAAATACAAATCAGCTCAACAAAAACTGTATCTTCTGATTATCCTTTAATAAATTCTCATGTAGCTGAAAAAAAATCTTATACATGGTGCTCAAATACTTTTCCACAAAATTAACAGTAGCATTTTCATGATTGAGACTTTAAGTTCTAATAGTCTTCCTGTTTGTTAATAAACAAGTTTTTCTTCTTTCTAACTAGATTCTTTGTTTGTTCGTAGTAATTTATCAAACCTGCGGAAAAGCAGTGTGCTAGTGGGAAAACAAATCAATCTGTCCTTTCTGAAAGGTATAAACAACTTCCATTAATGGTACTTTTTTAAAGCTTAAATTGCCGATAGAGGAAAGTTGTCTCTTGGGTATGTATTAACTTCATTTTAATATTTCAGGAAAAATTGCTTTTATGGGGGTGATGTGCTGTTGTTTTATTTTGAAATAATCCAACACCAGCTTTTTGATAAAACATTTTTGTAATTAAAAACTTTGATTTTGTTGAGATTTCCATAAGATACAATTTGAAATACATTTTGTTGCATGATACTGTATCGCTTTTTGAAGTTAAATATTTAAGTACAGACTTATTTTACATGTATGACTTCTATTTGTATGATTGAAGTATATTTTTATTTTTTTAAGTTTTAGGTGTGATTATTAATATCATCTCTGGGTACCTGCTGTGTAAATTAAGGATGTGGTAAAGAGGTTCTCAGTTTTCTGACTTGTAGATTCCCTTCCCCTGTGGTATTGAATCCTGTTTCATTGCGCATGCATTCTGCATTTCATTTATTCTAACTGGGCTATGACTTCTGGGTTGTTGGGTTGGTATTTTTTTTTTTTTTTCTTTTTGTTTTAAATTCTCTTTGTCTCTGGTCCTGTACCCTTTATGGAAACAACTCTGCAGTCGAGATCCCTGTAGGCTCTCGGTGAGCAGTGCGTAACAACCTTTGCTTCCCGCCTGTTTCCATAGTAGCAGCACCTTGTCGTTTTTCAGAAATGAGTATTAATTTGGTTTATAGTTTAAGACCCCAGGGATGCAGAGGCTTTTCACAGCCTTCTAAGACTAGCCACACTCTATTGAGGTAACATGAAAAATAAACAGCCCTAGAAACGTTTATGATAGAGTCCTTGCTGTCTGAAAGTTATGTGGCGAATGCAGATTCTTGAAAGGTGTCCAGGATCCATCTTCAGTAGCTCATTGCTAGTCCTGAGAATTGTAAAACTTCTGGAATAATTTAATTGTTTGACACCACTATTTCTATCCCTGTCCCTGGACAAGCAGTTTCTGCATGGCTCTGGGAGTCTCTTCAGTGTGTAAATCTACAGTAGAACTTTACGCGAGCTGATTTCTTTGTTTTGCAGCTCATTTTGCCATGCACATTGGTTGGTTAGAGCATGTTTCTTCCAGCTAATGGTGCTGTACTGCCTCCATTTTGACGGGAATGAGCTACAGACATTGTCAGGATATGGTGAGCTTCATCTTTCCACAGAGCCATTCTGTGATAGCAGAGGTTTTATACTGGTAAGCTTTTAATACTAACCGGAAAAATAAAGTGTACAGAAAACAGTTTTCCAGAATGGTATTAGATGATCAGTATTGACCATCATAAAATCTCTGCGTACATTTTCTTTTAAGGTATAGAAAATCTAATTGCAGTAAATCTGTTTTATTTTTTATTTAATTTTTCTACAGCCTTTACTTTTTTGATATTAATTTAGGGTGTTTGGGAATTGGGGAATACCAATATACACAAAGTAATGAGGGATAAGTAAGCTCTGTCAAAAACCTTGTAGCTACGTACCAAGTGAAGCTTTATTTTCAGCTTAAATGGTGTATGACATATTAAAATATGGGCATTGACTTAAATTTATGTTTGAACACACAGTTTGACATCCTTCTTTTCAATATTCTAGTCAGATTTTAAAGCCTAAAATTTCAGAGCCTTCAGTCTTCATTACTATAAGCAAAATCATGAGGGAAAGATCTGTTTAACTTGAAAAATATTCTAAAGCTGAAAGATGGATGCAGTAAAAAATTACATTTTGATGATACATTTATCTGTTAAATCTATTATTTTAGTTCCCAGCTTGGCTAGCTATTTTGGTTTCTGTTGTAATTTTTTAGAGGCTGAATTGTTATTTTGCTAAATATTTGATCCTTTCACATTAATTTTCTTGATGAAATTCATCCTGAAGCCTGGCAGCATGATTTTTTTATGATTGTCTTATCGTTGCTTGTTACAACTTAATAAAAGAGATTTGAAGAAAATTATATGGAAGTATCGTTCATAACCACAGTAGGCATTCTTTTGAAAGCTTGAATAAAATAAATTGTAAAAAGCTTCTGAAAATTTGGAGCAATGTTTGGGAATCTAATGCAGTATGCAGTGCCCAGGTTGTTTCAGTAGGACTGGTATTGTGCTTTTAGATTATTTGGTCAACAGTTGCTGATTAAGGAAATTGCAGAAGTACTATACTGGATGTTAACTGTGAATTTCAGCTGAAGATTCTGCATTCAGCCAGAAAGCTTTTATTTGGATCAAACCTGTCCTCCCATTTGGAGCTGCTTAAGGCTGTGGAGGTGGTGATTAGGGCACTCTTGCAGCTTTGTCATCTGTTGGAAGCATCTCAAGATACTGGTACTGGAGACTCAGCCCTTTAAATGTCAACATGGATTAGTGGAGAGATGCTCACAAAAGCTGGTGGAAAGAAAAAAGCAAGTCATGTTTACTGACAGCAAGAAGAGATTTGAATAACTTAAAGTTCGAACTCTGGTGATGTCATGTCAAATGGGAAAAACATGGAGCTGTATGGGTCACCTCAGGCAGTCAGTAAGGAAGAAACTGTTGCAGAGCAAGGGCTTTTCAAGCTGCATAGCTGTGCTGTATCTGTGACAGAGTAAGCTTGTCCAGGAAAAAAAACCCCATGTTATTGGTGGTATTAGAATTAATAAAGTTGTGTGCAGGTGACAATATCTTCAAATCTGTCTCTCTTTCTGCCACTTTTTTCTTCATTTACACTGCTATAGAATATTCTCGTAGAAGCTTTTCTCAACAAAGCGGTTGCAATCTGTATGCATAGGGAAGCATTGATGGTGAGCATGATACACTGAGCTGGAGAAAAGTATGAGAGTATTACTGACATGTAATTGCTCAGGGCTCTTCAGGGTCAAGGCAGATCTTTCAGTTCTCAGAGATAAGTGTAGTAGCATCGAAGTTAACCTCCAGAGAACCTTGATAAAGCAGATTGTGACTGCTCTACAGGTGTTGCCATTCCCACATAAGTCTTTTGTTTCATGCTGCTGTGTTCAGTGATCGGTGTGAAGACTCATTATTAGTGCAGACTTTAACTTGATTGTTCTGCTGTCTGCCAGATTTTTTTTTTTTT
>VYXH01001853.1:186605-211512 GCA_013397275.1 Burhinus bistriatus
TTTTTTTTTTTTTTAGCATTTTGAGAAGATTTAAAGCAAAGAACTTAGCTTGATTCAAAGTCCTGAGAGATATTTAAGTATTGAGCAGGCTGTGGCAGCCACTGAGACGTTAGCATCCTCAGAACAACAGTGGTTGTTCAGAGGAAATGTTTTTGCTAAAGCTAATAAAGTCAATTGTATTTAGTGGATTTAGTTTCTTATTCTGTTCAGAGTTCAGCAAAGCTGCAGCCGTTCATCGTTGTTACTCTATTTCTGTGCTAACCAGTTGGTGGATGGGAATAGAAGTGGTCTGAAGAATATTTTTTGCATTAGCTTGGTGAGTCTTTTGTATTAACTGCTTAGGTAAGAAGCAGCTTATTTTATTCATCCAGACAAGATCAAGCTCCTGGCAATAGCTATCAAGTATCTAATGAATTTAGTTAAAATACATGCATTATTAACATTTCCAGCTGTGATATTGAGTGACTAGCAATTTTCAGATACTTGGAATGAGTAATGGTGTTGTATTTTCAGTTGCTTTTGACATCAGCCCTTTTATAAACCTGCAGTTTTGCAGAATCATGACTATAAAGCCTGTGTGCTGGACGTAGCAGAAGAGCAGCTGAATAATGTTTTCAGATATTGTGCTTTTTCTTCTCTTTACTCAGTGACGATGCTGTTGCATTCAGCAGCTGCCTACACTAATTTCTGTGGCATTATTAGTGTGTTATTTTTTTATTGAAGCTGAATGAAATGTAAAGCATGCAGACCAAGGAATGTTGTTAAGCAGTCGCATGGACACAAAAAGCTTGGTGCAATTATCTAATCGTTGTCACAAGAACATTATCACGAGACAAGACTGAACATTCAGCCAAACTGCCATCCCTGGATAGAGACTGACTCGGATAGTGTTGCTCTGCAAGGAAGCAATATTTTCATAAACAAGTGTTAAGATTTTTGCAGGCCAGCAAGTGGAGAAAAATACCCATTCCAACTATTTCCTAGTCTCTAGAGGAATACTGATGATCAGCAATGAAAGGATTTTGTTGCTAGTTTGTAGAATGTAAGGTGGTGTAATGATGAGAGACGGAGATGAAAAAAGCCAGTGGTGTATCTTGAGTATCTTTATAATGGTTGTGCTAGAAACTTCGGTGCTGTTCTTGACTCTGTGTCGTGACTTGACTCTGTCATTACTAAGCTTGGAAAGATTAGCTTGGAAAACAGGAAAGGAAGGCAATAGCTCGTGGTTATTACTAAATACCTTTTTGGTATTTCTGTTTCCACTATCCTATCCACTTATCTTCTTAGTTAACAAGACCACCTATTAGAAAACATGTGACTGAAAGTGATAACATGTATTTGTTCATTCTCAGTTCTTACGGTGTGTTCCTTGAAAGAATGAAGAAGTCATTGGAATAGTTTGCTTGAAAATGTAGTTGTTGTTATTATTAAGAAGAAAATAGGTCTTTCTTAGACCACACAAGGTTTTGGTGTAAATGTCATTTTATGTTCAGAATCTAATAAGAAATCTTCACAAAACGTTTGCACATTACATTGATGTAATCATCCCTGCAATTTACAGATGTGGGAATTTGAAGATTGTAGAGTTTCTGTGGACTGGACAAGAATTCAGTGATGTCTTTATTGCGTTACTTAATATGCTTTACTCAAATGACCAGTAATATTTCATTTAAGCATTCCTTGCAATCCAAATACCAACTTTTGTCCAAAAAAGCACACATATAGGCCTCCGTATCTGGAAGTGACGTATGTGGCCTGAAACATACTCAGTGAGAGGATGTCTTTGAATTACACGTTAGCAGTGTGTCAGTAAGTGTATTCTTGTTATTTGCTGAGAAGTTGAAATAAGCAATATTGGCATTTAATACTGTTATTTAGATGTTGGTTTTGTCTTTTAGTATAAATGTGATATGTATTTGTACAGTTATTCAAATGATTTCTTTTTCAATTGTGGAGTGTTAAGCTAACGCTTTACTTTTTATAGGTCTGCTTTGAATAATTAATTAACTTTTATTAAAGCTAATAATATGATAAGCTAAAGCAAATTTATCAAGCAATTATACAACTATTATATAACTATTTCAGTATCTTTGAAATCCAGGGGCTAAAAGCTCCAGTGATTGTCTTGAGCATGGATTATGTATTTCAGCAAAATGTGATAACCGATGAATATCTGCAGAAAAGGATATCATTGTGCTCTTTTTAATGAACTAACAATTTTATACAAAAAATTCAGCAGTCCCATTGTTTAAAATAAAGGGATACATGTAAATGAGGCCAGTGCTGAAATTGTATTTAAACAATGCTGACAGTTCTTCTATTGTGTCCATTAATTAATTTCCCAGCATCAAGGTTCTCTGGGAATGAACTGCAAAAATAATTAAAATGATACATAAGGTAAATAGTTTAGAAATTCAAAAGGTGAAATAGGGAATTAGTTTAGTAAATATTAGTCGTACTGCTTATTTGTGCTCATTTGCCTTTTAAAAGCAGGTTACTGAGGAAGTATTGTCTGGTTTTGATTCACATGATCTGCTAAAGTTCTGCTCACAGGTGGAAAAGGTGCCATATTCTTTTTTTAATCAGCGGTGCCTGTCCTTGTTTCAAATCAGTAGTCTGCTTAAAGCAGATTAACATTTATGTAAAAGTATTTTGCCTTACAGCAAAGTTCGTCAGAATTAAATCAGTTGCAGCATATTTTTGCTAATGATCTGGATTTAGTTTGTTCTTTGTAACGTGAATCATCTTTAAGTAGAATTCTGTGAATAAAAGCAGTTTTAGTTTTGGTGTGACACAGCTTTGCTTTTTTCTGCCACATTTTTGGCCAACTAATTGGTGTCAAGTCACTACTTGAGATAGAATTTAAATGTTTAAGTTCAAATTAAATTAGTGATTTCAGATAGAATGAATAGGGTCTTAATTAGAAGGAAACTTCAAAACAAATTTCTTTCCAGCTGGACAACCATGTCTGAATAATTGAAGCCCAAGTTTAAGCCTAACTTAAAAGAAGTCTTTGCAATAAATGTTCTTTCTGTCATTGAATGTAGATGAAACAAAGATGAGATTTAAATTGCGGTATCCCAAATGTGCATGCCTTTGAAAATATTTTGTCTGGAGGTTTTCACTCAAATCTGCCATGTAACCTATTAAAAAAGAAATAGCCTGCATCTTTTAGAAAGCGTTTTCTTCAATTTCACCTGTGCTGGGGGGCGCAACTAGTCTATCACTTTTGGATTTATCCTCATCTTGCTCCTCAGCCTTTCCATAACAATTCAGTCAGTACTTCCATAACTTCTTTCATGCAAGAGGGATTTTAAGTTATTGTGGGGCACATCTGAGTAAGGTAAAGATGCAAAATGAATTTTCTGGGAAATAGCTAGAGAGTTAGACTTTTCAAGCATGTGTACGTTTTTGAAAAGACTGTTGGTAGTGTCATCTTCTCATATCCTTTTACAGCTTGTGTGGTCTGACTACCTAAGCCTTTTCCTGAGGAAAATACTCAGGGCTAAGGGGTGTAGGGAAGTGTAGGCTTCAGCTTTATACTCATGGAACAAAAAAAATACATTGTGTGCTTGTGTTTCATGCTGTTAGAGGAAGTAAAGGACATAGTGATGCTCAGTGTTAATTACATAGAGATTCTGTACTTTAAGTCATTACAGTGCGCCATGGCTTGGTAAGATAATGAGGAACTATATTAATGGCTCTAACTAAAATACTTTGTTCTTTAATACATTAACTATGGTGAACGAAAGAAAATATAGCTGAAAGTAATCAACCACTTTCTAAAACCTAAACAGTATAAATTATCCGCTGTTATTGATGAGGACTTATAATGTTTGTGGCTGTTACTTGTTAATGCACTGAAACCAGCCTGGAGTAGTTCCATTTGTTCTTGCTGCTGGTTCTGCTGTTCTCAACTCCAAACAAGTTAGGAGTTTTGATCTTAAATACTTACATGGAAGAAAAACTTGCAGAAAGTGATTTTTTTTTCTACTAGAGGAGCTATAAATATGTATATTAGATTGGAATTTTATATCTTATCCCTCACCATTAGGTTGGTTGTTAGCTAAAATCACGGTGATTGATTATTACTGGCAGAATTCATGCTCACATTGCCATATCCTTGTTCTTGCCATGTTCTGCCTAGCCATAACCAGTAGGTGAAATGGAAGTTGTTTGCCACCTTCTTTGTAGAAATTCAAAGCAGCAAACTAAGTAATATTTTCTCCGGTGACTACAAAGAACAATTAATGGTCATTCTTCACTGCAGATGAGAAGAGGCTTATTAACATGGGAAATTACAGAAAAGAAATCGATAAGCTTTCTGATAGTTTCACTATGCATAGTTCTTCCACGTATATCTAGGTTCTTTTCAAAGTAATGTTGGAAATAAGTATTGCAAAATGTAATTGTTCTCCCTGTGTACAGTTCAGCTTCACCTTGCATTTGTATCGAAGGCATTCTCCAAGAAAACTGCCTTACTCCACTTTCTTCTGTAAATGCTCAATTCAGCAAGGAAGGACTATAAGGGAATTGTAGGAGAAGCTCTGTTCCTTTGCTGAGATCTAGCAACTTCCCTGTATGTGAAGGTAATAAACCACCACCCATGAGGAGAAAAATGACTATAAATGAAAAGTACATTTCAGTACTGGATGTGAAGGTACCTCATCTAGTGAGAATCCACTTGACATCCTAGTCACGATGAACTCTTTGAAAACTTAATGATGAACTCTTTAAATGAACCAAACGAGAAACAATGAATTTTTTTCACCACAGTTTACTCTGGAAAAGTTAGGACAAAAAATTCAAATACTTGAAATTAGTTATTTTTTATTCTATTTGAATTGAACATATTAGTAAGTGAAGAGGACAGTAATTTAAACTCTGTTCTCAAAATACAAGCTAATATGGAAAGTTATATGAAAGATGCTTCTTAAAACTAAATGATTACTGTGAGACTAGATAAATCAAGTAAACAGTAATTATCTACAGCTTCCATTTATATTTGATATTAATATTCTTACCATGAATTTTGCAGACCATATGGAGCATTCTAACATGGCAAGACTTTGATCCAAAAAAGTTCCGGCAATGTTCTGTGTTCCTTGTGGCTGGGATTTTGCAGCAGAGGTTTATATCACAAGTCATCTTTTGGGAACTGTTGCCAAGTTGTTGACTGGATCAGAGAGGCCAACTACTAAATTGTTATGAAAGGTGATCTTCACCTCGTTTTCCACATAAATCTGCCAAATCTAATAGAACATTGTAAGATAAATAAATTTTTTTTAACATTCGCCGCAAAAATAGAGTCATAGAATCATGGAATCGTCTGGGTTGGAAGGGACCTTTAAGATCATCGATTCCAACCATCAGTGTAACACTGCCAAACCACCACTAAACCATGTCCCTCAGCCATGAGGGATGTCTGCCTGTCTTTTAAATACCTTCAGGGATGGTGATTCTACCACTTCCCTGGGCANGTGGATCCAGCTTGTCCAGACCCCTCTGTAGGGCCATCCTACCCTTAAGCAGGTCAACACTCCCACCCAAATTGGTGTTATCTGCAAACTTACTGAAGGTGCGCTCAATCCCCTCATCCAGGTCGTTGGTAAAGGTATTTAATAGAGCTGGCCCCAATACTGAGCCCTGGGGAACACCACTTGTGACCAGTCACCAACTGGATTTAACTCCATTCACCACCACTTTTTGGGCCCAGCCTTCCAGCCAGTTTTTGACCCAGAGAAGAGTACACCCATCCAAGCCATGAGCAGGCAGTTTCTCCAGGAGAATGCTGTGCAAAAGGGTGTCAAAGGCTTTACTAAAGTCTAGGTAGTACAACATGCACAGCCTTTCCCTCGTACACCAAGCACATCACCTTGTCATAGAAGGAGATCAGGTTAGTCAAGCAGGACCTGCCTTTCGTGAACCCATGCTGACTGGGCCTGATCACCTGGTTGTCCTGTACATGCCATGTGATGGCAAATAGGAAATGTGAACGCGGTTCTTGAAAAGGTTTCTATAAGGGACTTACAATGTACACTAGGGGTTGAGATGATAATTTTTGCATGGTGTTTTTGCTGTGCCAGATACTTCTAGCTTGCTGTTACGACCTGAAAATGTTAGTTTCCATTATGGTTTTTAAAGTGCTATGAAATGTGTTTGGATCAGATTTGTTTTTAATGCAAAGACCAAACCAACCCATACATTTTTATATTTATTGAAGGATTTTTGCATTAGAAACAGCAACTTACAGGCCTTACCTATAAGTAGGGTTGTTTTTTCGGTTTTTTTTGGGGTTGTATTTTTTTATAAGCGTAAATGATCCAACTTTGTTACTGTGTTTATTGTCAGATTAGATTTAGCTTAGACAAGTGCTGTTGGTCACTTACTGCTTTTAGGATCATCCCTTTTGGAATAGTCACGGTGAAACAAAAACAATGACAGAAGACAATCCAAAATGTGCTAACCCAACAAAAATAAATGTTTTTAATAGGTATTTTTATATATAGCTTTAAAATACTTTTTAACATGTATCATGACTAAAATTTAAATTTTTAGCACCACAAAATAATCAAAATTTCATTAGATAACTGACTGTAGAACTGACAGGCAGGAGAAGATTGTGATCCTGCATGAGTTGGTAGGCTGCTGATGAAATATAATGAAAATAGTTGCAATCCTTGACGTATTCCAGTATCTTTTAGAATGACAAGATTTGGGCGACTTCAATACAGTGTTCTCTAAACTTAATCATAATATTCTTTCAGCATGGGTAAATATGACATTTTAAGAAAGTGTTGTCATGATTTTTGTAGTGAGAAATTACACCTTGCAAAGCGTTAAGAGCCAGTGAACATATGTAGCAGGATGATGTAGCTTGTTGAGATTGCCGAAAACAGTGAGGAAGGTTCTTCACTAAAGGTTATTAAAGAAAAAACACAGCTGTGGAATTAAAGGGAATGCCCTTGTACGGATAATAACCATCTGAAAGATAGAAAACAGATGGTAGGAGTAAGTAGGCAGGTTTCAAAATTAAAGGAAATCACATGTAATTCTTTTACAATTTGCAATGAGGCTTTAGCTGTTTCTGCTGAAGTGACTGGAAAATGGATACAGCAGAGTTTGCTGACAGCACCATATCACTGAGAGTAGTAAAGATGAGAGGTTAACAGCAAGGAGTTGCAGAACTTCATGTTGCTGTAAACAACCAGGCAGTAAATAACAGGTAAAATTCTGCATGGACAAATACAAAGTGATATTGTGTGTGTGTGTGGACAAATATAAAGTGATATTGTGTGTGTGTTTGATACAACCCTAACTTTCCAGGTATAGCTATGGGCTTCAAGTTAGTTTTCTACACTCATACGCAAGAGGAAAAGATGAGCTCAGTAGCAGTTAAGAAAGAAAAAGGAGGAAAGAGTCAAAAGCTAGGAATTGCTGGGAAAGGAGAACAAAATATCATTATGCAGCTGTGAGAATTATGTTCTTTCTGCAACTTACATGCTGTATACAGTTCAGACCTTATTTCAAAATCAGAAAAGGGCAAGAAAGGATGCTTAAGAAGGCTGAGCAAAGATGGTGGAACCAGTATATGAGGAATGGTGGAACAGACGGAAAAAAAAATTCTAGTCTGCAGAAGAGAAGGAAAGATGCAAGGACTGAAGAAAGTGAATAGGAAGTGATTGTTCATACTCTCTTTCAATGCAATAACTGAACAGCTTTGAATGAAACTAGCAGATGTTGGGTTTAAAACAGGCTATATAGCACGCACTTGTATTTTGGAATTCTTTGCCACAGGAATTAGTGATTACCAAAAAAGCTTACAGTTGCAAAAACCTTTGGATGGATAAGTAAAGACAAATCCATTAATAACTATTAATATATAAATAAATATATATATATAAATGAACATATTCTACAGCTTGTGTAAGGACACCTCTGAGCACAAAATCATTGGAAGTTGGAAGTGTTTTGGGGAGGTACTGCTATATGCTTGCACTCTTATACTCATAGTTATCTGCTGTTGGTCATACCTGGTGGCAGGATAGTTACCTGGATGGACCTCTCTGTGGTGTGCTCATGCTGTGCTTCTTCTGAGACTGGAACTCTAAGTCTCAGTTTTGACAGCGGATTGAGTCTGTGCCCAGGAAGTTGGAACTCCTGGCTGATGGAAAAGGCAAATCGTGGAGGAGCAGCCAACACATTGCACTTTCCATGATGACCCTGCGCTGACTTCTTTCTCTTTTTCTGCTGCAGATTGCTTGGATAATGTTGGAAAAATTACATAAACCTCTTTACAGCTAAACGATCTGCTCTTTGTAATGTAGTAAAACCGGAGATGCTTAAAGTTGCTTTATTAGTCTGTAATCGGAAAGTGTTTGGAAGTCCTTGTGTCTGAGCCATTATTTGCGTGTGAAATGTGGTGATTTAGTACCTAACCCTGACACAATTTCATAGCTTTAATCATTTTGAGTACTTCAAAAATAATCACATATTGTATTTACTCTATCAACAAATATAATACCATGAGATATTACCCTCCCTCATTGCTGAAGTAGCCAAGGTATGGGAGGCAGGTTAGACTAATCGTTGACTAGACAATAATCAGTCTAGTCATACAACAAAATTTGCATTCTTTCAGTGATTGTCTAATTCAAGAAGTTTGGGGAGTGCAGTAGAAAGAATGCCTTTCATTTCAGCTGCAGAGGAGATCCAGCATTTGCAGGGCAATGAGGTGTTTGTGATGTTAACAATCTAAATGATTTTTATTGATAATGACAGATGGTTCTTAGATAATGTGCTCTGAGTTGTCTGTAATATGTTCAGAATAAGTCTTCTGGAAGGTTGTACATCTGTCTTGAGATCTTTTGCTAAAATATTTAAATCAAGGTCATTGTTTATATTTGATTTTAAATAGCTTTTAGCTGGTAGTCTGCATTTCTGTACATTTAGAGATCAAACTGTTTGTAACTTCAAAAGCTACAAATGGGAAAGTATAACAGGTAGCAGGTGTTAGAAAAGGCAATTACGTATTAGCTGTTTTACCCAATTTCCAAAACTGTCTAAAACTATCCATTGGAAATGCTTTGTAGCCTAGACTTATCTCTGAAGCATGATGAATTTTTAAATCTATAGGGGGATATGCGTTTTTTTCTCTAATGAATTGCATATTTAAACCTATTTGGTTTCATTTAAAAGAGCTGAAGAAAATCGTATTGGGAAAAAAGAAGGTTGAACAGAAAAATCTCAAGAAAAAGTACAAGTTCTTATATACTTCCAGATATTTTTTTTTTTCTGCAATTCTTCAAAAACATTTTCAGTTTCCAGTATTGCAATTCTGCGGGTTTTTTTGCTTTTAATTTATTTCTTTTTTTTAAGCCACTTATCTTGACTTTCTGGCTATGGAAGAATTTTCTTTATTATGTGTTAATAGAATGAATTCTTGGGCTTAAAATAAGAATCTTAAGTTATTATCAGAAAAAAGAATACTCTGATGATCTAATTTGACTACCTAGGTAATACTGCTCTGTGCGTCTATATAAGAGAGGGCAAAATAAACAATTTTGCCAACAGCTACTGCAAATTGACTTTTAAAGTTAAAATACTGCTTTCAGATAGATTTCTTTAATCCTGCCCCCTTCTCTCCTATGCTTTTCAAGAACTTATACAATGTTGGAGGAGGGAGGAGAAGAAAGGAGGATTAGTATGTATTGATACCAAACCAAGTTTCTTTCAGTTCCCTCTTTCTTGCTCATGTCATGTAATTGAAGAAATGTAAACCTTTATTATATTCAGGTAGGATAACCACTAATCCACTACATAAAATATCCTGATTAATAATTATTATTTTAAATGAAATTTTCCTGCCTACAAACTATTCAGTCTTCCTACTTCTTCACCTGCAAAAGTAGTCTTCCTCTTTCGTATCTCTTCTTTATCTGTTCTGCATCTCAATCCAGCTTTATTTGCCTCCATCCCGTAACCATTGTTTTATTTCTTCCCTGCTTTCCTGTTTGATTGCAAATGCTCAGGCTGGTGGCATGCTCTTCAGCTACCCGTTCTTTGAAGTAGATCTCAACACAGATCATGGTTCACCAGGTAATGGTGAACTGAGCTGGGTCTTACTATGCCAGAAAGTCTTCGCCAGTGACAGCACATACTTCAGAGCTGGCTTCTGGAAAATGTGTTGATGTTTTCTTGGACAGGCTGGTGACTTAGTCTTAAACACAGTCTGTTTTCATTGGACATTACTACCCTGTTTGCCTTCCAAATTTGAAGAAAGTTTGTCACTTCTATGAGATTATGTTGTCTATTCCAAAATAATAGAAACTTTTAATGCATGATTAAAGGCTGATAGTTGAAAGGACATTTTTAAAATTCATATTAAAAGTGAGAAATTGGTTGCAGATCAGTGCTGGGAAAAAATAGACCACAAGTACTGTTTCTGTACTTAATTTTAAAAAATTTGAAATATTTTTTCTTATTTTAGAGACAAAAATGTTATAGACTTTTAAAAGCTGAATTTAAAAGAAATACTGCATGTCCTATAAATTTATTCACACAATAAAGTAGTAAGAGGGTTGTTTTCTTAGAACTGGCTTTCTGCATTTTTTAGAGTTATGTTTGATTATTTAAATATTGCCACAATAGTATCTGATATGATAAGTGGTAGCAGCACTTTGCTTACAAGTATGTCTTCTTGAGATGCCATTTTATGCTTTTAAATATGTTAACTTTCCATCCCAAGAGAAATTCCAACAGTAAAGTAAAAGACGTGGATTTTTCAGGAGGATGGTAGTCAGTACGTGATTCTGTAAAACTGTAACTTTAATATTGTAAATTGGACTTTACTTGAATTTTTCTGGTTAAGACAAACTTTAGAGAGAAGTGTAGTTAAAGTTACCATATGCTTTGTCTGTCCTGGGATTTTACAATGTTATTCAAGTCATGTTATTCAAGTAGAGTGTTTTCCTAGAGTATGAAAAATATCACAGGATTTTATAATCAGAATCTTCCTTTTCTGATTCCAAAATTAACTAATTCCTGTTTTCAGTTCAAACTACACTTTTAAACTTAAAGCTTCTCTGCAAGTAACTGGCATTATCTCTTTTCTTGACTCTTACCAATTTGCTGGACAGGATGACCTGTAGTTTCTGCTAACATGGTGTTTGTACCAACCCCCTGTAGTACGCTGTGCACTTCTGTCAGCCAAGGGTAGAGGAGAAGGAGAAGTAGTCGGAGGAGAATATTTTTCCTGCACTTGTGATAGCAGTGAGGCTATTTTGTTGCATTGTTACAAATGTTATGTCGAATGTTTTAAATACTGTGCTTTTCTAGGTTAAATAGCAATAAAATATTCTTCTTTTGTCATGTTATGTTTTACATAAGAAGTTGTTTCAGTTCACTTTATTTGAGCAAAACTGTATTTTTCTAAAGAGTAAACTGCAGTTTTGAAATGAGCAATAGAGAATATGAAAAAAATTTGCTATACTTCTAAAGTGCTACAATTAGATCTTATAAATTATTTAGATATCAGCATTTAAGTATCCCTACCTTTGACAGATTATGTAGCTTAATTTTATAATTATTATTTTTAAATGTTATGTTAATGAGATTTCACATATCGTTATTTCACAGTCATCACATTGATAATTAAATATAATTATTTTTTCAGTCCTCAGTGGTGTAGAAAATAAAATCTAAGATTAATTTGGTAATAGAAGAAAACTTAGTGAAGTCTTTTAAAAGTAGGATCACAAATTTTTCTAAACTCTTAGGTATACTTATAAATTCTTAATTTCTGGGGGGAGTTTTATAAAGTGACTGAATCTGCTGACTTGAACTAGAACAGAAATTTGCAGGTCGGAATACAAATCTGAGTTGTAAATGTTTTGTGTTACAACGAGTAGATTTTTTTTCCTTTAGTAAACACCTCTAATTCAGTCAAATATAGATCAACTTGTATATTTTTTAAAATGCTTAATAACTTCCTATAGCAGAATTTATAATGAAAAAGCTACTAGTAGAGTTTGCTCTTAATAATGGAGTTGAAGCATATGTTCATGCCATAATGTTGAGCTGGACAGTACAGTATTACATGCCAGATATAAGCTAATGGATAACACCAGAAATGGAAAACACATCTGTGAAGAATTAATTTAAATATGAGAAATACCTCACCTTAATTCCCATTAGAGATAATAGCTGTGAATAGGGTTGGCATACATGAAATGCAAATGTGTTTGTGATACGAGGAGAGAGAGATTTAGTTGGCATTTGTATTTAGTAGTGAATGCCATAAAAATACACTTGGGGTATATGGTGATCAAAAGTCTTATTTGTGTATTGAAAGGATGATATATTTTTATTTTTTCTAGTCTGAACCAGAGGGTTTTTCTCACTTCCACTTGTACGTCTGTGCTGCCTTCCTTGTCAGGTGGAGGAAAGAGATCCTGGAAGAGAAAGATTTTCAAGTAAGTGAAGGGAACGTTTTTCAAGCACAGGGTGGTGTTTATTAAATTTAGCTTCCTAGCGTTACGTGGGGATGAATTTATGACAAAATAGTAGCAGTTGCAGCAAGACTGACGGTGTCTGACTGTTTGTTGGAGTTGTTCCAAAACTGTTAGACCTGAAGTGATGGACTATAAGCAGTAGGAGATGTATTTTCTTTGTCCACGCTGGAAAAAAACCGCTGTTTTAACTGAGGCAGACTTTGAGAAGATGATTTCTGGAGATGCTGTTACAAGTAGAGCCTTGGTATTTCACAAAAGAGATTTTCTGAAAAGGTAGCGGGATCTTTATTTTTTATTTTTTTTTTTTTAATCTTAGACGCATCACTGGAGTTATTTATTTGTAATTTCTCATCTGTATAATATAACAGTGCACTCTAACAAGTTGCTGTTCATTCTTTCAAAAAAGCTAGGCAAGCAGCCTTTTAAAATAAGGATGCTGTTTTTCAGTAGGAAATAAAAGGACTGTAAGAGTATTTACTTCGGGTCCCTGCATTTCAAAACCTTACATTTTTCCAGCAAAGAGCATATCGGGGAGTTGTTTGGGATGGGATTTGAATATGGTAAATAGGCAAATCATTTGCATACCCCTGTAGAAGTTCAGTTATGTTTGTGAACTGCTGACAATTCACTTTCATAGAAATATTTTATATTGAATTTTACTCTGTGATACACGTGCAATGCCTGAAAGGCCTTAAAGTTCTGTTTACAGGCTGACTGTAAACAAACCATGCTGCAAAGCCCCTGCCGTTGCCTGCCCCAGGAAATGGCCTGTTACCAGCTTATTTTCTCTCCATCTGACTGAACTCTGTTGCCCTGTACAAATGAACCATTGTGTAAATTTGTGTATCGCTTCAATCTATTTTATCTTTCTTCATAAAGCAATTTATTCAGAGCACTTTAACTGTCATTGCCTATCTTTGCAATAAATAAATGCCTAAGGGCACAACATAACAACTTTAATTTATACTACCTGCTAACACTGTCAGATTTTCTCAATTTATGGTATTTTGTCAAAACCAACTTTAATGTTGGCAGCCATGCCTCTCAACTACAATTGTTCACTGTTAATCCTTCCTATTAAATTTTTCCTGTTGATTTCCTGCACCAAAGTTCATAATTCTCCCCTCCCTACTGAATCTATTACAGCTGTGTTTCAAGTAAATAATAATCCCAAGGTATAGTACTATGAAGATTTGTTTTGTTCTCCTTATATATGCAGATTTGTTTACTTATTTAATAATTACGGTATTTCTTTATGGTTTAATTTCTTTATAGGCTATATAAACTAGACTATAAAGTACATAAATCAGGAACATCATGGAACGCATTTATCAGACTGCTTTAGCTTGCTTTCAACATAGAAATGCAATTAGTAATTTTGAGGATCTGTAGACTAGTGCTAGTTTTATCACTATCATATGTTATCACTAAAAGGCTTGGCCTTCTTTATTGTGTAACATGACCTTTTAAAATGACTAAACTAAAGTGTTATCAGTTTTCCAAATGATACTTCCCTCCCACAGGCAAGAATAAAATCCGTTATTCTTCTGCTTTGTTAATAATAGCTGTAGAGCATTGCCTAGTCTTCAAAGTAGTAAGTCAAGTAATAGGCATTTAAACTGTATGGGAAAATTGGGAAATTCAGCATGTGCTGTTGGAGTACTCCGATTGCGTTGAATTCACGTTATTGAGAAGTCATAGTACATTTTGTACTGAATTTTTTTGTTCTGTAAACTGTAGCAAGAATCATCGGAACATGCATCCCGTCATTTCTCTTGCACATAGTATGTGTTGTATTTGTTTTTCTGCATATGACAGAGGCAAGGGAAGTCTCTCCTAATCATCAGTCAGGGGGCTTGGTTCTTTAGTACGAGCTGTGAGAACTCGTGCTCTTCTTTTACATGTACTGTTTGACCTCTTTAAGTAGAAGTAAAAACCTTACAGGAATTTTAATGCAGAATAATTTCCCCAGAGCATCAGATGTGGTGGTATGCAGGGTGAGACACTGAGCAGCTTTTGAATCAAAGACCAGTTTTAAAGGACTGGGTTATGCAATACTTTTTTCTTGTTATTTGATGAAGTATATTATCAGTAATGTTACAGGCAGGACGATGATAGAACATAATCTTTGCTCTTAAGATTCCTGTTTCCATTCTCTTAAGTACGTCTTGCTGCAACCTAAGCAATTAGTAAACATATGTTTATTCTTCCTCATATGAACAGAGAAATTGACTTATGTACCAAATATTCAGCCCTCCGTGATAATAATTCCTTATTACAGACAGCGTGTGTGTGTGTGGTTCTTGTTTTGTGGTTTGTTGTGTAGCAGAGAGAGAAATTTTGCAATGAAAGAAGTTAGGCTGGCTGGACTAATACTATGGAGTGATACAGCCTGAAAACCACTTGGTATTTGGTTTACATCTGTAGAATTAAACATTATGATATCAATCAAAGTAAGTTTTGATGAGGGAAATCGAGGAAGAAATAAATGTTTCAACTTAGGTCTTGAAATGTTCAAATAATCGTGAATATTATATGTATCTATTGTAGGTATACATGTATGTAAATAAAAATGTATATATAAACTTGTAACAGAAGCATATAAAATTGTGTTGATGGTAATCCCATATTTTTAATGTTTGAAAGAATGTAACAAAATAATTTTCTCACAGAAAGATAATAATCAAGTCACAATAGCAGTCGCCTTCGTTTTAATCTAATTGAACAAGTTATTGTTCTCACTGTTGTCTATTTGGTCAAATATAAGATATCAACATAGACCTCCTAAATCATGAGATTTGCAGGTTAACATAAGTTTTAGCAAGAGACAAGTGAGGAGAAAGGTGATGCTTTATATGTAAATCTAGAGCAATTTACAACATTATTTGTAGAAGTTGTCTCACGTTTCTGCCTTATGAAATCTAGGACCTCTTGACTTTCCACAAATTATTCCATGCCACTTGTCCATTCCATGTCCTTATAAATTTTTCCTGTCTGACTGCTGTAAAATACAGTACACTGGAGAACGGTGGACAACTATTTCAAACTGCGGCATCCCAAGAGAAAATATTTGATTTTATGAAGCTGGGGAGGGGGGAAATGCCAATTGGTTTTGTTTCGCTAGGAGTTTATGGTTGCTTACATTTTGTCCTGCTTATAAAGGTATCTAGTAACCTTTCTAGTAAGCTTTGATCCCATTTTGAAATTCCCTATTCAATGCAATGAGCTGTGCGACGCAGTGTTATGTAACGAGGGCAAAAATTATTACATGCAATTTTCAGATTTCACTTTTTGATAGCAGTGAAACTATACCGGTAAATTTTCAGGTAGACATTTTAAATATTTCATGCCCATGTATAATGCAAAGATTAATATTATTGAAAAGAATGATAGTGGTTTAGTTATAGTTAGAGCCTGTTATTCTCTCATGGTGCTCACTGCGAGAGAGAGAGAGTCCACTTGACCCACACAGGATGCTCCACAAACCCAGGTATAGAAAGCTAGTTTGGGTAGCTCTGCAGCTTTATTCATACTTCAGATTAGCAATTTTTAGTTCATATGTGGGGGAACAGAGAACACAGTGGGCAGACAGTAAACGGAAGACCTTTTAGTCCTGGCTCAGATTTTCCTTTGTAACTGATGTGATGTTTTATAGGATCGAATGAGTCATTCTTGGCTTATGATATTTCTGTTGATGGTATAAATGTTCTGTTTTAATTCACTGTTTCCATACTAGTGCCAGATTAAAAAAAGAAAAAAAGCAGTAAGTTTAATAGAGATAAAAATACAATGTTTTTTTAATGTGATAAAGTATGAATTGCAATGTGAATGCAAAATGTGAAATTTATTTAATTTCTATTATCAAAGCTTAAGTAATTAAAGATGCAAGTAATGAAGGCCTTTCTATTCATCGGCATGCCTTAGACTTTGACTTGGTTTTACTCATTTTCCTAACTACGGCCATAATTCCAAAATTCTCCTGAATTCTTGAGAGATGTGAATGGTTGATGCTGTTTAGTGATAAAATATTCAAGCATGATTTTGAGCATATTTATAATTAAAATATCAGTAGAAAATATGGCTGTTGAGTTTAATGGTGTTGTGTACAGGATATCAGAAAGATTTGTAAGGAAACAGGGCTTTAGGGACTAGATTCAGCTGTCAAACTGAATATAACCTAATGGTGATGTTGGGCTGATACTGGTTTAACTGTTAGATATTACAGATTTAGTCCGAATTTTCAGTTTAAGTAAGTTATCATTTTGTTGACATAGCTGAGCTATAAAAATCTATTCAATATAAGGTGGTAAGGAATCTGTCTTGCAGATTTTTTCTTCATGATTCTAAGATACGGGCTTTTCTGTCTGTCTAAGACATTTTCTCCCATGCTGTCATCAGACCTTTATTACTGCAATATCCTTTTCTTTGGCTTTGACAAATGCATTTTTGCTTCATTTATATTCACCCAGACTACAAAAAAGCTGTAAAGATCATTTTTCAGTCCATCATTTTTTCTTGCTTTGCTTCTTCTTTAGCTCCCTTTCCTTTATAGCACCAAGGAAAACTTAGACACTTTCTCTTTCAAGGCCTGTAATGGAGTAATACCAACACCTTACGTGTCATCTCCTATTCAGTGTTCAGATGCTGACTGCCAGTTTATCAGCCAGTGATGACAGCCTCATCACGCACTTGAGATCCCAAGAAAGTATCTGTGCTATCTCCCAGGTTGGCTGTCTTACTTAAATGGAGCACCTAATGCAGATACTTCGTTACTCTCCTCTAAATCCTTATGTAGGATCTGGTTTTCTGCAGTACCCAGAATAGATTTGACAGGTAGGCTTGGGTCTGTTAATAGCACTCACAGTCACATTGACTAGTTTTGTGTTGGTTCTTTTTACTTTTCTGTGAATTTGTTGTCTCTTGTTTTATACTTGGGTCATAATATCTTTGAGGTAGTGACTGCTCTTTATTCTGATTTATGTAATCTTTAAAATAATGATTCTTTAATCATTATTTTATATAAATACTAAGGAGTAAGTCTCATTGACCTCATGACCAAATGAATGTGTGCACAATTTATCCTATTAAAATTCAGATAAATACTCTTGATTTTTTTCAAATGTTTCATTATGGTGAAGTATTACAAGCTAATATTAGTTCAAAAGATAATGTGAACAACCCGTCTTCCTACCTCATATGATCAATAAATTTTAAGGAAGTTAAGGTTATTGTTATTACTTGTGTAAAAGTTTATATCTTATGTAGTTGTTGCCAGGTTTATTCTTAGATTAAATCTTAGGTTTTGTATATGTTAGTTTTAAAATGGATGTCTGTTTCAGAGGATAGTGAAACATTTCACAGTGATTGCGTTTGAATGAAAGTCAGGTACCGGATGACTTTGAAGTGCATCTTTAGCTTAGTGATGGAGTGAGCACTGTCAACACCTTTGGTTTGTTTTGCCTTTCCTTCCCTCTTTAATAATCACAATTAGAATCAATGCAGGGTTAGAAGGTTCACTACTACCTACCACTCTTCTTAAATCTCAGCTCACTTGAAGACTTCGCTCCCTTCTTTCAAGTAAGAGTAGAGAAGGCCAGGGTTAATACCTTCTGATTGATGGTAAGAATTCACTACTGATATTTCATGTCTCATTTAGCACATGAGCTTGTCCTTCTAGTCTTTTTCCTCACATTTGTCAGCATTTTCGGGGTGCGAAGGCAACTGTTTGTACCTGTGGTCTGTTTTCTGCCTATTAGATTCCAAAGTTCCTGAAGCTTCTTGTTATTCCCTGAAATATAGGAATAATGCTCTATTTTTATGAGTGAACCCTTGACATCTAAAGATTACGGGTTTGTATTACTTCAGACCTGATGTCAAATTAAAAAAAATAAAAGGCAGATTATCTTTCTTGCAGAGGATTTGACACTTACACTAAATGATATTAATATTCAACATGAAAGTCAAATAATCAGAACAGTTTAAAAATATTGAGCTATTGAAAATGCTTGGTTTTGTTCCCTAGGAATGTTTTCTGAGAACGTAGGGGTGATGAGCATATTGTCTCCTTATTTCATTCTTGGACTTGCCTACCAGTTTTCTTCATTACAGTATTACAGACTTTGTATACAATCACAAAAGAGTCTGTAGCTTGCATTTATCAGCATTTGGACTGTTACATTTATTACAGGTATATTTTTTTATTTAACTTTTTACATGAACTTACATTTCTATTAAAGTAGTTTCTTGTATGTGCGCTAAAATTACTTGAAAGAGAAGGATTTAAAGAAGACAAATCTGATTCCATACACCTGTCAGAGTGTGCATTTGCTGCAGCTACACAATTTAAATAATGTAACTTTGCACCCTAAAAATGAAATTAGGAGATGGTTAGAGACGTGACTGAGTAATAAGATGCTTGGAAGACAAATTCAATTCACACTGCTGTCTGCATGAGTAACAAGCTTTAGTTTAAAACGTTTAATATGAATATCCTTCCTAGTGATTGTCTACTATAAAAACATGTCATATATCAGAAACATGATTTTCTACCAAGTTTTTAGGCTCAACTACAGCAATATGAGTTTCCCTAACCTTTTGTGTTCTTGTTCCTAGCTTATGATGTGAGTTTTTAAACAGTTACTTTTCTGCATTAAAGTACAAGACTTCTCAATTCTTATGATATGAGGCATAACTAATAAAAGTATTTTTAATTTAGCTTCTTGGTGAGTACTGTGGTAGAAATTTAGTTTCCATTGCTACTGCAGTAAAAATAAATGTTTCTCAATTAAAAAAGTTTATCCCTCTGAAATCTGTATGATTAGATGGTTTTGTGGTTCTGGATCCTGCCCACTCCATCTTCCATTTATGGAAACTAACAGGGTCTTTACTGTGAGTGTACCAAAGCCTGTAAAGAGTTAAGGACTGTGAATGTGGAAATCTTTCTAACTTTAAGGAGCCTGACTACTAACATTGCTATGATTTTATTCCCTTCTGTGAGAAATTTTGTAAGACAGTCAATATATTGTCTTGTGCTGTGAGAAAATGGAAGCTCTGCTGTTTTAGACTTTGAACATCATAGCTAGCAATCTAAGAGGTTGCTCCTTACTCTCCAAGTACTGGTGGTAGACTACTGCTTAGCACTGTGGAATCATTTATATTCAGAAGACCCAACTTAAAATAATAAAATCACTAACATTATTTTTGCCTGCAAAGAGCTTAATCAACAGAGGATGAGGTGACTAGTAAAAGTTGTATCTAAATACAGTCTTACAGGGGAAAAAAATCAGGTGTCCATTAGTTCTGATTTCAGCTATTACAGTCTCAATTAACTGCTCTTTTAACAAGCCTACTCAACTTAGTCAAAAGCTTCTGTATCTTTTGATTATCATGAATATCTTGACTTGATCGCCACATGAGTGTGTTGTAAATTAAATGCAGAGACATTTTATCATACAGTCTTAGAAATATGAGTTTTGTTACTATCACAAAATTTTAATATTAAACTAAAATATAATGGGTAGACTGTATGTCATCCTTCTTTTAACTCCGAGAAACTAGTGGTGCTTGCCTTGTACCAGCAGGAGGAGTTGCCCTCTGTCTAGAAACTTACTCGAAGATTCTAACCAGTTTATATAATACACCAAAAATGGTTTAAGAAGCATGACAAAGGAAAAAGAACTCCTAACACTACCCTTTCTTATCTCTGAAGCTTCAGTGTGACTTTCTGTGATCCTTTTTTTTCTGATGAGAGTACAGGCCTATTTTTCCTGTTTTGTACATTGATTTTCCTCAAAAGCTTGGCATTAAATATGTAAAGCTGAGAACAGAAATCATAAAACCCCAACAAACAAAGAAACAACCCCCCCTTGCTTTTGATTTATATTTTATTCAGCTAGCAATGTGCATATTTTTATACCTAAATTCGCACCTTTTTTTCTTTTGCTTGAGTTTATAGGCCAAGAGTTCATAGTAATAATACATTACTCATGTAATTTTTAAATTCTGACTTTTAAAAAATAATATTTAATTTACCTCCAGTCATACGGATAAGTTTTGGGTTCTGTATCTGCATTTGAAATCTACACATCCGTTTCTGTTGCCCTCTTTCCATCTAGCTCCCTCTCCCAGAAGTCGTAGCTACTCCTCAAAATATTTGGAGCAGTAGTACATAGTAATATTGCAAGTTATAGTACAATGATATTGAATTGCAAGTAGCTTGATTATATATATTTGCTGCTGAAACTCAGAAGTTACTCTGTGCTATGAACTAGTCTAATATTATCAGATAAATCACAGGAGTCAGTGAAAACTAAGCCTGGCTCTCTCAAAAGCAATTGAGCAAAAATAGAAGTCCTTGCGTAGTAGATTTAGCTGCTTTTGGAAGGAGGTAAATACCTAATTACTGCAGCCATGACTTACCTTGGGACATCTGTCTAGTTTTTAATAGCATTGCCAAAACAGAAAGACATTTTCAAAATCCCTGCTGAAGGAGGCTAGCTCTGCAGGGCCAGCATACTGTATCAGTAGGACGTCTCATCTTGAGAATGCAGCATGAAAAGTAGAAAGGTGAAACCTTGGTGATAACAAACGTGACAAGGGTCTTCAGGTTTTGATATTGATATAAGTGGAATAAATATATTTTCTTAATTTTTTTCAACTTTTATAAATATTTGTAACTCTACTTTTTATTACAAGTATTGAGATTTAGTAACTTTATTTTCATTTTTACCCTAACCTGTTTAAAGTGTCATTTCAAGGCACGTGGCTTTTATCAAGTCATTTATTACTCGGGAGTTTGATAATCTGAAAATCAAAGTACTGGGAGATAGTAAGAAGTGCCTTCTCCCCGAGCACATTAACTGAAAGCATCTAAAAGGGAACAAGGTACATCACTGTAAAAGCTGCAGTGACTGTTTCTAGAGGAAATGTGTAAGAAGTGAGAAGAATACAGAGAATTGTTTTCCAGTGATTGCTAGCCACCTTTTCTTGCAGGTAGGCGGGGAGTATGCTTGAAGAGCAAGGGTCTTAAGGAATCTTATGTCATGCATCAGAACAATTAAGAGACATATTTTGACTAATTACATACAAGTGTGTGTGTGTAATACTTCTGTATTTGTTTACTATTAAAAAAAAAATCTTAAGAAGGGATATGATAATTTATAATCCTGAATACTGGTTTTTTTTCCTCTCCATGTAAATGTTCATGCCATTGGAAAAATTGCATTTAGACAGTGTTTTTCTTCAGTTCCTAATTAAGTTACTATTTGAATAGTTTACTTTTGTGATAGTCAGGGAATATGTTGCAATTTTAGATGATGCATCAAATTAAAAAGTTTGAACGTGAGCACTGAAAGTGCAATTTTGTGCTTTGGATTTCATGTGCAATATACAGTAATTCATTAACTTCCACCCCTTCTGTCATGCAGAACAAAATCTTTGACAAGAGATGTAGTGCATGTGACAACTGAGGTTGTATTACCGTATATTAGTAGGTAGGACCTAGTTGTAACTGTAATGTTTTTCTGTTTTCTTCAAAAAGACCAAAGCAACTTTATGACAAAATTAGCAGTCATTTGTACTTGCTAAATCAATTATACGTGACTTTAGCTAATATTTGTCTTCCTTATTTTTCAAATATTAATCTTTTAAGTAACAAAAGAAAGATGTTAACCAGGTGTATGGTTCAGTACAAATATGTGTAGATATGATTCATGTTACAGAGAGCAGTTAGATTTAAAATGGGTTACATTAAGTAGTTAGGCTTAAGGTTTAATGAAATAAAGCCAATCCGGTGAGACAGGTCTAAATTAGAAATAAAGTAACTTTAAATTACATTTGTAGTCAGTGGAAAGACATGAGTGCGAGTCAGTCACGTTTGATCTCGCCCTACCCTCTGCAAATATTTATTTAATTCTATTAATTACAAAGGATCATGGCATTGGCAGAAATTAGAATTAATCTGTTAAATGCCTACGTTTAGTGGTCTGAATGTTGAAGATTCTTTGAAGACTTCCTTGAAGATTTGAATGTCTCTTTGCAAGCCCAAGTATCGTTTCCTGCGCTGACCGTTGCCAGAGATGTTGTCAGTCAGGAGGAGGGAGGGAAGCTCTGAGACATCCAGGAGCAAATCCGCTGGAGACTGCTGAATAGAGAGAAAGAGATACTGAACATAATTCTACTTGTAAAATGTGCTGTTGTGTGGAGAAAAACTGTTGAGCATAGTGCTTATGCAATTTGTGTTGCTTGAAAAAATATCTTTAAATTTTGAATGTTTTCATGGGAAAGAGAAGGTGTATGTTTCTTTAGGACAGATTCATTCTTCGGGACGGAGTTACTTGACTACGCGAGTCCCGAGCCCTTCCCGTTTGTGTGCAGCTCTATTTTTTTTTTATTATTATTATTATTATTTGAGTTTAAGGAATTTAGTATTATAACTTTAAATACAATAGGGTTTTGGTGGAAAACACATCAATGTGGTAGTAACAGGAAGATGATTTTCAAATGTACAAACAATACGATGTCTAGTTTCTATTTCTGAGCATGTTAATTTTAACTCTTTTTTGGTAATGAATTTTATCCCTTTACTGTAACTGAGTGAACCCTAGAGTACTTTTTTATTTTACTTATAGTTACTCTGTAAAATCATACTATGTATTCTGTGTACTGTTACCAATAATTGATTTAGTGTAATTTATTGATATGTTTTAAACCTTTCCATTACTACCCATTTTGTACAGTAACTAATTAGCATAGCAACCTAAAAATGGGTATTACCAACGTATCACTTGGTCCCTGCCTATCTACCATAACAGTCTCTTCAGAATCAGAGTTTCTTGAAGAAGGAAATATAAAGGATTACAAAAAACAGAGGACATGGAGAGTTACCTGAATGTAGGACTTTAGAGATCCTTCCAGTAACAATGGCATAGTAATAATTTCTTTCTCAAACTCTGGGTATCATAAGAACTGTAGGATCCTAGCAATTTAATCTTGTAAAGCTGTCTACCTAGTGTTACATATCTGCAAAGTTCCACAGTTTACCAAAATCTTTATTTCATTATAATCCCTGAAAATTGCATATTTCTAATGTGATTAGATTGATCCCATTAACCTTACAGTGCCATTGGTCAGCTTTTCCTATTTGCCCCAGGAATTAATTCTCAGTTTTTTAATGGAAATTGCTTGGTGGAATTTGTGCTAGATTAAGTGCTTTTTTTCTCTATTGTTTTCATTAATGTTGTTGTTTTAATTGCAGGAAAATGTTTAATATGGCTTTATGTCCTTTACTTGATTGTTTTGTTGAAGGTCGTCCTTGCAGAATGAACTGACACCCAATAAATAGGCCCAGATGTAGCAACAAAAATTAATAGCAAATGCAACTTTTGGAGTGAATGAGACTGGCCTGAACTGAATATAGTGTAATCATTGTTGTTTTAAAGGTTTCTTTATGAACAGTGTCATAGAAACTCTACTTTTCAGGTCCACATATTCTGATGAGTTCCTAAAGCATTCATGCATAAGATATTTAATGATGGATAACAACATTTTCCTGAGGTCAAGAGCAGTACTTGGACCTTTTTTCCCTCCCAAGTCTTTATATTCTGAAACTCTAGAAAGAAAGGACAAAATGTTGCTGTGGTTAACTGGTGCTGGATTTTGTACCATATTGTGCTGTTGTTGTTGGAGTAAACTACAAAGCAAAAATGATGCAAGTGTCACTCATTGGACCTATAGCAATCATATCAAGTGGTTTCTCCAGTTCCTTTATCAGTATCTGTAGTGAGAAACTGTGTAAGTTTCTGTCTTGGTCACTATATCTAACTTTAATCTTTGCTGAATTATACTTCTCAATAGAAGACTTGGAAATTATTACAAAAAGTAAGATGAAATTCTATAATAGTTGTTTTACAACAGTGTAATAGACAATGCAAGTAACTTACTGTTGTCCAAGTGTCTGAGATCAGAAAATAATTTTACAATGCTGTTTCTAGTGTGAGTTGCATGTTTTATTGTCGGTTGGTTGTTGTTTTTTTTTTTTAAACAGGACTGTAGATGTATTGTTAAAACATACCCATATGTATTTTATGTTTCTCCACTTTATCAGGATATTACACAGAGTGACAATAGATGGTTTTTTTTAAAAAAATCCAAAAACTAATAAAGTTTTTTCTAAGACACAGTTTTTTTTATGTTCAACTACAGAACATTCAGGGCAAAATGCTTTAGCAAACCTTTAGTGTTCAGAAAAACACATATCATTAATGCTACTAGTGTGCAAACAGCACAATGAATCCAAATTTATGAAAATCTAATATTGTCCTAGAACTCATAAATCATTAGCTTAATCAAAATCAAGTTGGTAGGAAATTCACCCACCCCCCCCCCCACCTTCAAAC
>VYXH01001853.1:216427-238031 GCA_013397275.1 Burhinus bistriatus
TAAATAGCATTTAACAGTATCAACAAAAACATAATACGATGTCCTACCACGAGGACTAAAAAAATTTTTTTAGTTAATCATGTTCAAGAGGAGGTTTGTCTGGTGAGCTTCTGTTGGAGGCAGTAATTGGTATGATGCTATTCAGCATTTCCACTAATAAAATAGCAGATAATAAAAATCTGTGGATGACACAGATTTACCATTCTGATAAAGTGAGGAGAACAGAGGAGTTGGATAAACTAATCTTGGATCACTTCTTCAGTTGACCTCTCAAGGCAAGCTGTATTTTGATATAGTCAAATGAAAAAATTTTGCAAATACGAGATAAGTAGATGGGGTCGTGTCTCTGGAGTGAGAGGCTGTATCCTGGGATGCATGGCTTTTGAAGAGATCCTAGGGGGCATTACTGACAGCTATCTCAATATGAGCTCCCAGAATGATGCTGTGGCACATGGGAGTAATTGCATTCTTAAAGTAATGAACGTAATGGCTTGTTTTGCTTTTTGGTAGTTTTTTTTTTTTTTGGTAATACTGCATCCAGTTCTGATGTCTGAAGTCAAAGACATAAAGAGGGCTCAGAGAGGATGACTGAAGTGCTCAATGTATTTAATTTGTCAAAAAGAAAGCTAATAGGTGAATTGATTAATATATGAGAAATTGGATAGGAAAAAAATCCTAAGACACTAACAATATAAGTAATTAATTTCTGCAGCAAATCAATGTTTTTCCTCAAAGAAAAACAGGTTTGGGATTAGTTCCTGTTACCTACACAAGAGGTCAGACCAAGATAAGTAATGATCTTTTCTGGCTTTAACATCTACAACTCCAGGAATCAGCCCAAAATTTCTGTTGTGTATCTGACAAATAATACTCCCACTGATGTATACAGTTGCTATCGTGTATAGATACAGAAAACATCTGAAGTTCTCACAGTTGTTGAAACGATTAGACAGTGAATTGGCCTTAGAGTCCGATTTTGAAAAGGGAGTTATCATTTCTAAAACATGTATAAAGTTTCTGCCTTCATGTAATTACCTCTTAAACATTTTGATGTCTAGTAATTTTTAGTTATCCTTACTAAGATGCACACAGTGTTAGAACCGCATTGCCATTGTAAAATAGAATCTAAAGTTGTGGATCTCTGTAAAGCCTAGTTGCAGACAAAAAGCACTGTTTTGTTTAAAAAGGCTTCAATAGTTGTGGAGTAATCACTGCTTTTTTTCTTTATGATTTTTTAATTTTTGTCACCATGTCCAATAACATAATTGAACTCTAGAAATGAGTTCATTTTGTTCTGCCAGTAAGTTGTGTCCTTCCTTATCTTGGAAGCCTATATAAAGTAACAGGAAATATATGTATATTTTCTGTTCAGAGCTTTGCAGCTCTAAGGATGTTGAGACCAAACCCCATACAGGTCCAGCAATGTGTTTTGCAGGCTGGGAGGTAAACCTTGCAAAATTGGGGTCCCCTCTCATCTGCACATGTTGTCAAGAGTTGCGTTTGGTCTGACTCCTGCTGAAGGAAGGGAAGGATGTGATGCAGGGTGTGTCTAATCTGGAGAGATTTCCTCTAAGCCTTGCTTTATGGCTTGTATCTTACAGAGATGCTGTTACTATCCAAGTATTAAATCAAATCTTCCACACAATGAAAATCTGATTTTATTGTCCTGTAACTTTCCAGAAAAAGCACTTTCTGATTACTATAAGGTATTTTTCTCTCATCAACCAATGTTTTTATCTATTTTCAGTAAATACAACCAAGGGATCTCTGTGTTTTCTCCATTTCAATATAAAAAGGATTTTCATGAAGAAAGAAAAAACTCTTGTTCTTCCTGAGCAATTTAAGTGACCTGCTAAACTAAATGCACTGGCAGGGCTTCCACTTAGTTAGTAATTCTCAGCTGTCACTGGAGACATCTCTCTACAAAGAAAACTGTTTTCTTTCCATGTTTATTTCTTCAGCAGAAACTGCTGCATAACAATGTCAATTATTGGCCTTATCAGTGTGTAACCCTGGAGAAGACTAAAATCACAGGAGCCTGTACACTTGACTACCAAACTCAATCAAAACTACTGATAAGAGAACAAAGAGAAACTAAAAGCTTTTGGAGTATGAGCTGAATAATAGGATGAAGTGACATATGCCTTTCTTTGAGACAAACAGATGGAGGAGGATTAATTTTCTTTCTTTCAATCTTCTGTTCTCTCCTATGGTTTCCTAAATGCTGGCGCATGTACATTTTGCTATCTTACAACAAAATTGTCTCATTGCAACTGCAAGACAGTAAAAATAACAAGAATTAAAATGCCTATTGTTTTGTCATCTACTTGTAAACAAATTGGATTTAAAATTCTTCCAGAAATGCCATTATAGCAGATTTACTGTTGCCATCGTAGCCTCCTAGTTAGCTCTTTCAGCTGCCATAAAGAGTGAGATCTTTACACATGACAACTTGTTTGCTCTCTGTAGTGTTTTTTGCATTAGACACCCCTTTGCAAATATAGTAAGAGCTCCTGTTTATCCCATCCTAATTCGTTTTCTGCACAGTATCATTTGCTTGCTGTTGGCTGAGTGAATAGCAGTGGTTGCATCCAGTCCTCAGGAACTGATTCACTAAAGCTTTGTGTTGTTTTTCATCACAGTTCTTACACATTTTGCTTAGTTTCAGGTGCTGATCAGCATAGAACAGCAAGTTAAACAGGGACATCTGAAATCCTTAATAGCTGTTGTTCTCTGCCATGTCCTCTCTTAAAGATTGCCGCCCTTGAGAAAAGATGACAGAGCATAGCATGAAGCTGCCTCTGAATTACCAGAGCCTATTAAAGCAAACCGAAATTGCCACCAGTAATATCGCTCTGAAAGTTATATTTCATGTAGTTGATGTCTTTATTCTCTTCTGTGAGAAAAGGCCACATCTTCCAAGCTGTGCTATAGTTTCCTCTCTTGGAGATTATTGTGATGAATACAGGAATTCCTCCTCTTATCTGCCTGCTAAGGAACAGGTGAGAGATGTAGTCACTGTGGGCAAACCAACCCTATCAAACACTTGTATTATACCACATAATGCACTACCGAACTATTTTTCCACTAGAAATGTTATTACATTTTTGGCCAAACCCTTAAACACCTTTTGGTCACGTTCATTTATTTAAACAAAATGGCATTTTATTCAGAAGATATGGTTTTATAAAAGAAATAATTTTGTCAAAAGCCCTATTCTCCAAAGAAAATCAATTTGGGTATAATGTTTTCCTTTAAGCCTATTTGGTTTATGTATGGTTTTGAGTCTTTAGATAATCACTTCAGGCAGACTTTTCAAGGCTTTTCTCTGAAGGCCGCAAGGCCACAAACCTTGTCTTAATGTAATTTGAATTTTTACGAAACCACATGGATGTGAGAACCCTACACCTGGGAGAAATACTGCAAACTATTATTAATATTTAGTATATGTAATAGTAGCATCTGTGACATGCAAAAATAATTCCTATGAAAACAGTATTTCTCTCTCCATATTGATTTTCCATGTTTTTAGTAAGATTTGTCCTTACGTAGTGGAAAATTAAGGACTTTGACTTGCTTAATCTTTGATGACCAATCTGGACCTGCTTTGCAATTGTCAGAGTGCTCCTCTGTCAAAGCGCTCTGTTGAGTATTGATACTATGGCAGGGGGCACTGCTTTCAATGTGCAGATTTTTGTGAAGTTTTAGAGTGTAAACTTGTTTATTTCATTACATGTATGGACTAGAATTACCAAGAAGAGGTACTCATGGCCTAAGTGCTTTTAGGACTTTAATCTTGGAAATCTTAAAAATCAGCAGTTGGAAAAGATTAACCCAGCCCATTGTCACCCACTGTACTGAAGGGACATTCAGCTCTGCTCTTGTATTTGTGTCTGGAGGCTGTTTCTTTGTAGATAAGCAAAGAATAAATCCTGCATTCAGCTGTTGGTTTGCAAACTCGTATTTTCCATGGAATTTGAGGTGTTCATCATCTTGTATAGAAATTTGATCTCAAATTCTGGTTGGACAAACCTGAAGTTGTAGATTTCTATTTTTATCAGTATAGTGATATATAAGAAAGGCAATTAAATATTATATAAATAAAATGTGTTAGTATTTTAATTCTCTTAGAATCCTAGGACCTTAAGATATTTGTATGTACCTTAGGGGTTCCGTGTACTCCATTTAGGATTATTATTATTTTTCCTTGGTCCCAATAACATTTTCTTTGTATGCTTTTGAAAAATTACATCTCTCTGGGACTTCCATGAGAATTGTGTTTGTTTTTTATGTAATTTCTTCAGAATTATGTTTAACAACAACAGTTGACTGGGAAATGAAGAATTGGCCCTAGCAGAGAGTCTTAAAAGAATGTAGCTTATTTAACTTTGTAAAACAAAGCTTGAGAGGGAGTATGATCATCTTGTAGAATGCATTTGGATCGCTTTGTAATGGGGGTCAACATTTAAGTCAGAACATAGTTTTGGTGAAAGATCAAAACTGTATAAATTGTTCCACTTCGATTTATAAACCATTAGATAAAGTGAGGCACCTTCTATGTAAAATATCAGGAGGTAAAGAGCAGTATATAGTTTCTGACAAAGCTTGATAAATTTATGTTATTTTGTGATACAGTGAGATTAATCCTGGTTTGGGTTTTTTATTGTCCCCAAACAGATTGAAAGATGTCTTGAGCACAGTTGTTAATCATGTTTCTTGAATAGTATTTGTACTGGTTTAGAATATTTTTATTCCTTAGCTTATAGTGTACAATTGAATTGTACACCTCACTGGGTAAAAAACTGACTGGAAGGCGGGGCCCAAAGAGTTGTGGTGAATGGAGTTAAATCCAGTTGGTGACCGGTCACAAGGGATGTTCCCCAGGGCTCAGTATTGGGGCCAGTTCCCTTCAATATCTTTATCAATGATCTGGATGAGGGGATCAAGTGCACCCTCAGTAAGTCTGCAGACAACACCAATTTCGGTGGGAGTGTTGACCTGCTTGAAGGTAGGATGGCTCTATGGAGGGATCTGGATTGATGGGCCGAGGCCAGTGGTATGAGATTCAACAAGGNAATTTTCACCAAAAGAATCATCAAGCATTGGAAGAGGCTGCCTAGGGAAGTGGTAGAATCACCATCCCTGGAGGTATTTAAAAGATGGGTAGACGTTGTGCTGAGGGACATGGTTTAGTGGTGGTTTTGGCAGTGTTAGGTTAATGGTTGGACTCAATGATCTTAAAGGCCTTTTGCAACCTGAATTATTCTGTGATTGTATTGTGTTAATTTAAATTAATGCTTCAGTCTGGTTGTCTATGGAAGCACTTTTGGAACTTTTCTCCAACTAAAGCATCATTTCTTCTAAGAGATACAAAGGAAATGCAATTTCATATATTTTTCTCTTAAAGCATCAAGGAATGGATAGAGATTTAGTGGGGATGTTGTTGTTTTTGTACATTGAGAGAACCTGCACAACTTGGATGATCCCCTGTCTTGAGCTCTTGTGCCTGCATGCTTTGTTCAGCAAGGAAGCTTAAATGATTTCTTAATGTGAACAGTGGTGGTGTTCTCAGAGTTGAAGGGACTTTTGGATTAGTTGTTATTGACTTTTTGTGAGGCTTGTCAGGTTAACTGGGAAATTTTCAGTTATCAGATTCTCTGCCGATGTAGAGACATAGGACTTTGGGCAGATTCTTCATCTGTCCTTTCTTTTAACTGCAATATCTTCATGAAGGTGGTTTGGTTCTCTTCCACCGCCAAATCATTGGTTCTCGGTATTGTTGTCCTTCAGTCTGTTAGAGGTGCATAAATGCTTTGTGGGTTTTGACATGGCAAGTGGGGAACGTTTATTTATTTTTCAGAACAAAACACCTATATATGACTTCACGTGGTGTGGCTGATTGAACAACATAATGGAAATGGCCTCTTTCAGTCTTACATCCCTAGGATACTGACAATATTCCATTTCAATTATGTTTAGGAATTAATTTTTTTTTCACTTCTAAAAATATGCTAGTTTAAGTAACTGCTGCATTGTGACATATTTATTGGATGTAAAAATTATGTATCTCAGACAGTACTACTTAAGTTGTATATACAGGCAAATTTTGCATCAGCAATCCTTTAATATATGTTTTCTCTAAAACCAGGTGAGATTTTACTCAGAACAATTTACAGCATGAAATACCTTTTTGTCAAAACATACTAATTGCTTTAAGTCTGAAATATATAAAATGTGATACACTCTTGTCCCTGTGGTTCATTATATTCAATTGGTATGTTAAGATTTTTTTTCTTCTTTTTTGCCGAGCTTTTAGCTATTGATACTACAGTGTTAAAATTTAAGCTATTGTATAGAGGGGAACATGTGTGAATTTAGAGCTGTACAAACTGTTCTGCTTAAAATGCATTGCCAAATTATGGTCAGGAAACCCAAACCAAGAAGAGTGGGTAGCATATGGACTTTATGGAGAGGCAGAATTTTAAATTTTCTGTTGGAATCTGCTGTAGAAATATTTTGATCTTGCTTGACTACAGAAAAAAAATGATAGAGTGCAGTAACTTAGTCATTGGCAATTCATTTCAGAAATGAAATTCTACCATAATTGCTGCAGTCTTGATACAACAGGTTCTTTGTTGGATGGGGTTTTTTGGGATTTTTTTTTTTTAATAGAATGACTTCTGATTTTCATGAGTTTTTATACTCCAAATATTTGTAGCTGTTTTCCTTTATTTGCTGCTGTTTGCATGGAGCTAGTGACAAGCGATATACTTGGACTTTTTAAAATTTTATTTATTTCCTATGATTTATGTTTTGGTGCATAAAAAGCACATGTATCTCCAAATACCAGCAAGATAGCAATATTTCATAAAACAATATGGCAAAAAGTATAATCAGAGTGGTTGAGGACCATTCTGCTCTGTGCTGTAGCAATTGGAGTACTCAGAAATCTTCCTGGGCGTTTCCTGGGATTTTCAATTGTCATATGCGAGTTTTAAAATGGAAGTTGTGTCTTCTCTAGGTTAAAAATGAGGAAGAACCTGGCACTGTTTTTGTTTGGCTGATTTAAGTATGAATTTACATCAGCGCTCCTCTTTTTTCTTGAGTATTGAATATTCTGTATTAGTACCTTGACTACTTCTGTTTCACGTGCATGTAATTTTGAAGCATTTTGAGGCAGTTCAGAATAAAAAGGTGTTACAAAAATAAGGTGTTTGTTTATGGAGTTGAACATCTTTTAGGTTCTGTGGCAATGCTTGCTTTGTTTTTACATCTATGTCCTTAGATCTGTCTTATAAACTTGTAGATAATAACATGTAGACAGTGAGTTTCTTTAAGAAAAACATCTAACATGCAAATTTGTTTCCTGTTTTAAGATTTAGGGATGGGGATTACTTGTGGTTTTGTTTTGTGTTTTCATTTGACAGCAAGGACATAAAGCTACCTACAATATCAGCTAAGATGTGGTCCTTTAATGTACTTTTTTACCATATTAATTTGTATATTTTCATACCTGTGTAAATGAAGATGTAAATCTTCTCTTCAGCTAAGTGAGCATGGCTTCTGTGACATATTTCTTTAGAACCACATATTTTATGATTAGCAATTAAGGTTGCTAATGACTTGTGTAAGAGATCCATACCGGATGAAACAGGACTTTAATTGCTGTTTTAGTGTTTTTAATATGCTGAGTCCAGGAATCTTTTTCAGTAGTCATGAAAAGAAAAACATGAAAGGGAAATGATAAGACCATCAACTTTTCATAAGCTTTCATTTTCAGAATGTTAAGGTGTGTTTCTCTGAAGTTCTTACTAGGAATATGAAATTAATTATAAGAATAGCATACTTCTTTATTTTCAGAAGATTAATGGGAGATTGTTCAGTTGAAGTGAAGAATAAAAAAAGTATATTTCAATTAAAGAATATATATCTTATATATTTGATTCAAAGAATTAAAAAATACGTACTTTTTGAGAATCACTATGCACCTGAGTTGCTGAATGTAAGCTGATAGCAGGAGAAATTAAACTTCAACCTCTTTAATTTTTTTTTTAAAGTATCCATTTTGAGATCCAACAAGTTTAGTTAGAGCACTGAATAACCTTTTTTTCTGTAGTTAGTTTCATACTGTTCTGAGTTCTGTATGCTGTAGTCTGTTAAGGTGTCATGGTGTATGAAAGAAAGGTCAAGATTAAGAAAAATAAGAAGGATTGTTTAATAGGCAATTCTTTGGAAAGAATTAATAATCCTTTCAGTAAATTCTAGATGCATAATTTAGGTAATGAGCAGTAAAGACATGTACAAGAAAAAAAAAATCAAACTTAGCATTCAGTTTGTGAAATTGAATGTTCACTATTTCAGCAAATACTGGGTTTGGGTTTCTTGTTTGCTTGGCTTTTTCCTCTAAACTGTCCCAGGACCGGATGTGACCTTCCACATTCAAGGTGGGGGAGTTCTTGAGTGATACTGACTTATGACTTGCCAAGAACATCTCTTTCCTAAATCCTTCAGGCTGTGTCTAGTGCAGGCTTAAATGCTCCTACCACTCAGCATAGATAAACCAGTGTTTCCCCATCTTCTGCTTATCAAAGTTTATGTTCAACCATAATCTTTGAAATTATGAGAACATGGCGAGCATGATTGCATCCAATATCCAAACCAGACTGTTTTGTGCTATCTCAGCCATCACTGCCTATACTACATGTGCTCTGTGATGTGCGGCTTTCCGTGCTCAGGAAGCAATGCAGGTGGTCAGCTGTACCACTGAAGGATCCAAGTCCACTTACGCCTGTATCTGCAGCAAATATTTTGGAAGCTGCAATAGATGACCTATTCCTACTATCTCTTTAATATTAGATTTCTAAATCTTAGTTTTCTCAATTCCAGCTGTGCCCAATGGGAAAGAAATGTTTTCTCTGACGCTGAGACCTAGGTAATTAATAAGATGCACAGCACTCCAGAAATACAGCTCATTATTTGCAACTCCGTGTAGCAGGTTAGGACAGCTGGAGAAATAAGAAGTGGCAGCAGCGTAGGGAATATTGCTGAGTACATTGAAAGAGGAAAAACTGCTCAAGAAAGAAAAGAGAACTTGTCTTAGAGCTAGAGCCCTACTTATTTGGTGCATTATGTGTCAACAGTGAGGGGCAGAGAGTAGGGAAAAGTAGCTCTAAGGCAACTGAACAAGGTCAGCTGGGCTCTGCAGCGTACACTGGACCGGTGCTTTCATGTTACCAGCCAGCGCGTTTGTTACGACTTTGATCGCAGGCTGAAGGGGCAGGATTTGGACTGAGCTTGGCTGAGGCCCCAAGCAGTGGGTATGCTTCATCCTAAGTATCTGGGAAGAGGATTAGAGATTAGCATCGCACAGCACATTACCAACCTGGCCACTGCAGCTATTACAGCGTCTGGGCCAGGAAGCAGCTCTGGCGTATCTGTCTGTCTGTACAACGCAGCAGACGGACCAAGTCCATGGATGGGATGCTGGCTTGGTACTGGCCATTCGTGCCACCCTTTCCTTTCACACTTGACAATCCCAAATACAAGCAAGTGAAAAAGAATGTTGTAAAGGAAATAGGAATTAAATAATTCCTGTGTTTCTTTTGCCTGTATAGTGGTTCCATCTGGTTGGAAAAAAGTTTTTCAATCATGGTCCAGTTCTGGCTATCTCTGGCACTACATTATGCAATTTCCCATAAAATCATAACCACTTAGAATTCTTTGAATGTATGCGTATGGTTTATTTCTGGTTTATATTATCTAAAAAGGTAAATGGGCATTTTTCTGGCATTAATGGGTTTCCTCCTTAGCTTGTCTCAGTAATTCCTCTAAGTAAATTTTAGTGGTATTGCACTTCGTTAGTTCTTTAAAAGTAAATGCTATGTTCTAAAATTTCAAGCACAACTTTTGAAAGTACAAATAACTCTCATAAAGAAGCCGTTTAATCAAATTGCCAGCATAAATTTTGCAGTGTTTTATATGTGTGCGTAATGTGTAATAGACACCGCTCTCATTCAAAATATAGCTGTTAGCAATTCTTTATTAAATAATGAAAGATTATATGTAAAGGTAATATACCTTCCATTTAGTTATATGCAGTCCTAAAGTATAATATTGAAAAATTCATGATCATAAAATCTAGTAAGATTGCAGGTTCTGCCTATCAGTACAAAATAGAGCTGTGGTAGACCAGAAGTACTCAGACCATAATTACCTTGCAGTTAGCAGCAGGAAGGATTAACAACTCTCATAGAAAAATCCTGTATTTTAGGACTGCCTTTATTTGTTAAATTAATAGACCGGTTCTCAGTTTTGACATTAAAAACTAACTCTATTAATTTCCTCAGTATGCTAAAGTTTGATTTTAACTTTAGTTATTGCCATTTTTATATTAGCTAGAAATAAAAACACTATTCTATTACTGGTTTTTATGTTCTGTTAAGTTTCTTCTGTTAAAAAAAAACCCTGCAGTTGAACTTTGCCAATACTTCACACAAACAAAAAAGTCTGAACTGAGTTTTCAAAGTAAATAGATCTAGTTATCACAGAAGAGACCTTTGTGCCCTACTAATTAGAATAACATTTATATGTTTTATTAACAATCATGTTATTTGTTCTATAATTGGTTTTGATGTTCCTTCCTTCAAGATCCACATAAGGAGTCAGAGGAGGGGTAACAATAAATAGCATAACAAGTATAGATAGCCATTACCAAATAACCAGTATTATGGCCAAATCTTATGCTAAAAGTTGTATTGATTAAAGGGATTATAGTGGACTTCATACTGTAAGGGGATTTGCTAATGAACCAGATTTCAAAACACAGTAAGATTTGCTTTCTTTTGCTTCTGGGTTTTGGGTTTTTTTAAGATTGTTTTAATGGGCTGAGATTTCATTGGGTTGCAATCTCAGTGAAGAAAAAGAGACTGATGACTTTGTGATAATTATTAAAATGTGTTTTGTGAAGTTTTGTTAGTATTCAGTTTTGATTTAGTTTACACGGAACAGACCTTGACCATGTTGCTTTTAGAGGTAACTGAGGAATACACTGAAGAATAAGGGCTTTGGAAATCATCTTCTTTTGGAGATACCTATCTGGCATTTTCTCTTAGATATATGTGTTGGATCTTGTGTGATAAGATTTTTTTTTTCCCCTCAAGAATACTTTTGTATCTGACAACAGCCATTGCTTAACAGCCAGTATTACACCCAGATCTTACTGCTGTAATGTTTAAAACATGGACCTCATACTTGTACTTTTCATACTTTCAAAGGTACTTTTATACCATATCACTTGCAGCAAGTTTACCACTGTCTTGTCTTGATTACATGGTGAATAGGATAGTTCTCGAATACGTGTTACTTTATCTAAGGAAGATGACATTTTGAAAGTACATGTACTTTAAAAGTACATTCTATACAGCTGTTTGTAAGTGTTCAAACATACTTTATACATCGTAGCATAGTTGAGTGTGCTATATAAAGTGTTTTAGCGTATTTTGACATATCTTATTAAAACACACATGTAAAGTATCATGTAAATCCAAATGTAGTTAAAGTAGTGGAAATACGAGTGAAATTGTATAAAGGAAGTTTTTTGTTTGGTAACAAAAATGTTGAATTTCAAATGTGCTGAAGAATTAGTTCAGAATTGTGGTTTAAATACATCAGCATAAACCAGAAATCTCTTACAAAGGATATTAAATACTTTTTTTTAATACTTTTTAATAAATCAGTTTGATATCTAGATTTTGAATTTATTCATAGTGTGACCCAGTAACACTGCTACACCAGCCCCCTATATCCTTTCATTCCAAATAAAAAAATACATCCTTCTACTTGTTGGGAAGCATGCCTTTATTGTTTCCTTAAATGGACCAAATGACTAATTGTGTTTAGCAGTCTTCTGTTGTGCTTTTGTATTTCTTTTCTAATTAAGCTCATGTCCTTTAAAAAAATAAAATACTGAAAAAGTTCAGTGTGGAAGGGGGGTCCACAGTGCAATCTGCTGCTGAAAACTGGGCTAGCGTCCGAGCTAAAGCAACTTGTTCAGGGGCTTCTCCAGGGGAGTTGTGAAAATCCCAAAGGATGCATTCTGCAGTCTGCCTGGCAAGCTGCTCAAGCATCCTCATTGCGAAGAACTTTTTTCTTATGACAGCTTCGCTTCAACTTGTTGCTATTGCCTCTTGGCCACTCTGTCTTCTTTATAACCCTCACCCTATGTAGTGGAAAACTGCCCTGAGATCCTTCCTTAGCCTTCCCTCCTCCCAACTAAAAAATCCCTGTTTCCTTACACTCTCCTGGTGTAACATTTGCTGCAGCCCCCTAACTGTGTTAGTGGCCCTGTGCTAAATTCTCTTCACTTTTTCTTGTACTTGGTGGAGGGAAGAGCAAATCTAAGTAGTACCTTGATCTGCCTCTGCTGTGGATAGTACCTCTCCCCCAGCTGTTGCTCCTGCGCATGGAGACTGGTGGTTTCCCAGAGCAGACTTGGTCAGTCAAGCAGTTTTACCGCTTTGAAAGTACTCTTCTTTTTTTTTTTTACGTTTTAAACAGAGGTGAAAGTCCACAGGGATTCATTTGTGGGTGTGGGTTTTTTGTGGTGTTTTTTTATTATTTATTTTTTAATTTAACAAAGTTATTCCATAGGTGAGGAGTTAACTGCTGGTTGTATGTACCTCAGATACCTGTGACTCTTCACAGGAAGAAACCTGCCACTGCCTGAATGGCAAGGAGGAAGGGAGGTTGGAGATGCCTTTCCACAGTGTGGCGTGAGAGGGCGAACGCCACGTATAGACCGAACTGAATTGTGCTGGTGGGTGGTGAGACCTTAGCTCAAGAGATGGCTATGGCTATTCAGTGCAGCGAGAGTCCAGGGAAACCAGGGCGCTCTATTTGCCAAATGCAAAGGGTATAATTTTGCGTGTATTTGCTGTACGTGCAGCCAAAATATAAACAACCATTGGACTGGGACTTTGGAAACCCCAGCTCTGCTGGTGATCTGCTGGCTGCCCTGATTCCTCAGCCAGGTGGCATCACGGTATCATTTAAATTAAGCAGAAAATAAAATTCTTGCTGGAATATTTTACAAATACTGCTTTTCAGACTCAGTTTTCTTGTTCTGAAATATACTAGGCAGTTTATCACCAATGAAGTTTTTTGGGAAACATTAATTCAAGTTCGTGATTCATGTTTCAAAGAGTGTCTCATATTTTAATTCTGAATGTGGATAGGAAAATTAATTTAAGCAGTTACCGTGCATGCCTTATTTGTGCATGGATTCTAGTGGTTCCTGCTTTATCTGTTGGAGAAAAAATAAGAATAATGATTAAAAATAAATGAATAGTCTTGAGTTACTTGTAGTCATCTTTGCTTTTTTGTAGGTGTAAAATGCTAAATTGGGCAGTTTTAGATAAACTTCTCATGTGGTCTTTTAAATATTAAGTAGCATATGTTTGTCCTTTTCTTCAAATCCAAAGACTGGTTTTTTGGGTTTCTTTTGAGTTTTGGGTTTTTTTTATTGTTGTTTTGTTGTTTTCAAAGAATGCTCCATATTCAGACAGCAATAAATGCAGCATGATTTTCTTTAGCAGTTAAAGAAAAGAAAATTTTCTTTAGTAGGGTTTTTGCCAAGTTCTGCTTTATTTTTAACAGGATGTAAGTTTTATTTCTATCTGAGCCAGTTTTGAAACTCTGTAATAGATCACAGGAAGATAAGCCTTATCTTTAGAAGATCACTTAAGTAGTATGTCCTTGGCCAGTTGCTTCACTTGGGTTTATAATATGTATTCAGTATTTAGGATCAGTCTTAGACTTTGAGCAGTTAAGGAATGAGACTTTGCCTTCGGTAACAGCAACAAAATGCCCACTCAAGCAGAAATGGACTTGGACAGTCAATGGATTGTTCTGCCAATTATTTATATATTCAATTCTGATTAAAATTATTAATAATTTTGTAATTAATCATAGAAGTATTAAACTACTTCTTCACCAATAGTCCCATTTCAGATTTGAGCTGCACGTTAAATTTAATGTAATATCGATACTGAAGATGTACTCTTTCCATGTTCAACCAAAAGTGTAAGGTTGAATGGTTTGAGTTTTCCAACCTTAAGCCTGGAGCACCTAATTTCTCCTGGTGTTGTGCTGTGTCTCCTGGGAGGAAAATCGTGTGTTTTGTCTGGTTCCCCATGGGTCATTTCCAAACAAACCTCTAAAACTGTACATTTATTTTAGAAAATGTGGTTTGTTCTGTAAGATAATGTACCTTTGGTGCTTTGGAAAGGTAAATGTAACAACATTAATATGAATGACTGTTATTTTACTTCCTTTTTTAATCGCTCAGCAGTCAGATGTTTGTAAAAGTGACTGCTATGAAGAAGGTTTTAAGAAAATAAACTATATTTTTGTAATCATTTTCTGATATGCGTATCCAGTATGATCACCTTACCGTCAAAACTGAATATATAAGCAGAATTCATTCACCTGCAAGAATTATCTGTGTTTCACAAATGTGTAGCAACATTTTCTGGCTTGAAAAACATGTACAATTGCCACAGAAACAATCAGTCCAAATGTGTGACCAATGTAGACTCCTGCTTTCTGATCTCATGCTGAAATAGTTTAGCTTTTGTTCACTAGCTGTTGAATAGCTTAATAGTACCTTCCGTACAGGCAGGTGTTGGTTGCAACAGGTGATGTTCTACAAAGTACAAGTGCTGAGGTCTGCTAGAAGGCTTACAGTTCTCCAGTGGCTGGAGGATTGTTTAAGCCAAATTTATTTGAACAGTAGCCCAAAGGAAAAGCAAAACACTGCTCAAGCAATATGAATCATTTGTACCAGTTTGCCCCAGAAGTCTGACCCAGCAAAGTCTTGGCACTGCAAACAGTAAGAGCTAATTTCACAAAACTCACAGAAATAACTGCTATGTCTTAGAGCTGGTTGAAAGTTACTTTTGTAAAAGGAGGAAAAAAAACCCCCAAACTTTCATGGAAGTAGGCATTTATCATCCCTCCACACAACCTTCCTGCTCTGCACTGCTAATTTATTAATTACAGTTATCAGCATAACTGTCAAATAAGTAGATAGAAATTTTTAAAAAGTGGGATTTTGGCAGCTGTATAACACTATATTAAAAATGTGCTCTCTCAAGTGTAATAGAGAAGTTGTCATGCTAACTCTGTTGTATTACTGCTTCATATTCGTAATTAAATCTATAGTACTTCTCAATTTCTGTCCTTTCTTGTTTCATATTACAAGAACCAGTATAGCAAGACCATGAAATAGATAAAGCGAAAATAATTCTGTCACACACACACACACACACAAAAAATAATTTCATGTTCATTTCTGCTCCTCGCCGTTTGCTGAAATCACAGAATCCTTGCTAAGGGGTCCTACAGCCATCTTCTGTGAAAGCAGGTGCAGAGAAGGGAGAAGGTGGGACAAGGAAAATAAGACCTTTATGAAGAATTTCACTGTGTACTTATACATGATATTGCAGGATTCTGATTTATAGGAGGATAATGGTTGTAGTTTTAATTACATTCCTGCTTACATCTTCCTGCTCTTTAGAATAAATCTTAAACATGTTCATGCAAAAATATATATATTCACATGCTCACAAATATATGCACATATGCAAATCGTCTGCATTTTTTCTGCAAAAATAGAGCTCTTAGAAGATACAAGCTGGCTTAACAACTGCACTCATTCCCAAGATTGCCTTATAACTCCCATTATAAAATTCCACATTCAGTTTGTCGTCATGTAACTCATTCAAAAACTGCCCTTTTACTGCTTTGCCACAGGTTAAAATTTACGGAATGTGTTTGTCAAAACAATTAAAAGCATGAGAAAGGTTCTCCAGGTGATTTTTTTCTTTGGAGAGTTTAAAATGGGAACTTCATATTTGGCTTAGGGGGTCTTTTGCATCATGTTTCAGGGTTTGTGATCTCTTGGGTCACCGTTTATTTAAAAAAACAAAGTAACTTTCCCAGTACGGTCAAATTATGAGCTTTATAAAATTGTCATTTGCATGAACTCAGGAGAGAATGTGTGGTAGTGATCATCCAACGAGTTCTGTCACAGCTGGCACGTTTCAGCATACAGATGAGGATATGAAGCTTTGTGCTGCTGCGGGTCATGGTGGATTTTGGTGCTGTCATCAGAACTGAACATACAGGCACTGTCCCAGTGAGCTCCTTATTGCCTAAACCTAATACAAGAGAGAGGAAAAACTGACCTGTAGAAGAATATTTTGGGACTAGAAAGCAGAAAAGAGTGGGAAACCAGGGCTAAGGATTGAGGTGGGAGTTGACTGTAACTGACTGAAATAATAATTTATAATTTTTCATGTATAAATGGAGAAGTAACTTATCTTTGCGTCAGTGTCAGAGACTTCTCCCCAGAATATCAGGAAGAGGAAAACATCTGAAGTGACTGGGAAGTTTTGGTCAAAAGTCCCAGACTCGGCAATCAACCATAATTTTGAGAATGTATCCAGTTGTATAACTCCATGCCCTGGAGCACAGCGGTACTTTGGGTAGGCAACAACACAGATAGATATAATGCCCTTTTGACCGTTCAGTGATGGGATAGGAAGCAAACATTTTTCAAGTAACTCTTGAAGGATCCTTCATAGTGCAGTCAGTGGGATTTGATCCTGTGCATCACAGTTCAGCATAGAGCTACAATCGTGGGGTTTTGGCCAGCAGGAGATTGGGCATATTTGCTGATACCATGTTGCTACAATAAAACATATGCCCTACAAAAGCAGGAATCCGCATTTTCGGCCTTTTTCAAATTAAATTCAAATTATCATTTGAAATTACTTCTATTGATTAATTTTGCCTGCATTTCTATATAGTTAACATTGAAAGAAATCAAACTGTTTGCTGTACTATATACAATGCATACCTACCAAGGAGCAGCACCAGAAGTCAGATACTCTTCATATTTGCACATAAAAAGACTAATTAGGGAAGAGAATTTTAGCACTTCTGCAATGCAGTCGACAACTTTGCTTTATCTGTAGCTGTCTGCCTCTTACCCACCTGATAAAGAGGTTATAAAAACATTTAAGGTATTAAAAATTAAATGAATATTTTATAGCTCCTTAAAGAGGCAGTGTAGGTATTCCTCTTGTTCGTACCTAGCATAGAGATATTGAAATGACTTGGGCAACAGATGTTACAAACTGAAAGTAGGTTGAGGATCTTAAATGTGGAAGATATATGTGGAATTTTTAAAGAACTATATGCAAAACGATATGTGAAAACTTCAAGAGCTTGGTTAGAAATGGCAAGTGTGTAAGAAGTATCAAGGTGCTAAAATAATGTAGGAAATACAGCAAATCTAAAAGAAGACTGGGTCCCATGTTAAACTGTTTTGGACTTAGAGAGCTCAAAATTAAACTTTTATACTTTCTACTGACTCCAGTACATGATACATGAACATTGTATGTCAATTGCCAGCTATAAAATGGATGTGATAAAACTATTTACCTCTTAGAAATCTAATGGAATGGTTCTGATACATTGTACGGGAGTCGTTGTTTGTCTGAGTATGACAAGGGGTCTCCATCCATGATCGGGGGCACCAGGTGGTATAATCATACAAGGGCAAGTGTGGGTACAGAGAATTTACCCACCTCTCATTTGGACAGTAATGAGTTTCTTTCACTCATAGTATATACAAAGCAAGTGAGTTCATGCCCTTTTTAAATTTTATTTTATTTTTCTGAACACTATAAAATAACCATAGTTTAACTACAATTAATACCTGGTTTCTGAACTGAAAGATTGAATAGCAAGTATTTCTATAAAAGTTACAGGGAAGTCACTAAACCTAATGAGATCTCAGGTTTGTTTGGGATACTGAGGTGCTACACGAGTGATTGTTTATAAATAATCTCTGTATAAGTAATACGTTGCTATTACGCTGGTATTTGAAAAAAAAATTATTTCTTTTTTTTTCTCTGCATCTAGGAATTGCTGATATTTTTACAAAATTTGCCCACAGTACACTGGGGAAATGAAGAAATCAGTGTACTCCTGGCAGAGGCCTACAGACTGAAGTTTGCATTTGCAGATGCCCCCAATCATTACAAGAAATGAATATAAAGAGCCAGAAATCATTAAGACCAACGTGTTCTGCAGTATTATGGCATCTGTTGTTCTGGTTGTGCTTTCAACTCACTACTCGTTCATTTGAATTAAGATGACCGTTAAAATTCTGTTAGAATTTGCAGAATGAGAACAGAATACCAAAGAAATGGACAAAGCAGGATATCGAGGATTGAATGAACTTAAAAGTGAACTTTTTTGCTCAGCATGAAAAAGGAGTTCAAAAGTCTATCACAGTTTTCTTCTTTTTTCCCCTTCTCTAATTAGGAGTATTGCAGTCTGTCTAATTTATGTCAAGCAATTTTTGTATGTGCCTAAGACTTAAAACTACTTATGGAATGATTTTGTCACTACTTCAGTGTCACCTGCTATGACTTTATCAGCCAGTTTTGGTCAGTATAAGTTACTTACTTTGAGTGGGGAAAAAAAGAACTTTGCATCGTCGTAAAGACCATATGAGACAGGAAGGAAGGCCTGTGTTTTGAGGTCTGGTTATAACTCAGAAGACACTGATATTCGCACACCATCTGTTGTTTTTCCATGGAATTAGGTTAGAATACTTCAATAATTTAAGAATATAGAAGGTTGCAATGGAAATTTGTGGCATTTTCTAAACATTACTCAGTATTGCAGGGTGCCGTAGAAGCTTTTAGCCATACAAAGAAGTTACTTAAAGCTGAAGACTTATCTATAACACTAAAACAAATCCCTCTCTATATCTTTTGGAGTGCTTTTAAAATATTGAATGAAATAGAAGACATGGTCTTGTCAAAGTAATTAAAGCTTTTCTTTCAAGGCCTTTCAATTTTTCAGCATGAAAGTTCACTTTTAAAAAATGTATTAAGAATCTTGGTTTACAAAGCAAGATATATTTTTATCTCAGTTGTTGCCTTATTCTCCATTTCTAGCATGTTAGAAAAGGAAAATTAATATATCTTTCCAAAGCTTTTTTGTTAAAAAATTTAATACCTTTTTTCCTGATTATTCAGACGAAGCGAGAAAATAGTTCCCAGTAACAGTAACTATATACTCAGATCACTCTTGCAGCATTAGCAGAATAAAAATCTTCTAGGACTTTATAAAATGAAATTAATGTTTCTTCTTATAATCATGGGATACTGAATAATTTCTTAGAAGCTTACATAATTTAAGTGCGCTATTTATTTTCAAGAAATCTTTTCAGATAAGAATTCTGATGTTGCTCTATTGGATGTAAATAACTCATATTAATTTGTGCCTAACCTACATATACAGGTTATTAAGGGTGAGAGTTGCAATAAGCAATATAATGGAAGCTCAGAATTGTTATTCCTCAGTTCAGTTCTCGAGTTGCACAACATTGCAGGAAAAGTGTAGTGCCCTTTTAAGTTTGGGAAGTAAAAGATCTTCAAGAGGTTTTCTCTTGTGACTTGTTATTGGAAGATTATTTTCAAGTTCTTAAAAATATGTAGATACATATTTTCAAGAAAGCTTTCTAGATGTGTTGGTTACGTTACTTATTTTAGGGACCTTAGTTCTTGACACTGACTTTATAAGAATTAGGTGTTTCAGGTTAAATAGAATAAAGTACATTTTTGCCAACATGTGATTATGAGATCCATATTTTAAAATTATATGAAATCTTTGGTAGAAGAGAAAAAACTGAATTACTTCTGAAGCAGGAGTGATTGGTGACTAGGATGCATTTCTGTTCCTCTGGTGTCGGCTGGGGTTTTCAGTTGCGATGGATACAAGTTCAGGCCTCCTCGATTGCTGCCTGGAGCGTGTAGTAGATTGTGTTTCTTAAATGTGCATATACTGTTTTCTGTAGCTTCAGTTCACGGTCTAATGTATCGAAACTTATCTTTATGTTTACAAAGAATGTCATATTGTGCCTAACATAATATCTACCAATAACAGAATAAAAGAAACCTACAATTTATGACCATTTGCTTTAAACTTAGTATCTACAATCATTTGTTAATGGAGATGCGTATTATTGTAACGAGAGAAGACACACAGCATTAAATGTACAATGTTGTAAGCATTTTCTATAATTAACTTTTTTCTATTAAGATGTTATTTAGGTATTATTTAGGTGTTATTTTAACAGGGAAAGTTGACCCAAAGTTGTCTGCTGTGTCAGATGCTCCTGCACAACACAGATGGGAGTGGATATATAAAATGTACTTCATCGGGTCCACATAAGTAGTCTGCCATGTCTTCCAAATTCAACAGGTACCTCTTACTTCCCTTGGAAGAAAGTATTACCATTAGAGGTCACATTTACTATTGTGTCTGTGTCAGAAGTTGAATATTGTACTTGAGCACATTGCTTTTTAATGATAGTGGGAAGTTTCCTAATATAGTAACAATGCTTATTTATGTAGACGTAGACTTTTCTGGAAAATATGATCTAGATATATAAATAACATCTGTATATCTATACAGATAGGAATAGTTTTCAGTAAATAGAAGGCCAGCATTTGTGTAAAATTTCAAATTTTCAATACTTCAAGATTTACATCAAATATTTCATTTTATTAAAAAAAAAAAAAACAAAACACCACCTTACATTTAACAATTCTACATCTCGGGTAAATTGTCATTCCAAACAAAATATTACATAGAGAAGGAAATAACGTTGTTATTAGTGCATCCCATGTACTTATTTTTTTCAAAATTCAAGATTCTGAATATCATAAAATTCCTTTGTAATATGTATTTTCTTATGAAGGAGGCATGTTGACACATCACTGGTGAAACCAGGCAGTAATTTCCTAGAACTCATGTGAAATACTGAAATTGTAGTGTCTAAAATGCGTGTTAAAGAATTTCTGTAATAAAAATTTAGATGAGAATGTACAATATAAAAAGATTTATGACTACAGTATTTGAAAAATGTAAATAATAAACAAATTAGTTAACTATGTAAATACAGTACCTGGAGTAGGATGGAAATGTAAGTTGAAATCTTATGTAACTCTGTAATATGTTATAAGAAATTAGTTTCATTATTTTTTGTCTCAGTTCCTTATGGAAAGGCCCATGAATTTGTTTTTAACTTCAGAACAGAAGTATCTGAAGTTCCATTGTATGCTTCTGACAAATATTAACACTGAGGCACTGGTTAAAACTGTAAAACTGATGAAAGATGAGGAAATAAATGCATATTTATGAAGTGCTATATAGAGTGGAAAACTTCTTGTTTTCATCAAGCACATTGCATACTACATCAAAGCATGGTTTTGGTGTGTTTATGTTTTATGGTCTTAAACCCTGCATTGCAAGAGCAAATGCAGAAGCAAAACCTCTGTTCTCAGTTACGTTTCTGTAACTCTCTACCCTTATATCTTGTAGATTTTGCAAGTTAATAAGACAGTCAACTTCCAAAGGTATGTCTCTGCATATACCATACACATACAAGGTACTGAGCATTTTCTGCAAAAGGCAGATGAAGATAAATTTGACACCACAGCAGAATTAAACCGGGGGCGGG
>VYXH01001853.1:238359-311845 GCA_013397275.1 Burhinus bistriatus
GGGCAAAGCAAACAAAGGAGGTACAGAATTCTGTTCGTCTCTGGAGGCGAGGAAGGAGAGGAAGCTTCAGCTCCACGGGGGGAAGCAGTGAAAGGCCATGAAAGGGTCAATAAGATCTGGAAACTTAAAGATGATTTGAGTAAATTAACAAGCAAGGAGAGAAGTCCTCTGCATATAGGAAGCCCCAGTCCCTTATGTCAAGGAAGCTAGTGGGAGACTTCCAATAATCCAGTTGAGTCTGATGAGAAAATATACTAGCCTGGTTATATGGAAGGCAAAGTTAATAACTTTTCTGTTTAAAGCTGCACACACCATTCAGGAAAGAAGAAACAGGGATGCAATGGGGAATCTTTCTGTTACGTGCTTGAGGGATGATGAATTGTAATCACGCTGGTTTCTCACCTTGAAGGAAATTTGTGTTTCTTCATCTGCTATAATCTCCTGAAGATCCTGCAGAAAATCAGCAAGGGGAGATTTTTCAAATTACTTTTTCAAAAGCAGAAGAGATCAAGAAGGTGGGGTAAGGGTCCCGAGGTCTCACAAGGAATGTGCTGAGAGACAGAGCTGAAAGCTGTGTTGATTTTTCTTGTACAAAAGCAGTCCTGGATATCTGTCTTATGTCCTGGGTAGATATCCCACAAATATAAATGTGAAGTGCAACAGAAAGGACTTCCCAGAAATCTGATCCGCACTTCAGGTCACTTCCTCCTCAAAAACCGAGTGGGGAGGAAGCGAAGTGCTTTGTAGTACTTTAAATTCTTTGGAGATGGGAAAAAGAGGCAAGGTGGAAAAGCTCCCAGTCTGGCAACCACTCAGGCAGGATGCTGTGCCGTGGGAAGGAACTCCAGCTCAAGTGCTTCTAATCACTGTATGATGGAGAGTGAAGTTCCTGAGCAATTTAATTCCAGATCATTTGCATTTTTATAAGCTAAAGCTAAAATCTTGCATCTCATCTAATTCCTTAAGCTTAGTGTAGCTGAGGCAGGACTGGAGTAAATAATTAAATTGCTATGGCACCATATCAAAGAAGCTTTTAACGCTTCAAAGTATTCTGTATGTACTCCCCATTTGAGTCAAGACATGTGCCAGAAATGAGAGGCAGAGAGAGATGTGATACTGCAGAAAGCCTCTCGGAGACAGGTGCTCTGAAACTTAGGCTTTATATGGACAAAAGAATTTCCTATAAAGTTGCAAATGAGAATTAATGTGCACAGTGAGTAAAGCATAGTTGCTTGAACTGGACTTCCACATATATGCCTGTGATCAAGCTTCCTCAACATAGAAAATTGAAGTCTGAATTTGCCACCACTACATATGGAGATCCTGAGAAACTTATGCTCCAGGCACAAGCTTACAAGTCTAAAGTATAGGACGGGTATTCAGTTTGTTCCTAATACAGAGTTATCTAGAAACATAAGTCAGAAAGGGCCACAATTTCTGGCAGAAGTCTACTGTAATTCTGTTGGTCTGCCTTTGTTATCACATTAATCAAGATTTAGTGTACATATTTGCTTTGATTCTCCTGTTATGTGTGCTTCACAACAGATTTCATTTCTGTGAGATCTGGATTTTGGGGCCCAATCCACTTTATTCCAGAAATTTCTTACCCAACCATCATTTACTTGTGCCTACTCAGAGATCTTCCTCATGGGAAGAAGACCATTCTTCATTTCAGAGCAATAGAAGAAAAAAAAACAAAACTGGGGAGAATAGAAGAGTTTTATTCCCATTAATTTCTGATTTCCTGAAAGGATGCGGACAATGCACCTCTTGGGGTATTTGGACAACTTCATCCTCAAACTCAGGATGCAGACTGACATAGAGCTTTTTGAAATCCAGGTTATTTATATTCAGGTATTTCCATCTTCCTCCAGAAAGAACTGAGATTTCCAGTGAACAGTTCTTGCTACCGGCCCATTTGATCAATTCTGTTCACTCTTCTGGCAGCAGTAGAAATACAAAATACGTAGCTGTCATGACAGCTCACAGGAAGTAACAAGATGCCCAGGCTTATCAATAGTTAGATGGCTATCTCACTCATAAAATGTCATTTTAATAACTAAGGCAACTCAACAGACTTGGCAACTTTTCATCACTTTTGGTCTAAAAATAAGTCAGTAACTCCAGCTCAAAGCAGTGCTTGTAGAAGCACTTTTAGACTGTAGTTAACAATAGGCTGTATATCTGGAGGAAAAAATTTAGTCCTATACCTACCTGGTCAAGTAAAAATTTATCTTAAGACATCAACGAGTATTTGCTGCAACCTTATAAAATATATTATCCTATGCAAATAAATAATTCAGCTTTTGTGTGCAGGAATGAATAAACTTGGCAGATCAGTAAAGAAAAGGTTTTGTTCTTTCATTTTTTCCCAGCTATTTTACTCTTATTGCATCAGTGGAAAATTTTATGTGAGTTTGAAAAAGGAGTACATTGCTCTCCATCGCTGTCATCAAAATACTGGGCAGCAGACATCTTCACGTTCAGGGGAGGCAGCCGTTACCGTCTCAGGACAGAGGCTACTCAAGAAACTGTATGTGAATGCTTCGATGGTAAGGGCCAGCCTCTTGTTGAACGTGTGATGTAAAAGTTGTGATAATTCGAATCATGCTGGCTAGCACTACTTCTGTTACCCACAAAAGAATAAGAAGAAAAAAGTCCATCTTTCCCCATCAAAGGGCACCTGTTTGTATGTGGAAAGTTGTATTCATTATGGAAGTACTCTGAAAATAGTATCGAATGTGCTGGCAGATCAATTCAAGTTAGCAATTGTAGCCAGCAAGGGATACCCAAATCCAACAAGCACTCTGCAAGAAAAGTACAAAAAAATTGGCCTGATGGGGATGTCTGTGGACAACATAAGAGTTAGTGTTGGTTAAGGAGTCACTTTGCCATATTTAGGCAGGTTATTCTCTTCCCAGTTTTACAGTATGTCAGAAATGTAGAGATGTACATCTGAGCTTGGCACACACCCCTTTTGCAGCCGATGGAGAGAAACGGGTCCTTCCAGCTGCCATCGCCCCTGCCTCTGGGAAGACCTCTGAACCGTGCCAAGTGAGTGGCACCTGAAAAGTTTCTCTGTCTCTCCACTGGCCCTAAAGGAGCCTGGGGGACAAGCCCATAGGTAGGCGTCAGCATTGTCGTTCTCATATTTTGCAGTGGCTGCTGAGCAATTTTAATTTGAAACAGCATTAGTGTACATACATTAGAAAGAGTCATAAATTCTCTCAGACACATTTTTAAAATGCACACTTGAAGTTCAAATTTTATGTTACACATGGCCCAAATAAGCTATAATCTGAAGGACACGTTGACTTGTTTGGTGCAGCTACTGTACTGTAACATCAACCTTACTTAGCTATGCTTTAGCTCCAGCGAGATAGCGGTTCAGCCCATTAGCTTGCTGTTTATATTTGCTATCTTTCCTGCTGTGAATAAACTATAGCCCTGTAGCACAGCCAGAGATAAAACTCAGTATCCTTGCATGCGAACTGAAATGAGTGGAAAAAGAAATGTTGACAAATTACTTCATATTAAATGGGATCTTTGCACTAGGATCTTCTTCCTACCACTTGTTATGTAAATAAACATTATAGGCTGCTAAGTAAAATGTATAGGACACGATTTCCCATTCTGTCTAACCAAAAGTAATAGTAATGGTAGGGTTTATTCTTCCTATTTAAGTAGCGTCCAAGCCGTATAATCTGTTTTTCCAGACAGTGAGGAAGATAAAGATCCTACCCCACAGAATGGACGGTGCATTTGTCGGTGTCCTGGGCAAAACTGCTGACCGCTGCAGGGGAGGGTTGGCTGGGACAGTGATACCTGACAGGGAGTGAGGACTTGAGAAATGTCCAAAGGAGGTCCTGGTCAGCTGACCAGATTCCCAAACCACGTATCAGTGTGAAACTGTGTTCACTTCATATACCTGCATATTTCTCTGGAAGACAGAAACAGTATGTCAGCAACAAAATGGCCTGATTGTGTCCTGACTGACTGTGTTCTTTAAAAAAAACCAACAACCCCTCCCCCAAAATTAGTGACCCGCCAGTAACATATTATCAATCCGTGGGATAAACGGAATAACTTCATTGCTGTGAAACTAAACTGTTTGTTGAAGAATACTGAGATCAAGCAACAGTATTCGCAATTGAAAAATTGGAGGCCATTGCTTGAGTTCAGCATGAGTCCAACAGCTGTCTGAAAGGTACTTGTGTGCGATAGAAGGTGACATACAGTGTGTGCATATCAGAGGTTAGACTAGTTCACAAAGTTTTTTAAATCTTGCATTTGTCTTTATGCCTGGGGTTGTGTTGTTTTTCCATGTCAGGAGAAAAGGCAAACTTTGGCACATAAGGCTTCAGAAATGCCAAGTCTCCATGTCATCCTCTCTTTAGTTAGCTAGATTCATCTCTCTATCAAAGAGCCCAACTAGCCCACTTTAAATTGTTGTTCCTCAACTAAATTAATAACATTAATCCTTCATCTTGCTACTTGCATATATTGATTGTATTTTATACAACTTTCTTGTGAAGTACTGATGTAGAAATTTTCTGTAAGACAGCAGTGGTACTCAAGTTTTATTGAGCAGGATTATTGTGAAGTTGCATCTTTTCATGCTGAATTATTGCTTTCAGTTCAGTAGGCTGCTCTGAGCTCTTCATGTAGACCCTGTTAGGCTCCTTTCTGACAGGAAGGACCACCCCATTTTTCATCTAACTTTGGAGATATCAGAAATGCTTGGAGGAAAACGATGGCTAGAGGGAATAGGTGCCATAATTGGTAACGTACCATGGAACTCAGCCAAGTTATCTAGATGATATTTATCCAGAATGGATTAATACTGCTACAATAACTAGAAGTTTGGTTTCAAGTAGCATAGTTTTGGGATCCTGATGGCCAGTATATATGAGAATATGTATCTTGGACAGTCTCTAGATGCCAAACAAATACTACCAGCTATGTTTTAGACTCAGTTCAAAAAAAAATCTCTGGGAAACACTTGTGTGTACTTTTGGATTTTTTGTCAAATCCAATTTTGGACCTGAAGTGTTAGAACTGTAAAAGCATCTTCCTAGTCTGTCATATTACCTGCTAACTTTATATTGTATACAGTAAATATATTCGAGCATTTAGTAATAGCAGAGACTTCAATCTTCACTTTTATAGAGTCTTCTTTATAAGCCTTTTTTCCTTCTGGCTTTTAAGGCATACTAACAGGAGCTGCAGAATGAGGAAGTGATACAGCACCAGCGTCTGGCTTACTGAAAACCAAGTGATTTTAACTTGAGAAGTAATTGGTAGGTTTCTTTCTTGGCCCGAGTGAAAGGAAGTGTAATTTCAGCATCTGAAATCCGGGTCCAGTACTGAGATTCTTTTTTATTAAAGGAAAGAAACAAATTGGGGTAAAAAAAATACTGATAGATCTGAGGCAGCCCACAGCATAAGAGCTGCCAGCGTCTGAATGGAGACTAAGTGTTGCTTACGTTTAAAGTGCAAATTATTTTCCCCTCTAGAGAAATGAAGTAGCTCAAAGCTATGAAAATCTCATATGTGAACAAGGACTATTAAAGAAACTGCCAGTTAAGACAACCGATGAAATAAATGCAGCAGAGGAAGAAGACTGAAATTTATGGTGACTAGGCAAAATAGATCAATGGAAACAAAATACATCTGGAATTTCCCACCCTGCAATAGGAGATGAAGAGAAATAGCCTGAAAACCACCCAAAGACAAAAATACTACTCTTTTTTGAAGAAGAAGAAGGAGAAAGGAAAAGAAGAAAAAACATAAATTAATCTGACTGGATAATGCGTTGAAAGGAAAGCAGTCCAATACATCTCTAACCCAAATAAAGATACTAGCATCATTTGTACTGCCTTGGAGAGCAGTACAAAGAAAGAGGGAAGGCAAAGCATATTTTGAGGCAGCTATGTTGTCACTCAAAAAGGTATTATTCACAGTACCCAATTTTAAGCAGTTAGCTTGCTGCCTACATTACTCAGCTGGTCTCTTCATGTTGCTTGCAGGGACCATGAAGAGGCAAAGATAGGGAGACAGGTGACAGCGTCTAACTTACGTCCTGCCCCTCATCGCTCTGGGGAAGAGGCATGCCAAGAGCCCAGGTGGACTAGTCAGCTGCATGAAAACGGGCAGTAGGACTACCTCCCCCTCTCTCTCCATGCCATTTCTGAGGGAAAATATAAGGAAATAGCTGGCATAACTCTTCTGCCATTTGAACTAGAATTATCTCCAGGAGCTTTTCCTTGTCAACGAAGACACTTTTAGTGGTTCCTTGAAATTAAAATGTACATCTGGTGCTACACTCCTTCAAAGAGGTTTATGCAAAGTGACTGTTACCTTGAAAATTTTCTTTCTTTATCCTGCTGTACTTGACAGGAATTTTACTGCTTTTTTGAAAGGTGGATGTACCAAATCTTATCAGACCATCTTTTGGAGTAGCAAAAACTCTTGGGAACTGTCCTCATTTGCTTCTTCTGTCTTGGGTTCACTGCATAAGCAGAAAAGCCGGGTGGGGGAACCAGCACCGCTATTTTTATTTCTACCTGTTTTGCAAGTCTAAGCTTCTCCATTTCTTCCAAATTAAAAATTTTATCAATAATTCTGGATGAGTGAAAGAGAGTCTCAGCAGAGTTGCTATTTGACAAAATTTTGTTTAAAAAGAAATAAAAATCTCTAAATCTCTAGAGATGTGTCTCTGGTTTACAAATGTTATGGCAGTAAAAACACTTCGGAGCTGGTACACGGGAGGGCGCATCTATCCTACAATTGCAAAGAGCCAGAAGCCGCACTCTCAGCAATCAGCTCCTGGGCAGTAACCCTTTATTTCTGAGCGTACAAAAGACTTTAGCAATCAAGTCTCTAGCTATAACATAAGGATAGTAAAAATAACCGCAGTCCAAAACCTTATACTATACAGGGAGAGCTACATTACAAGCCAGTCTTCAGAAATTACTTGCTTTCCTTCAGTGTCAAGGTAAGTCAAAAGAAATTTGCTTAACCTGCCATGATGCTGTTCTCAGAACCAGGAAAATCCAGCATAATTTCTGTTGCTGTTTGGGGACTGGTCAGATCTCACACGACACAACTGCGGGGGAGGAAAGCTGGCAAAATGTGGCCTTCAGTCTACATCACGCTATGCTTTGGCATACGGGCTAAAACTCTGTATGGGAAAATAGCATACTGAAAACATCCACCATACGGTAAAATTAGTGAAATAACAGCAGCAGTAAGACCAGAATGTCATAATTCTGCTTGCCAGTACTGTGTCTCATTTAAGTTGTATATTACTGGATGTCCCAGTCAGAATTAGGGGCCTCTGTGTGAGGTATTCGACAATCACTTTGCCTTGAGCAAACAAAGCTGGGAAAACAACAAAGGCAGGGATTTAAAAATCCCAGCCTAAAGCAACAAACAGCACAAAGCAGGGTCTCATAGCTTGTTGTAAATGCCTCTGATCGTGGGATTTATCGCTTTCCCACCTGTACTCCCCTAATCTAGCTACTTAGCCTCTACAAGCTCATTCAGAGAGAGACTATCTGAATCCTTCAGCTGTTCACCTTGAGTAATACCACAGGGCCAGATTGCGTCTCTGCAACTTGGTTCAAAATTGAAATGGAAGGAGACAAAAAGAGCGCATGCATAGTGTAGGGATGAATCCCAATTAAAGTTTCTGTGGTTTCTTGGTTACAAAGACAGATACTGGCCAATGGTGTCATGAAGCAGAAAAGCAGTCATGCTCCTGCCTCATTTTTTGTACCAGGCAACACTGTCTTCCTGCTGCAGTGGGGAGACAATGCCAAAGGCCTTACAGAGACACGACCAACCCCTAAAACTTCAACCATGGTGCCTATGTCACCTTTTTGAGTTTGAGTTTTTCTGGCAAGACAATCACCTCCCATAACAAAACTTTACAAGCATTTCTCTCTCAGCCTCTGGAATCCGGGGAGCTCTGGAGCCGAATTATCGCGTATCAGCACAATGCAGTCTACTGCTTGACCACTGCTCCTAGCAACTACAGCAGTACTTCTCCTAATAAACCAGAGCAATCAATTAAGATGGCAGCAAGGGCATGCAAAACCTCCTGAAACAAACTGACAGATGAAGAAATGCAAACAGATACCAGTACGGCCCCAGATACGTTAAAATCTGTGAACTAATTGTCTCCTTAACGGGATAATGCTTCTGAAGACTACTGTTTGGAAATGCAATGGCCTGGAAAATGGAGGTCAATAAAACAACAAAAGGACAACCAGCATAGCTGAAAGAGGAGAGCATTTGATGGAAATAATTTAATCACCAAACTAATTCCTTATCTGTAAAGTAGGGAATGCCAATTGGGAACGCAGTGGAGCATGGTAAGTCTTACAGCTCAAGTCCTAAGGACGTAGATAGTCGTGCTTTGGTGCAGCAAAACATATCCTTTGGGGTGGAGCAACTCCTCTTATGTTGTTTTTCTCTAAAAAATATTAAAATGGCCAGAACCAGTAATAATAGCTGATTTTTTGTTTTTGTTGTTGTTGAGGCCAGAATTATTCTGCATGTATGATACACTACCTTCGTATTTTACTTTCTTGCCAAGTTATCCTGTATACCGTGTACTTGATACCAGGTCTACCATAACGACTCTAGTCTGAAAGTTGATGACAAGCTCTTTGTGGATTCCTGCACAGTGCTGCTGAGCTCCTCAATTGCCCAACACAACGACACTCTCTTAAGGTAAAGTTCAACACACACAGATGAAAGACCGTCCCTTACAAAAATTCTGCCAGTCATAACTTGTCGCTGAGTCCTCTTCCTCTGCTGCAGTTTATCCTGGCCTAGAAACTGCTTAAGTGGTAGCAGAGTTTGCTACCTCTTACCATCATTATAAGGCATAACGCCAAGTAATTCAGACCAGTTCTTCCAGAAAATCAGGAAACATTGCTACATAATGGGATCAAATACAGTCTGCTTTATGAGAAGTCTCAAAGAAATAATGTAGCATCCGATGCAAAAAAAGGCAGTGGGACAATAAAATAGCAGAAAACTATGTTGCTCATTGACAGGTACAGTATGTAGGCAGACAAGCTAATGTTACCTGGGATTTTTAAGCCACAGCCCTTCCGAGTGTTAGTTCTTCTGTGCTTTTTTCAAAAGATTCACTTTGAATTTGTATATAGCACTTAATCTTTGAGAAATATACAGTTAAAATTGAGCTAGGAAGTACAGCTGCAGCTGTCCCTCCCAGATAAGGGATAGGAGTATTCAGCTTTTTGTTTGCAGCAGAGAAAGGCTGGAGACCAGCCAGTGTTAAGCTATATCAACATTGTAAGGTAGACTCTGAGGGTACCGAGCAGTATCACAAGTTTGGATAAAGTGGGTCAAGCAAAATGAGCTGCACAGATTAAGCCAAGGATGTTAAGAGAAGAGAAAACATAACCGTCAGATAGGTAGCTAACCAGCCTCATGAGATACGAGGAGTCCAAAGAGTCAAGAGTAAGCAGTCAATAAATAATAAGATGCCATGCTTCAGGGTTAAGAATGTTGCTGATTTAATATGATGTGATTTAACTGCATGTGTTTTCTGTTAACGGACTCTTTCCAGCACAGTCTGGAAAGTCTGATCATCATTTAGGTTTGCATGTTCTCTGCCAAATGATGCAAATACTATGTGTACAGAGAAGTGCACTGGAATGTGTAATACAAGCAGAAGATCTATACCAAAAGGTAAGCTGAATAACAAAAATGCAAGATACAATCAAACTGTAATGGATTTTTTTCCTTTCTCTTATTAATATATTTTCTCAGCTTTGATGTAGCAAATCACCTTCAAATGCAGGATGAATCTTGAAAGCTGTAGCTCTGTCAGAGCTGATGCTGTTCACTAATGATTTGCTGGTACTGTCTATTGGAGAGTACTCTCATTAAGCCTACAAGTCTTGTTTCGATCAGGATGGCAACCTGGGGAAGAGGAAACACAAAACATCTCAGTTTATAAAAAAAAGTGTCTCGCTCTATTACCCAAAAGGGCCAACGTGTATCTATGGGGTGGCAAAGCAGCTTGTGATACCTGCTGAGAGGCATCAGGGTGTGTTTCCACAGCAGCTTAAGGCAGTCTAGGACTAGGTAACTGCGCTTTCCCTATGGATCAAGGTTGCACATCTCTGTCCCCTCTCTAGCATTAGCCCTGGCATCTCTCTGACTTCACACGGATCCCGTTTGGGGAACTGACCTGGCTGAAAGCTAATTATTTTCTTTCATGGTAAGTTTTCAGTTTTTCCAGCTCCCTGAACCATTCCACTATGCAATCAAATGAGTGCCCGTGCTGCTCACAGAGGAGAAGGGCATAAAAAGCTGGAAATGGGCAGGATAGTGGGACCAGAGCAACCTTGATTTAGATTAGCTTAAACACATGCTGAGAGCCCTCTCCTGAGGGCTCTGAGTGGGAGAGACCACAGATGTCTGATCTTCTGCCAGCTGCTAGCTACCCTATGCTCACATTTTGAGAGTGTGTTCAGGCCTTTCCTTGCTTTTTCCTCTACCACTTTGTTCACACACGTTAAAGAAAAGTGTTATTTCTTCTAGGCAGGCTGTCTTTATCTGCTTGGTGTTTGCCACTGGTCAGAAGAGAAGACAAGCAGCGCTGCTGTTCTGTTGGACCATGGGCATGGCACAGCCGGCACGTGGGCAATGAGACTCTGCCCTCTCCCTGCAGCGGACACCAAAGATGGTTGCCATTCCCAGCATTTATTCTTCAAACTAATTTATGGAGAGCAACATATGAATCTTCACTTGATCATCAGTTGAAATTTCATCATCAGATGAAAATCATCAGTTTTGCACAAGAAGACAACAGAGATTATTTACAAGGTACTCCAAAGGATGCTCCTCTCCCCTCACCCTGCTCTTCCTGGGCTTTAGAGTGGCCTTTCTCTGCCTGCTCCCCCCGTGACCTTTACTGTGCTTCCCGCTATTTGCTGTTTGTTGGCACTTTGCTTTTCCAACTAGGACAATGTTTGCATACTTTATCTTTTTACTTATATGTAAATGTTTTCGGCTTTAGACTTTCAAAATATGTTCTGCATGAATCTCTTTCAAGTCCTGGCTTGTGTGCTCATTTAAGCAGAGCCTCCTACATAAAACTTTCCCCAGCAATCCGTCTCCTCTTTTTATGTTGTAAGAGTCAACTTGTAAATTTCCCGAAACAAATGGTGAGAGACGAAAGAGAGGAGGAGGAGGCCCTCCGAGCTTCACTGAGGAATGTCTCAAACACTCGCAAGTCCCTTGAAATGTAGCTATAGTCATGGGGTGAATAATGTAGGCCTTGTGCTCAAAGAACTGATAAGGCTAACACCTGCTTACTCAGGCGGGAAAGAACCTCACCTGGATCTGGAGGAGGGAGACAGGACGGCTCTGCTTTTCCTCAGCAAGGACAAGAATCTGTGTAGCTCTTTGTTTCTTTGGAGGGCTACTATGCCCGATGATGACCTTTGCCTCATTATCTGTGAAATGCATATTAAAGTTGACACCCCTGCATATGCTAATGAAGATTATCGAGATCATGCTAAACAGATATGACTATAGCACTCATCCCTCCACCCAAATCATACTATACATCACCTGGGGATGTGGGAAACCTGAGACGGAACTGTCACCGTAAGAGTGGGGCGGGTCGTACTGGTACAGAGAACGTTAAAGGGGAGGATAAGTGCCCCTGGGGGACTGACACACACACTCTCTCTTTGGAACTACTTTTTTCCCTGGGGAGATTTTACACAGAGAAGCACCTCTACAAACGAGAGACACCCCCCCCCACCCCAGTTGGCTGGACCAATGCTAGAACCAGGACCGGTGATCTCTTTATCTCTCTCTCTCTCTCTTTTTATCCCTCTGTTTCTCTTTCTCTTCTCTTTTCTTTTAAAGTTGTTAGGTAAGTAACGCAAGGCATACTTTACCACTCGCCATAATTCATTGTATATCTGTTGTTAAGTACTGCTTGCCATAATTGGTTGTATATCTGTTGCTAAGTAACGCAAGGCATACCATACCGCTTGCCATAATTTGTTGTATACCTAACCGATTATTGTGGACCTAGTTAAGACATATATTAATCACTGTGGGAATCTAATAAATGTTTGTATACGGACCTTGAGAGTTGTCTCACCTTAGTCCACATCGCTGGGGATTTGCAAATCTGAGTCACAGCCCACCCACCCCGCCTCTTCTGAGCGGGTCTGAGTGGGGTGTGACAGGTCTATCTTGTATTAAAAATCTTGTTTAAAAATTCACACCATAATTCTTACTCCTTGCTCCCAAAGTCAGTGGATAAATCCTGCCACAAACATGGACTCTGTTGTATGACAGCACATTCATTATGTATAATTACAAAGCACACGAGATGTTATTCAGTGTTGTTAGCTTGGCTACACTGGAATTCCAGCACACATCTGTACACAATTTATAGCTGCTTATAACATATGCTAGCACACAGCATGTGAACAGCTAGAATTTAAACTCAGATCCTGCATGAGGCTCTTTACGAATCTATTCACAGCTGCTGCCAGTAGTGCTCAGTCTTGGAAAACAGGAACAGTGGAATTCTACTCAAAGAAAAGTGAAGACATGGGGCACAAATGATGAGACTCTGTGACAGGGACAGAGATGCAGCTGACTCTAAAATAACTTTCTTTTTCTTCAAATAAGGACATGGAGAACTGTGGGTAGCTTTTAGGAGTTATTTCTGAACATTCAATTTTTATTTTTCTTTTTAAAGAGAAGAGATTAATGATTGCCTGACAAAACAGGAAATAAACTCTTAAAGCATAAGAGAAGGTGGTAATTATACTGTAAGTTAAAATTGCAGTGCCTATACTGGACTGACATGGAGCCTCTCAGGATATGTTCAGGGGTCTTACATTAACATTAAGCATCTGTTGAGATCTTGTCTTTAATAATGCACAATGTTATTACTCTGAAGAGTACCAGCACTGACATCTCCAAGCTCATATTAGAAGAAGAGCAGACTACTTTCATTGTATTATTCACTATTTTGTATGTCAGCACTGCCACTTTAGCTTTCAGGCTCTGGAGACAGACTACATTTATTTCTGTGTCTTATACTCTGCAGTAAAAACTTTCAGGCAACAGAGAATGCTATTTAAAAAATAACTCTTCAGCTCTTCTAATTTTCATGAATTAAGGTACTTTTTTTCACCTAAACAGACTGTAAATATAATTTTTCAGTTGCAAACAATGCAGATGCCTCTATACCTTGTGAAGACCAAACACTATAATTTCCCAGTGGGGGTGACTGAAAGTTTTTCTTATCTCAACTACTTCAGACAGTGTGGCTACAGATTTATTGTCTTCCATGACTTGAGTTAGCTGCATCACTTATACCCATGTGTGGTTTGAAAGATGCTTCCTGGAACATCCAACCTTTGAGTGTCTGCTTTCAGAGTCCAGGAAATTTAACTGCCATCCTGCTATAATTTTTTGATATTTTGAAATACTATATTCAGTAATGTGACAAAAAACACAAGTAAAAAGGTTAAAATTGTGCCGCTGAAATATTGCAGTGTTTCATTCCAGCAACATGAAAGCATGTGCCTTTCAAATCAAAGTGTTCCCAGTTACCTACAAAAGCTCCAATTGACTGTCTTTAAAGTCAGCCTTTAAAGTCAGGCTTGTGGAGGAGAGGATGATGTGAGGATCCTCGAATCCATTGTCATCTCAGAGGTGGTTACTATCCTGTCTATCTAATCTGACTGTTGGTGATAAACCACATGTAGCAGTCTGGTTGTGACATCCTATTAAGTGTGATTAACAAGTTGGATGTATATGTAGAGCCTGAAGTTTACATGTGAAAAAGTTTATTCCTGCCTTTTCATAACACCCCTGGAAAAGTTCTTATGATAAGTTAACACTTTATTAAGGCTTAGCCAGGCATGGTTGCTTCTGGTCAGCAACGGCCAGTTGAGGGATGTATTAGGCTTCACCTTTGCAAAGTGGTTGCAATGGGCAATGGTTTTGTGTAAGGGAGGCAGAAATATTTCTGCTTGAGATAATAAACAATAAATGAGGGAGAGTTCTGAACCTGGGTTACACACAAAGGTGAAGCTGGGCTGTAAAAGAAACCAGGGCTCCCTAAATCTCCATTTTCTTCCAAGAGTACAAATGGAGGACATGAGGTTGGATGAAAGTTTCTTCAACAGAAGGGCTGGGAGTGGCTGGCAACTTCTCAGCTGGACCATGCCGACAGAGCAGCCACGTGTGATGCACGCTTCGTTTCCCTTCATTTCTGTCCAACTGTTCCCCCAGACGGCAGAGTTGCTCTACTTGAATTTGGTATACGGATTTGCTTTTGGCTTTTCCTACCCTTTACTAAGAGTAGTTTCAGAGTAACTAGCAAAACTGCAGGGCTCCATCATTTTTTCGATGGTGATCCTAAGGGCAGGAAAGCGGGCTCCTCCTCAGCTGACCTAAACCCCCACACCTATTCCCAGCAGTGAAGTGCAGAGATCCGAGAGAAAGAAGGGTCCTTCAGTGGCCAACACGAGTCAGGAAAAGCATCTGGCATGCAATGGTAAAGCAGGAAGGATGAAGGAACAAGGGGTGTTGGTGCGACTAAGAACTGGCATCGCACTGAGCTCACAAACTGTTTTGGGTGGGACCTGACACCCGGGCTGCTCGGCCAGGGGATCCCCGTCACTTCTGCCTCCCCAGGTCATGTGCTTCAAATGGTGTGTAGGGACTGGTGGCTGGGGTACCGCCCTGAGGAGTCCATCCTGCTGGAGGTGAGGATAAGCTGGCTGAAACCCACAAATATTCCAGTGGAAATCCAGTCTGACTGACAAGGGTCCATGGGGTCATTGCTTCTGCTCAGTGGAAAAAGTCATTGGTATTGACTTTTTTCCACAATGAATTTTGCTTTCATTTTCCTTATGTTTTCTGACACAAATTTTTTGTAACAGAAAATTATCAACAGGTTATACAGGCTGCCAAAGTTATGCTCAACCATTGATCTACTGTCCAATGATGTTATGGTCAGAGTGGATCAGTATGACTGTCTTATTTGAGCTGCTTTAAACAGATGCTTCTAGCCTCATCTCAAAGGCCCTACAGCTTTCCTGTAACTTCTGGTCCAGTCAGAAGTTGAAATGCAAATACTTCAAGTCATGGAAAACAGTATTTTCTTCTTTGTTTTCTTCTTTTCCGTTGCTCTCGCAATCAGAAATATGATTTAAAATTTTTTATGACCCTGTTTGTCATGCACCATGAAGAGCTTAGCCCATGGATCTCAGCACTGTGAAATGAATTCAGTTTTATAGCTGATGTGTCTGAGAAACAGCTATTTGTGACATTATGTTGTTAGCTATAGAAATCACTGAAATAGTGAACTCTTTTGTTAATGCACTGACAATTGCAAACCGGAATTATGTATTTTTATTCTCTTTGCTTTAGGAAAGCAGATCCACTGGTTAGTGATGGCTGCCAGCAATGACTGCCCCAGAATTTGTATGTTAAACAAAGTGCCACTCATGGATGGACAAAAGTAGCAACCTCCAGCTTCACAAAATCTCTGCCTGCTTTTTCCAGCTGTGCTGAAAATGCTTTTCCCATTTAAGCTAGCACTTGAACTGGTGTTCATCACCAGTAGAGAAGGACTCATATGGAAGTAACACATCTTCTTTCTAAAAGATTTGCCAGCTTAATTTCCAGAAATACCGCGCTTTTCCAGTTTCTTCTGATGATAATGTGGGCTGAATTTGTTCTGAGAGAACTGAAATGTCCTAAATAAAAGCACCTGTGCTGACTGACAGAATTACATCCAAATCTCATTGAAATCAATGGCAGCCTTTCCACAGACCTCCAAGAGAGTTGGACTAGATGTGTTTGTGATCATATTTTATCTTTACTCCACGGTTCCTCAGAGCACATATGTTTATTCATAGCCAAACTGATTACAGGTCAAAATGGCTCCACATAAAACTTGACCCTGCATCTGAAAGGAATTAGTTTCACCTTGGATAGTACTTAAGGTGAATTACAGACTTTCTTCCTTCGGAGTGGACTGGCTTATCTTTAAAAAAAAAGTGTTTCTTTTTTATCTAATCTCAGGACTTGCTCGTATCTCTTTCTTGAACAGTTGCAGTAAATCTTAGCAGGATTATCAGAGTTTTACAGGATTTTGGAAGCTTTGGATTTGCCTTCATGCTGTTAGGCAGTGTAGGCATGAGAGGATGAATCTGCATCACACCTAAACACCTGCCACTTCAAATCCTGCAGTGACAATGAGGGTGTCCCGGTAGGATCACCCAATTACTGCAGCCTACAAAACACACGATTTTCCCTGCAGGTACAAAAAATAAATTCATGTTTTGTCATAGACTCACTGCACCGTGCTATGATGCAGACATAATATGAGAAGCTTGGAGATTATGGCAGAATAAAAATGAATTTGCTCTGAAATTAAGTAGTACTATGATAGGAGAGAGAAAGATAACTTAAACTAACATGTTGTCCAGGGAAGAGGATTATGTATTCTTCCATTTGAGTAGAAATGCCTTTGACATTTGATTCTTAGGGCTCTGGAGAAGAGAAGGGGTGTATTAATGTAGACATGAACACCTTTAATGGTGGAGAGCAGGTAAAACAATAGTTTAGTAGAAAAATGTTATCAGTGAGCTGCAAATGGCACTAATGCACCAAAGGAATTGCTGTTTCTGCTGTCCCGGAGGAGGATAGGTGGGGCAGAGCTGGGAGTTTGAAGTGACACCAGTGAAGAGGAACGAAATGTCATCTACACCTCTGCATTACTTCCCAGATCTCTAACTAGGTGACAACGAAACACAGATGCAACAATTCAGTGACAATTTGGGCTGTTAGTTGTTTTGATGAATTTGTGCTCTTTAAATAAAAAGCTGTTATACATTTTAATTAAGAGGTATGAAGAAGTCATTTGTGAAAAGGTTCAATTATGTAAAAAAAACCCCACAGCAAGGCTCCAATTTCACGCAAACCTTCACAGAATAAAAAAGGCCAAGTATGTCTTTTAATTATAAAGCTATTTGATTTATAATTGCAGATGGATATGTTTTATTAAAAGCAGTCTTAAAGAAATACTTTATGCCAAGCTTTAAGAATATGCTAATATTTAATACTAGCATCTAGGCAAAAAAGCACTTGTTTTACTGAAGTGTCTCTAATTATTGCCAGGCAGCAGAAAATTCCAGGTTCCTGAAATTAAGACTCAAAGAATTTGACCACAATTCAATATTACCTTGAATGACTATTGATTGTAGCATCATATCCCATTGTAAACAGCTTGAGGACACCACCTGAAAAGAACCCGAGTTTAGGTACCCAGCATATGGCTTCATGCGGCATCATGAAGCAAACAAAGTGGTTTAAATGTGATGGTATCCACCACCCCTTCTGTGGTCCCTAGCTACGCACTGCTTACTTTGTGCTGGATCTAGCATGCACCAGACCAACTTGTGATCCAATTAAACGTACTCAGGAAAAAACTAAACCTAAAAAAAGTTAAAAAATTGTGGGATTAGTGAATTTAAAACATCTTAAATGAAAGCTGGCAGAATGCAGGGAACAGATAAAAGTGGCCAGGATCAGGGAGAAAGGAAAGGAGGAAAGCGAGATGGATGAGTGAAAAAGAAGGAAATCATCTCCTTCTTGGCAAGCAGTGTGCAATTCCACAGCTTCGGATATTGATTGGAAGGGGGATATGGAGCCCAAGTGCTTTATCCTTTTACTTGACTGCCTTACTGTCAGTTCTTGAGATGAAAAGCTTGAAGTAACCATTGCAAGCTGCATCTACCTTTTTGAGTGACTTCCTAATTTTGCTTTTTTAAAAATTGATCTCTCTTTTCTCTCTGCAGTCTCTAAGTCCTGTGCACAAGTGTCACATAATAGAAAAACTTTGGAGGACCAGTTTCCATAGGTTAGGCAACATAATAAAGAACCTGCTTTTCCTGCATGTGTACCTAAGGTTTCCCCAGTCCATCAATATACTGCTGGCATCTTAATTTCTACTGTAGCGGCATCCTCTAACAGCTTCTTATAGTAGCTGACCAGGGTGGAAGAGACGACCGATTGCTGAGCCCTCCAGAAGCAAGGTCTCTATTGGCTAAGACGATGAGCGTCACACATGTTTTCAGGGTATATTTCCATGCAGATTTTATCTTGTGGTGCAAGATTTTCCACACCCAACCTGCAGTTTAGAGGACCCTTAATCTTACTAGTGTGATTGCTTGTTGACCATGATCTAAACCACTTGTGTAACGGGATCCAGGTTAATTATTTTTGAGTGCTACTTATTGTGGGGGTTTTGTTGTTGTTTTTAAAAACACAGACCATTTCACTGGTCCTGTTTAGACTATTTTCCCAGCAGATACTTGTACAACTGTCAGGTGCAAGAAAATGCAGTGCAGGAGGATGGACAGGATGGGAACTTCTTATACTGCCTTTGTTGTGGAGAACTGGCGGGGTTGTTGTGAACACACTGCCAGAGAGTGGATGGCCAGAGGTGAATGAGTACAGCAATGCCATTCCAGTTCCCTCATCCCCTTTCTCACTCTGGGATCAAAAAGTAGCAGTTTCTGGTCACACGTTTCTGTGTGGAGGAAGAATTTTCCATCAATATTGCTGCCATGGCTTCTGCTCTGTGTACTGGATGTTAAGAGGGGGTAGTTTACTGGCCTACATGAAGTTAGAAGTGACCTTATAGGAATGGTCTGTCTAGCTCACTCTACAGGAGTTTAAATAATTGGCTGCAGCTGAAGAGGTTGCTCCAAGCATTGCTGTCTTAACTATGGTACAGCTTATGTCAGCGTACCAGAACAACGGCTTTGGATGCTGGGGGCAGGCAGTGAGCTGCCTTGCTGAACCGCTTCTAGATAGGACTGGCTTAGCAGTTGGGCTGGTTCTAGCAGAACAGCATTATTACAACACTGGGTTTATCGCCATGTCAGCTGCGTAGTGGAGACAGGCTGGGTGTGGGGAATGGTTGTTATCGAGGATGCTGTGCGCAGACCACTCTCAGTTATCAGGAGTATCCTTACTTTTCTCAAAAATACACAGAAATTGAAAATACTTCTGCAAAAATCTGTCACAAACATGTTATGCAGGACAGGCTCACTGTCTTGGTCTCAATGGAGTTACATTAACACCTTATTAAATAGTCCATTGATTTTAGAATTGTTGTAATGGCCTATCAGTATTGCAGGGTTCTGAGTGTATTGATCTCAGTGGCTGGCGTTGCACTGACTCTAGATGTTAGACAGCAGGGGTTCTTTCAAAGTCATACTATAGGATATTTGAAAATACAGGTTCGGGATTGTGCCCTTTCAATTGCTGAGTGTGACTCTTCGGGCATTAATTTGCAACAGGGGTCTGAGACTTTGAGTCATATAAGACGTCATCTTCCTATTTCTTTAATAAGATTTTATTTTTCTGACAGTCCTTTAGAACAGGTTAGTTTACTGTTGGTACTTAGAGAGGTGTTCACTTGAAAAATGGACTTATTATATTAATTATATTTTATTCTCTTTGTTTAGAAGAGGACAGTCAACAGAAATGGTAAAACAAGATGGTCTTTCCCTCCCCTTTCTTTGGCAAGACTTTCAATTTCACTCCAATGAAATACAGTTGAACTCAGCAATCGTTTTGATGGCTGATGCTCTTACTGTTTGCGTAAGTCAGTTAAATGCAGGGAGGCCAAATATCAAATTGATTCCTTAATGTGTGCACTCTGGGAAGTCACACTAAATGATCTCAACTTTGCACTTCAGATGCTTGAATGTGCCACTATTGGTGACACACACATTTCAAAATGACCTTGGCTATCCAACAGCCACATCCCATGGCACTAATTCCCTGAATAACAAGTTGGCCACCTTCAAATACAGAGGGCTGGAAAAAAGGCACTGCAAGGAACAAACTTCCTGTGTATTTTTCAGTCTTTTTGGCTATTAGGTGCCATTGCTGATCCCTAAGAAACAGGTTTCTTTGTGTCTGTGAGGAGCATGAGGCCCAGATCTCTACACTTCTGAAATGACTCACTTTTCAGTCCTGGAGCAAATGATCCCTCTTTCAGTGAATAACTGGAGCTAAACAGCAAAAATTAGTTTATGGTTTCTAAGAGAGAGAATAAATAAGACTATCAGGTATTATTTTGGAGGTAGCGATGTGTTTCTATTTAGCTACAAATGACAACTGAAGCGGGGTTTCTGAAGTCCCTGCAGAACCCTGTTCTGTCCCATTCATTCTCAAGCACATCCGTCTGAAGTGCCAGCAGGGCTTGCTGGCACAGGCAGCACGTTTGGATTGCTGGTTATCACTGGATACCAGGTAGCAGATATGGACAACAAGGGAATGACTGAAGTAGACAATCCTTGAATATTCCAGAACTTATTTACTGCCGAAGATGGAGGGAACACTATGAAGTTCAGCCTGGGAAAAATTTATGTGGGCCAGAGGCAGAAATGTTAGTATTTAACAGCTCCTGAAAAGAACCCCAGACTTCTGAGGCAGCCGTAAGAAAAATCATTGTCATGGGGGAAAAATGATGAATGAAATGTGTGTGTGTATTTCTGGTCACTCCTGTTCAAGAAAGGGGATTTCTGTTAACTGGGTACAAGAAAAGGCTAGTAGGATGGAGGAGAGGAGTCTGCTTTACAAGGCGGGAGCTCGGCTTCTTTAACCTAGCAAAAGGGAAGCTGAGAAGGGGTTTTCTCTCTGTAAATTCATCGAATAAACATTACTAGTCCTAGGGCAAATGTTGAACAAATAACAAACACTGAAAAACTGAAATGGCTGCTGAAAAGAACTTCAAATGTGATTAGAGGCTGGAGAACAGGTCTAATAATATCAAGTTTAAAGAGATTGCTATGATTAGCTTGATCAAAAAGGACAGAGAGATGGCTTGCTCACAGTGTGTAAGTAAGAAAAATACATTTGGTACCTAAGAGCTCTCTCAAGTAGCACAGGAAGATGGTGAGCAACCACTGCCTTGAACCAAAACTGGAGAAGTACAGACAGGAAACAGAGCTCAGATCTTCAACAGTGGGATTATGTTTTACAGCAAACTATCAAAGAGAGTGCTGAATGGTTCAGCTCATAATACTTACCTAGAAGACACAGTTTTAGTTCAAGGAAGTTATTGCTCCATGCAAATGGATGTTACATGAAATTTCACAGACTGAAAGAGGTAAGGTCCATTGTGAGTTTGGGGTCTAAGAATATACCCTACAGCAAAACACACAGCATACGGCTCTGCAGGAAGAAAAACACAGGTAAAAACTGAAAGGCTTACAGGCTAACACATGGACTTTCTCCCCCTCTTCTGAATACATTTGATTCATTGATTCCGGAGGTTTGCTTCTCCTATAGAAACTATCCTGTTCCTCAACTTACTCATTGCCAGTCTCTTGCTCCCCTGCTGCTGACAAAATTGTTAGTGCCCAGCCTCTCCCCGGCAGCCCCGCGGTTCAGCCCACCTGGTGGCACTCACAACATTTTCCAGCTCGAAGTCACCTTCTTTGGTTCCTTCAGCACTTTGTGCTAGTGGAGCTTATAATCCCTGTTTCTCCTCACCTGTATAAACCAAGCTTGTGAATACCCTGGCTGTGTCCACAATGGGTAGATCTGCAAGTAGGTAACCTTGAGGTTGGAGATCAGAGACATCAAACATTACAGCTCACTTCATGCAAAGTCCTTCCAGATAGCAGGGGATATTCCAGTGTTAACGTTTCAAGTCTCCTCCTGCTTTCTAGCCCGGAAGTCAATCACTAACAGCACTTCCCGATAACCTTTTAAAATTAGAAATATAATAACCAAATATATAAAAGAGCATACAAAATATTTTACAGTAAAAAGAAAAAAAAGAGTCCAGATCATTATTACAGAACTTTGATGCAACTGACTTGTTGTTATTTGCAAACTGATCAATTTGCCAATTGACTATGTGACATGGCACAAGGCATATTTGCCAGACTGTGGAAAAAAGTATAATTTGGAGACAGGTTTTTTTTGGAGTCGGTTTTGCTCAGAATTCATGCTATTCCCCTGTGCTATGTGAAAGAAAAAAACGGATGCTGACCTGTTACTCTGACTAAGCTCAGGATCTGAGCCATCTTTGTGGGGGGACGTCAGGTTTGCAGGGAACTCTGCTGATAAGCCCTGCAGGCAGAGGATGCAAGCAGCTAGCGTGGCTTTCAGTCACAAAAGGGAGCTGAGTGGTCTGTGGCACTGCTCCTGCCTGGGGTCCACTAGCTCACACCTAAGAAGGGTCTAAAAAACTCATGGAAGCATGGGAACCATACCATGTTCCTATATATCGTATTTCGTCCCACCCTTCCCAATTTTCCTGTGGCATGTAAACATTTACCTGTCAGCTTCAGAAGCTGAAGATCTCTAGCGAGAGCCCAGTAAATTCTCTCTGCAACTCCATGAAAGATAGCTGCAGAAATGGGCGCTTTTAGTCCTTCATTATGAACCTACCTCCATGAGATCACCACAGGGTCTGATTCACAATTTAATATATTTTCCGCTAATAATGAGGTGAACTGAAGTAACTGCAAAGAAACTCAATTAGTATTGTAGCTAATAAAAATGATACTTGTGATAGAAAAATGATTCATAACTGCAGAATGTGCTTCTGCATGTTTTTCATTACTTAGCCTGCACTAACTCTTCTCATCTAATATATCTCTGCACTTCTGAACCACACATGGCTTCCCACTGAGTTTGTTTCTACAGAACAGTGTTTTTTACTACCATTTCCTGTTGCCCGTATCATCTTCTTCCACCAAAGGCAGTAGTGTAAGACACAACTCCAAGCACACACTTAAGAGTATAAGTGCAGTTATCTGCTTCTGCACACAACGAAGTCCATACAAGAGGCCACATAACAGTCAATTAAAACTTGTCTACAGACATGCTTCCTTCACTGCTCACCTGGCAACAATACTGGTGGGTTTTTTTAGTCATTAGACTTTCACAAAACCTTGGATGTCAGCTGTTGCATATGCAGGATTGCCTGTGTTGTTCTAGTGTTTTATTTTGCAAAATAGGCTATAACCTATCTTAGTGCTAACAAGAGGTGCTGAAATACCTTAACGAGGGGATTTTTCACACAAACATTGATAGTGTTCAGTGGCCATGGAGATTCCTGGAGAGGTTAGTGTGTAATTGCCACTTGTGACTCTGAAAAGCTCTTTCTCTCCTGGTGTCTTTTACAAATAATACTTTGCTCTGGTAGTAATTATCTTCCACCTCTGTTGGCAGAAAGAATCATTCTGTCTTTCAAATTGCTTTTCATATTTCTATTTCAGTAATTAAAAGCCCAATTTATTATATAAGCTTAATAAAAGATAATTGGAAACAAACTCAGTATTTTCAACTATCTAGATGAAAAGGAAAAGAAGGTGTGTAATATCGAAAGGACAGATCCCTTTTCCCCTGAATTTGCCAGAAATTTTATTGCTGGCTTTACTGGAGCTGTGTTAAGTCCGAAGTCCCATTGAGTTCAGTAAGTTGAGAGCTACAGTAGGTAGTTTTGTATTTCAGAGTGGGTTTTTAGCTCCAAAAAATGTTTCCCCAAGAATGATGGTAATGCTTTTACTGATACAATTTGAAGGTATGATTATTTAAGAACAATAGCATATGCTAACATGAACAGATAACATTTGATGACACAAAATCTCTACTGTGAATACATGAACATTATTTTTTTCCTCTATGTTGTATAATTATGTAGACTTTCAGACTGGCAAGAAAACCAAGAAGCTTTAAAGTTGATTCAGATCTTGCAATAATGAGCTAGAACAACCACTGAACGCTAGGATGCAATCTCTGAAATAATGTGATTAACATTTTGCTTATGCATTCTGATTAGTACAAAGTAGAGTGTAAAAAAACCTGCTTGGGGTACAGTTCACCTCTGGTGTAAGTCCACTGATCAGAGCCCAGTGGGGAAGATTTAAAAAAAAAAAAAAAAAAAAAAAAAGACCTATTGTCTTCTGTTAATAATTTATGTTCTTTTCTTTTCTCTGTAAGTGACCTACTAAATGGAAATAGAAGAATCAGCTGGAAATGTCTCAAATATAAAACTAGGTGCACAGTGTCTTTATATATCTCTCAAGATTTTCAACTGCTCTAAAAGAGAAGCTCTTTCTAATTTGGGGGATACATGCCCAGGCATCAGAGAAAACAGAGACATAAGGCAACAGCTGTAGAAACAGCATGATCTTTTCCTTAATCCTTTCTGATAAATCTCAGCCCATCTCAAGCAAGTTGTGACTACAGTGTGGAAATATGAAGACATTCCTAACAGGTATGTATTTTTACTGATCACATGAATAACAGTAAAATTTAAATACGCACCAATATTATAGTTTCCATAGTCAAAATTCTCATTCCAGCACAAAGTGCAGATACTAACTCAAGTTTTTAAACTATGAGAATAAAACCCCTTCTCCACGTATGCATGAAAGTACATGGGGGCATAAGGGAAGGCAGGAGGGAGAGCCCCAGTAGCCCAGTCAGGAAAACAGCATCCCCCAGTCTGGAGTGGGCACTGGGGAGTCCAGTGGGTCTGAGAGTTGGCTACTGGAGGGACCAGAGGTAAGCATATGCGAGAACTCTTCCCTTGGTGGGCAGTACTCAGGAGAAGAGTGAGCTGCTTTTTGATGACAGGGGTGAAGGACCACAGCCCCTGCAGGAAGGCTCCCAAGCCTCCCTTCCTTTGGACAGGACCAGCCGTGGTGATGGAGCCCAGGCCTAGGGTGTTCCAGCCCTGCAGCAGCCCATGGTAGCATCACCTGCATGCTGGAGAAGGACCATTGCCTCCTCCATTCCTGGATTTCCAGAGGAGACAGCACTGAGGAGCTGGAGGTAACGTGGTGTTCAAAGACACTGCAAAACCTCCAGAGGACCCCCGGCTGTGTTCAAGTCTGGCTGCACCCTGAACTGGGGGATGAAAGGGGCTATAAAGGAAGAAGGAATACGTCATCCAGGCTGGCTGGTCTCCATTGACATCATTATTTCAGCTAAGTTTTATTTTCAAAGAAACTTGGTGAAATGTTCCCTAAACTGCTCTCTGTTGTGAACAACTGAGTTCCCATTTTTGTTGCTGAAATTGGGTGCTGAGGAAGGTAACTGTGACCAGGGAGGGATGTCAGGCAGGGGCTCCTGTGCCCACTGTGATGGTGGCTGCCCCGTGAGGCTGGCAGGTCTGCTGCAAGCCCTGGCAGCAACATGGGGACGAGGGCAAGGGGCAGACTGAGCACCCTGCTCTCTAAAACTAGTCCTGGTGAGGCTGAGCTGTTGCCTGCAGCTGCAGAGGAAGGCTTTCGTGAGGATGTCCCCCAACATAAGAAGGACGTTGACCTGTTGGAGAGAGACCAGAGGAGGACCACAAAGATGATCAAAGGGCTGGAACACCTCTGCTATGAGTATGAGGACAGGCTGAGAGAGTTGGGGTTGTTCAGCTTGGAGAAAAGAAGGTTTCGGGGAGACCTTAGAGCAGCCTTTCAGTACTTAAAGGGGGCCTACAGAAAATGTGGAGCGGGACTCTTTATCAGGGATTGTTGTGATAGGACAATGGGTAATGGTTTTAAATGGAAAGAGGGTAGATTTAGATTAGGTATTAGGAAGAAATTCTTTACTGTGAGGGTGGTGAGACACTGGAACAGGTTGCCCAGATAAATTGTGGAGGCCTTATTCTGGGAGGTGTTCAAGGCCAGGTTGGATGGTTCTTTGAGCAACCTAGTGCAGTGGAAAGTGTCCTTGCCCATGGCAGGGGAGTTGGAACTAGATGATCTTTAACGTCCCTTCCAACTCTAACCACTCTACGATAATGTGATTCTGTGGTGCAGGGGAAATGGAGCAGAGAAGCAGTTTCCTCCCAGGCTGTGCTGTACTTCTCTGATGTGTGACTCCAAAGGTGTCTCTCCCCTTGCTTTACACATTAAAGTATTCACTGCTCTTTTCGGCATCTGGCTTTATGCACGCAGGTATTTTTACTGAGATTGAAGGCAGCGCTTATTTGCAGAATAATCATTTTAGGCTGTGTTTGAAGTGTTCCCCTTTTCTCCTTAAAATGATATTCTCTGTTTAGTTTTGCTTGAAGCATTTCTTAACAAGCTTCTTCAGCTTGCCTTGCAATCTCTGCAGCCGGCCGGGCGGGCTGGGCCACCACTGCTATTTGATTGAACATCCACAGCTCTTTCGGAAAGATTGTTGCAGGCCCTGGGCCCATGGGTTTCTCAGAATCTGTTTAGCTTTAAACTTGTGGGCCTTACTGAAGCCACATGCATTGGGAGCACGTCCAAAAAGTCCACAAAAGAGACTTTCAGGCCCTTATCGCTCCTAACTCAGCTGAGAGCTCTGTGTCCAAGCTCTCAATATAATTTTAGGAAACCTTTAAAAAAGCTCACAGCCGCAGCCACTCTTTCTGCCGCTTGGGACCCAATCCTGGAGGGAGCCAACACAGACGCTCGCAATACTGAAGTTACTGCTTATTTTCTTGGAGTCAGATGCTTAAGTTGGATGTCTAACTTCCTGATTTATGAAGCCACCAGGTGCTTGGGACATCTTACTGGTGGAAACTTCAGTAACTCCAGGGTCAGGGGCAACTGTGCGTGGCTGTAGGAGTTATTTTAACTTGGGCGTTTCAATGACCGATGGTTAGTAATCCAGTCCTCCGGTCTACCTGTGTCTTAATTATTTAAATCTGCAATACATGCTTCACCTTCCACTCCTTTTAGAAATTTATAAAGGATTAAAAATAATGCCAGACAAAACCTGCTCTTAAGCAATCTGTTTCCAGAATACTATCTTTATTTAAATGTATTATTCAGTCTTCAGTTGCTTTGGTGTTTTGGAAGTGCTGTAAAACTGAGCACATATTTCTGAAGCTTAGATTTAGCTTTTGGTACTCAGTCTTTGCAAGATAGTGGATTATTTAAAAGATAGAGAGAATAAGTAGTTTTAGAATTTGTGTGGTTCCCTTTTTTTTTTTACATTTTCAGCAAGGGAACATACTTTAGAAAGCTTAAATTAATATCTTGACCCAGAGTAAAAATATAAAGTCCTCATTAAATTTGCAGAAATAGCCTAGATAGCAAATGCAATTAGATAAGATAAATGTGCAAGAAAGCCTGGTTTAGGGATAACTTACTGAAACTCAATCACTCCTTGTCAAGCATGCGTGTCAAAAAGTTGATGTTCAAGGGACACTAATCATCTGCTTTTGTAAACAGAAAATGAGACAGCTTTGTAGGAGATACGCAATTATTTTTATTTCCTCATAAAATTCTCTTAACCATTTAGTATGTGTAGCAATATCACTTTTGAGTTTGTTCAGATATTCACATTAGTAAATTTGATCCCTGCACTGTACTTTTCTATGTCCTTTTAATATCCTCTCTCCTTCCAGTTTTCAATTTATTCTGATTTCTCTGGTATGCCCTTCATAACTATAATATATTCCAATATCAGGTTTTATAATTACTTGGGCTCTATTCATTTCCAAAGTTATATTTCAGACTGTATTTCCTCCTGTGTTACAAGGAACAGACCATTGTACTGAAAAGCAATCTAGGATGTATGTGAAAATTATCACAATAGTAGTGTAGGAGATCTGGTTTAATTTGGGGAGTATCTGGGTTGGTGGTTGAATAGCAGGGGGGAATTATTCAACAGAAGACTGGTAAGGTGGCTTGATACATCTATAGACAGCTACTTTTTAAAGTGCTCATTGGTGCGTGGGTATTTCTGCCAGTATTATCTGTGGTTTTACTGAAATTAAATGTCAGCACTTCAGGGCACAGAGTCCCAACATACTGGTGTTACAAAAAATGTTGTGTTTCCGAAGTGGCTCTGGAGAGCTCAATGCCTCACAGACGCGGTTCTGCGCAAAGCAGCACCTCTAGATGCCAGAGGAAAACGTAAGGCTCAGCTCTGCAAATGAGCCCATGAGCCCTGGTCCACCCAAGAATTTAATTTCATACTTAAATTTAAATACGTGAACAGGTGCTTACAGCTGGAGCGAACTGCACATGTGCTGAACAGGAAGTTGATGTTTAAGTGCTCCGATGCTGCATTATGTTTAGTATCCTGCAAAGCTGAGCTCTAAATGGCTCAGGACAATGGTAAAAAAATAAGTTATGGGTCAGAAAGATGCTGAATCTTCAGTCTCGAGATTAAATACCTTGCAAATATGAAGAAAATCATGGCATGGGCATTTTTTAACAGGGGAAAACTGTAAACTGTGTCCAAAGATTAGTGGAGGGCGAACGAAGCTACTTACAGGATCACTCGTTTCTGCAGAGAGAAAAATCATGACATTTATGAATTGAAAAGGCAGATGTGAAACAAATTTCAATGTACTAATGTTCAGAAAGCAAATGTCTAGTTTATCCAAAAATATGAAGGATTACAGCAACTGTACTGTTTGTAACATGGGAAAATGATTGAAATGAGCACTGAGGAGAAGAGAGGTAAGAAAAATAAAATCCCCTCTTCAGGGATCATACGGAGGGAAAGGGAGATTGAAAATGCGGTGGGAGTTGACAAAAGATACCAGCACTGATAAAAGAGTTCTCAAGAAAAGGCAATGAAGTAGTGATTTTTGAATCAAAAAAAGGCATATACTTTGGAAAAAAGGGCCTTAACAATGACTTTTGTAGAAGGAATGAAATAAGAGGGAGTACAATGAGCACTGGAAGTGGATCAAAAGAAAAAGTGATCTTTTTTCCCTAAACAGAACAGTTATATTCATTGAGATCATAAACCAAATCGCATAAAGAGGAGGGAACGCAGGAAGGTGGGGAGGGGTGGCACGAACTGAGCCAGAGGGAGAGAAGGAGTGCTGAGAGCAGAGTCCCGAGTTCAACGTGTCACCACAATGGCATCAAAAGGGAAAGGAAAAAAAAAAGGAAATGAAGGAAAATTGCAAATTTTTCTTCGTTACCATTCTGAAAAGAACAAAGTTTTGGTGGGAAATAGGTCAAGAAAGATGTGAAGAGGCAAGGAAACAAGTCAGAACCTTTGTTTGCAAGTGCAGCATAAAAGTGGGGTTGTTCAGACAGAAACACTGTGATCAGAGAGATTTCCAAGGTTCGAATGGACAGTCTGCTGCTTTTCAAAGTCCCATTGTGTCTAAGATTAAAGGATGGCCAGAGCATTGTAGTATCATAGCTTACAGAAAAAAATCAGACAGGTTTTGAGACAGTCATTTTCATTATTAAATGGAGGATTAACAGCTGTATTAGTTACAGTGGATGAAGGTGATGTATAATCGTTTGTTTGTTTTATACTGTTTCCCATGCCTGGGGAATCTGAGTGCCTGCCATGTAAAATTGATACCTGAAAACTGAAATCTGGTGGGTGCTAGAGGGGAGCCAGCATTCCTGCTGCAGAGTCCTGCTAGTTGGAAGTACATGGAGAAACTTTATTTGGTGCCATCTGTATGGCTCCTACACTCATCTGACTTTGGGGACCGGAGCCTGATTTATTCCCCTCCCCAGCCCTGAGCTGCTCAGCCCCAGCTGCAGGCTCTCACTGTGCAGCCGCAGGGCAGAGCCTGCCCCTTCCTTGCCCTGTGGCTGGCCCGGGAGGGAACTCCCAGCAGGGGAACTGGAGCAGAAGTATAACCCCTCTGACATCTGGCTGGTCTGGCAGCCACCTCTCCTGCTTCCCAAGCTCCAAACACATGATGGAGGTGACTACTCATCCATCCACAACCGTGGATCGGGCTCTACAAGTGCTGAGTGTATCCTGCAGCTAGATACTCCTCGGACACCATTATGCCCATGGTCTGATATTGTCAGGCTCCAGGTGGCATCCCATTTAGTGTGCTGAGACCCTTCATCACCTTCAGGCTGCTGTTGGCCTGAGGTGCTCTCTGGGAGGGGTGTTGGGATCTCTAGGGCTTCCTGCTGACTATGGGACAGTGAAACATCCATCTCAGGATGGATCCAGGATGTACTGAATCAGGATGCAGAGCTTAGACTAGATGCCTAGAAAGTCTGTCTGACTACGGCTCTTCTGAGGGAAGCAAAAGTTGTCCTAACTACAATAAAATAGAACTCTGAAAAAAATATTTTCTAGAAAATATTTTCCTGTTGCGCATCCCTTCAGTTCTATGACAAACACCCTCCCTGCAACTGAAGGACTGTGCACAGAAACAATTTGCATGGAGTAGTTTGGTCAGTAAACTTGTTTATGAATTTATAATTAGAGTTACACTGATTAAAAAATAGGACAAAATTTAATTACAACGTCCTGCTGGTCCACGAAATCAATGTTTCCTACCTCTTAATCTAATAGTTGACTAATGATCATCACCTGACTCTAAATACTTTCCCCATGTTCACAGCAGAGAAAATGTACAAACAACTGTTTCAGCTGAATTTTAGGCATTTCAGATATGTCTATGTGGCATTCATTTATAATTCTGTCCTGTGCAATATTTCACCTAAACATTAGCAATTCTATCCAGTAAGTTTTTCTTTCTGACCCAAAAGGATTATTACTGAATCATTTTCTCTTGAAGAAAACAATCATTAATCTGCTGAAAGTGAATCTATGAGAGTAAACAAAATCGTTAAGAACTTATATGGAATCAGAATATGTTTATCATCTGAACAGTGCCACCCCTAGGCCAGGAATACAGATTTTGGCCCTCCATTGTACACGAAAACAGAGAATAATTTCATAAAAATTACTTGGTAAAGGCTTTGATTTTTCTCAGATGATGATCTGGTTTCATTACCTTTACATACCGGTATACACTGAGTTTAATTTTCATGCGAGAAAATCACAGTCAGTGGCAGGAACATTTCTATTTGGCTGCAACTTCAAAGAGGGAATGAAAAATTTAGAAGGTAAGATCAATAGTTGGAAAATGGAATTCATCTTAACAGGGAAACTTAGGGCTTGGAGCCATGCAAAACAGCCAGAGAAGCTGTGGCTTTCAAAGTCATACTGGATGAGAAATGATAAAGCTCAACTGAATGAAGCAGCTGTTCAAGCTAAAACAAAGAAATGCAGCAGGAAAAACACCCCCTTCTTCCCCCCTTCTGAAATGACTGGGAGATAAAAATCAGGCACAGTGGCTCAATTAACCTTCTATCCCCAGCTGCACGGCCAGGTGTAACTGCAGAGCACACACCTCCCCATCCTACTGCACCGGTATGTAGAAGCCCTTTTAGGAGTGCTGAGATGTGGCTTGGGAGCTGGCTCCACAAAGGGAAGAAGGTGCTGAAGAGGACTTTTCCATTTTCTGGGTATTTGCCTCATCCAGTGGGGGTATTGTATAAAAGAGAGGAGGCAGTTTTGGGTCCCCAGTCCGAGGCGGAGGCTCATAACCGTGAGTGAGTTCAGCTGAGGGCCACCACGACGGTGGGGAATGGGAGCACTTGCTCTGTAAGGAGAGGCAGAGGGAGCTAGGGACATCCAGCCTGGAGCAGGGATAAATTCTGGTGGGCTAAAGAGCCACCCCAGCTGCCTACAGGGAAGCATCGAGGAGGTGGAGCCAGGCCCTGCACAGTGGGGCATGGAAGGAAGATAAGAGACAACAGGCACAGGCTGAAACAAGAGAGGTTCAGGTGGAATATGAGGAAAACATTTTTCCCCATGAGGACAGTGAAGCAGTGGGGTAGGTTACCCAGTTTGTGCCGTCTTCATCCGTCTGGGTTTTCCAGAGCCAACTTGGGCTGACCTAAGAGCTGATCCTGCTTTGAGCAGGAGCTTGGTCTAGAGACCTAAATACAAACAAAGAAACAAACAAACAAAAAACCCACAGGGGAAACAATTGTCTGTATATCAAGACTGATCTAAACCCCTAACCCTAAGACAGGTTTTCAGATGCTGGAGCCCCCTTTGGCAGTTGTACGTCCATGCAGGAGAGATTGCAGATACAGGTTTCACTTCAGCATCCCTTTTTCGCTCACCAGCTGACCTGTCCCCACCACTCCCAGCGCTGCTGCAGCAGCTCCAGCCCCAGATACCCATTTCCTGCTGTGCACACAAGAGGAAGTCCATGCCTGGGTCATAAAATGGGGCAGTACTGAGTGAGGGAATATCCAAATCCATCTGAACTGAGTAATAAGCCAGATAATAAGATAATAGCTATTAATTAAGTTCCCTATATTGCAACTAGTTCGTAGGTTTTTCTGTTTACTTTGGAAGCTGTACTACACCTACCCATTCCCCACAAACTGCTGTCCTGTGTGACTGATTTCTAATCCTGCAAATTAAATGAGCTTAATTCTTTTATAGTGGCAGATTCCACATGTTGAAAATGGGAGTTCCCGGAGGGAGCCATAATGGCAAGCTCCAGATGGGGCAGTGACAAAGTATCAAACAATAATCCCACTCATGGGTTTGAAGATCAAATCCTATATCCCTCTGAAGGACGTAAGTACAATTTGATGCCTAAATCCCAAAGCATTTTGCTCAGCTGCTGCATAACCCTGTACACTGTAGGAACATGAAACTTCACCTCTGTGTATGCTCACAGATGCTTTCTATTTGACAATATTGAGCGTTTTGGCATCTGTGTTACACCTGAGTGCTTTCAGGTTTCACAGAGTGGCTGCTGTGCCATCTGTCTCAGCACGGGTGTTTGGTGCATTAGACACGCTCTCAGCCTAGTGCCTGGATCAGAAACCAGGATCCTCACTTGAAAGAGGGGAAAGGAAAATCCTGAGTTTCTATCCTTTTCTGGGGACTGTTGATACATTATGCAGTGTCGGAGTAAAATGCTCAGTGGGTTGTAAAATGCTTACAGTGGGATCTGAAATGCGGGACATCCCCTCCCCGACACGTTCCCTTGCGATGAAGGTATCAATCCAGGTTCACTGCTGTGAGCTTTCTTTGTGCCTTGGTTAGTTTTGCAACCATGGCTGCACCGTGACCCATCTTCAACACGTGGGACAGACTGCCCTCAGCCTGGCCAGCAGTTTAGTCTCCTCCGGGGAGGTAGTTCTGAAATTGCAGTGTTTCAAAACATGCAGAGATGAAGGGAATGAAACGGCCCACATCCTAGGTGAGTTAAACACTAAGCAACTGCATGAAAGGACTGGATGAAGCCTGCTGCTTTCAGGGAAGATTTGCCCCTGGGTAACGAGTACCTCCGGCAGGCTCCTCCAGATGGGAGGAGATGGAAAGGAGGGAGAACAGGCAGAGCAAAGGAAAAACCTGTTCTGTCTCCTTTTGGCTAGATAAGCGGCTTCCCCTTTGGCAGATTTATTTTGTGATCCTTTCCTGAGGCATCTCTTCAGATAGGGAGCCAAGTTCCTAAAAACGGGACTGTGAGCCTGAGCGCCTTGTCTCTTTGTGATCTGGGCTGAGGTGTTTGTAATTCAGACGCAGCATATAGCTCATTCCTCAGGAGTACTTCCCTTCACTTCAGGGTAGGCATAGATTACATACAGTGTTTGATCAGGTTTTATTTTAAATTGAGCCTCGGAGTCTCTGATGTTCTATAAAGGGCCAAGCACGCTGACAATGCTGTCTGAAGGACAGCCCTTATGCAAACACTAGTGCGCTGCCCGCAGTCAGATCCCTTAATAGCTTTCCCCTGCTATTTTATTTTCCTCACTTTCACCTCTTGGGCACTTTAAAGTGATCTGTCCTTTATCCCACATCTTTCTGCTACTCAGTCAATCAAGATGGGATGGACAAAAGGATGCTCACTCCTTTACATCTCTGCTGAGTTAGCTGCGCTGTTTCAAGTACCCATTGCTACCATTGTTTACTTTTACTAAGGGAAGCATTAAGGGATTTCATCAGTTTAATGTCTATTTATGGCTAATTTACAAAATATAGAATGGTTGCCTTAAGGAAAGCAAAAGATGAAAACAAGAGAATACTTAAAATTTGGAACAAAGACAGCTTTTTAATTGACTCTTTAGAGTGCTTAAACTACCGGGATGTGTTTCCAGGCAACAAGTTGCCTAACTATATGTCACCAGCAAGGACATCTGCCCTCTTTAACTGTGCTTAAAAGGATCCACAATGCCTGCAGTCATTTTTAAAAGGCCCGGAAGGGTGAGTAACCTCCTCCTTTACATGTTTAGCCGGAAGATTTGCTGGCACTAACTGTCCTAGTCCATCTAACTGGATCACTGACCTGACATAATGAAATCATCATGCAGGTTTTCTATTTCACTGAACATTTTTCCCCTTCCCTCCTAGAGAAACAAAGGCATTTCTCCGTAGGTAATGCCCACTCCAAAACAGGCATGTCATCACCTATCAGCTTTTGATGAATATTTCCTCCCACACCTAGTTCATCTTGTAGAAGAATGAGATGCTCTTTTCTGAACTCATCTCCATTAAAAAATCATGTAAAATAGAACTTTTGTCAAAACAGTAACCAGAAATCCTGCTTTGCCCCCTTCGATATACAATTCCTTGGCAGAACTGTTGCTCTGATGTGCTGGGATGGGAGACAAAGTGATGAATATTGCCCACGGAGCGTTCACGTGATACTTTTTCTGAACAGATCGTAATTCATGATGTAGAATTGCTTTCACTGTGGAAACATAGGATGCAACATAGGCCATGCCCACACTGCACACAGCTCTTTGACTAGACCAAAGCTGTATTATAATTTTGCAATTACTCTTGCAGGAGAGCAGAAGAGAAGTTCCTAGAACAGAGTTAACATGAATCTAACACCAAATAACTGATATTTTGCTTGGAGAGCTCTAAAGCAAATAGGATTGTTTTCAGTCTGCAAAAGAAAACTGTAGAGGATGTATATTACAGTTTCTTTGTAGTTTTGGGAGTATCCATAAATGATTTAACAAACGCTTGAGGCACACATTTGCATGGTTAGGGCTATGTCCAGCCTGCTCCTCTCAGTGTTTGAAGATTTCTCTGGGGTGAAGGGAAGGAGGAGGGTGCTGAGTGTCTCTTGGTGAGAACAGTATAATTGCATGCCGTAATGTCATGAGCTGACACTGGGGCTCAAAGCAGCAGCCTTGCAGTGCACCCTTCCCCAGCAGCTTCTCCCTGACCTTGCTAGTTCATTGCCTCCAACCTGGTGCTTAAATTTCTCATGCAATAGTGCAGTGAGCCTTTTGTTCCCTCTCCCTGTCCCAGGTCAGATTTAGCTTGTATCCGTTCCTTGTCCCAGTCTGCCACTCAGCTGCGTGTAGCTTTATGCTGGGGTGGAGAGGCACACCAGCAGGCAGGAGAAGTGGAGAAAGCTGACAGGACATTTGTCTTGGTGGCAATGTTAGCAAATGCCAGCTTAAAACACTTGTGAACTTACGGCCTGAAATGGGTCATTAAGAATAATGTGCCTTGGAATTCCAGCGATACTGTACATTTTTATGGCAGAAGGACAAGTCATGAACAAAGTTTTTCTCTGGGTTTAAAGATGGTATCTTACATAATTAAAAAGTAAGGCACTTGCTGCAGCTTCTTGATAGATTCTGAGCTCTTAATGGAGTAATACTATTTATTATAGCCTTTTTATTCCATTCTCTAGCTGCACAGGTCCTGGGTTCAAAGTACGGTGTTTCCCTGGAAATTCAGACTGCGGTAAAGAATTTAGCCTAGCTTTCAGCCAGCCAACTCTGACTGCACCGACCCAAACATCATTTGAAGAGATACGTTTCTCTAATTTTACCTTGAAATCATGTCACAGGTTGGATACAACTTTCAAGAGAGAAAGATTATTATTATAAATAGATAACCATGGCTTCAGGCTGCACCATTTGTTACTTCAATCTCAGTTAGGTCCATAATAATGTTTGTTCTCAGGAAATCCTCAAGAGCATGAGAGTGCATTTGTATGGCCTGTTAGGCACAAAATTGCCTGTTTTATTGGTGCAATACAGGTACACCTTTTAAAAATTTTACTCCCTGTGTTTATAACTGCTCAACTAAAAAAATCACAAAACAGACGTGGCACTGCCTGGTAATATGAAGACAGTGGCTGCTAATGCAATGTACACATAATTTCATATGCCACTTTTCTTAACATACTAATCTGCTACATTTCTTCAGCCTACTTATCAGGACTCTTTCCCAAAAAACATCCACACCAAAACAGAGCTGGAGACATCCAAGCAATCGCATTACAAGAGGATCTCATGAAAAAAATAGCAGTTTTCCTTCCTTAAATGGTTTTGTTACTGAACAGGGTGAACTCTACTACAAGGATATAGGTTAAGTGGTGTCCACACTGTGTTTCAACACACAAAACAACCTCTAGTTGTTTCACCTCCACGGTTGGCTAAATCACACCACGATGTGTCAGCATCCTGTGTTTTTGCTCGCCTCAGTACCAGTTATCAGCTTAACCGTAGGTATTGCTGTTGTGTTCACTAGCTGATGAGTATATCTATGTTGACTTTTGAGAAAGTGCATCACTTTGCAGTGCTCCCACAAATGAAGTTTAAGTTTCATGGTTTGGTCTACAATAATACAACCACACCATAATTCAGTCATGTACCCATTGCGTTTGACCAGAGAGGCATTCTCACAGACAAACATCCAGCCTGAAGGTTAGGTGTCTTCCAGTGCAAACAGGTCAGTAAGACATGCATGCTGGTGGTAGCTCTCATTTAGAGGGATTAGGAATTAACCTTTTTTCCCCTCTCTTTCTGCTAAAGGGAATGGAGTCTTCAGATAACTCACGGCTCAGAGCAAAACTCAGTGGTCATCTTATGTAGGAACCTGAAGAAAGCAGCAGTTCTTCCTCTGGATTTTCGGAACGGGAAGGACACAAGGCCTTGGTAAGTTCATAACAGATATTGTGCGTCCCCCGCTTTCACTGCTGCCAGAGTCGTGTGCCTGCAGGAATTATCACTTCCAACTGGCAGAAACAACATAACTACAGCCACTCCACTTCCAGTGCTCCCTTCCTCTTCTTAAAATTTAATCCTAGTCTCTGAGGCACTTCACTTTCCTATGCATTCCTGCTGAAATAAGTGGGACTACTCATCTGAATAAACTGTGGAAAATTAGGCTGTTATTCTTTAGAGAAAACATAGATAAAGGCAATGCTGCAAAGCAGCTCTGTGGTAGCTGAGTTAAGACTCAGTTAGTGTAGGTTACCTAGCTAAGGGTTACATCCCAGTTCCTTTCAAGGATGAAGTCTTCTGATTGATCTAAAAACCTCCCTGGAGGTTTCCAGGTTTCTGGTGGTATTGTGTTACAAAAGCTGATTGCCGTGTTTTGGAGTGAATTCAGAATTGTGACTCTAACCAAAGAGTCGCAGCGACTTGATGTTTCTCACATTGTTACTGTGGGGTGCAAACATACATATTAACTACAGCTGCTTAAACTATTAGGTTTACTAAACTGCTGATATCCTCCTTTTCTTTTTATAAAATTTGTTTAATCTTTTCTATTTTACATACCTACACTAGTACTAAGATTGTACTATTCTACACCTAAAAGCTAAGACATGTTTGTTAATGGAAAAACTTTTACAGCAGTGTCAAATGGAACAAACTGGACAAATTCTTAAGGGACACACAAGGGTAGTTTCTTACTCCTTATCTGGATACGTACAACTTCCAGAGTTAAGCAAGGATTTATTGTCATACACTGACTATGTCAGTGATATATATCAGAAACTTGGGACCGAAGCAGAAATGAAAAGGCCATTCCACAAGATCACCTAGAAATTCTGTGCTGGGACTAGAAATTGAACGGAAAATGTCATCACCCTGTGACAGTTGTGGCCAGAATCTGCCAGAAAGAAGAGAAACCACTGTCTGCCTCTTTTTCTTAAAGAAGCTACTGCAAAAAAATACCAGATTACGTTGAACTTCTAACACTATTTTTTATTAGAACAGATTAGAACAGTAAGTATTTTTTTTTTTAAGTGAGAAACTCAAAAAGAGCTGAAAATAAAAGACTGTAAACCTTCTACCTCCTGTACTGAACTGGACAGGTTTTTCTCTCCAGCCCTGTTCTTGGTCTAGGAAATTTCAGTAGCTTTCTGATTTGGATCAACTTCCACCATCCCACCAGGTACGTCTTAAAATTCTCTTTTCTTTAACTCTGGACTGACTACATGTTTGTTTTCTGCTCCCCTCCGCCTGTTTCGTCAGCTTAGCAGCTCCCTGCCTTCCCCGCTGCCCAGCTCTGCTCTCCTGCACCTTTTTCCTGCTGAGTAAGTTCAGTTGCTGTCAGAAAAGGAGCAACTGCACCGTCTGTAAATATTCCTCTTTTGCCAAAGCCCAGTGGTCAAGGCAAGGCAAACAAGCAGTCTTCCTACCTGCTGACCAGCCATTGATTTTTCAAAGGAACATAAAAACTCTAACGGCAAACCAGAAAACTAAACAGATGCTATTCATCACAGTCCCACCTCAGCACCTGGATCACAATACCATCTCTTTCCACCTCAGCACTTCTCTCTCTTCTACATCTTGTTCCTGTATGATCGTCTCCCTGTCAGTTCAAATCCTTCTATATTTTCTGTAATCTATATCAAAACCATTTAATTTTTATTGAACTTTCCCCCTCTTATTCCAAAGACTTGATTTTCCTCAGATCATCTTATTTTTTTCTTCTGCTCTCTTGTAAATTATTTTTCCTTCAAGAAAACTTTCCTCTCTTTCCTTACCTGAAACCTGATACACTGTTTCTGATTATTTTTCTCCATCCTGAAGCTACTCGTTCTTTCTTTTCCGGATGAACCCTGTGCCCTTGGCTTGAACACAGTTTTGAACAGTGATTGAGCTGTATCCAGACTGGACCCTTGCAGGGAGCATGCTCTGTAGGTGGGCTGACATCGATGTTGATTTATTTTCATTTACGCCAGCTCAGAATATGATTCCTCATTTTTTTTTTCATTTAAATTTGGCCTTTTTTAAAAAAAAACCCAAACATCTTATGCCTTACCATTTATGGCTTAGATTGCTACCAGGTAATGATGCCTGCTTCTCCCCTCTTTTTTCCTGTTGTTGACAATAACTGATTGCTGTGCCGTTCCAGGACTGGAGCTGTCTATTTCTGCTTGTGTTCCTACTATCCACACTAATGTCCATTCTCAAATTCCTTGTTTACTTTTTTCCCTTTATACCCCAGAAGTTTTATCTGATCTGTCAAGCTTCTTTTATAATTGTGTTCATGTTCTTGACGTTGTCATATGTTATTTTCATTATAAGAACATGGGAATTGCCAAATCAGAAAACAAACAATGATTCATCAAGCCTACTAGCTTGTCAAAGAGGGCAGAAAAAGCTCAGAGAATACCTAGACAGGAATACAGTATTATGTAAGGGGATATAAATCCTCCTTGGCTTCCAGCATTGATCAGTTTGAGCCCTCAGGCTTTAGATTATATAGTTTACAGTTCTTATTTCAGCTCATATAAACTACCTATGGTCTTTTTGTGGAGGTGTATTTATTTCTGGTTAAATGTTACCAAAATTTTGGCTAAGAAATACTGTGTAGGTTATTTGCATATTTTATGAGAAGCCGTTTTCAATGCTGAGAAAACATCTGCTTACAGAAAAATTCCCTGGTTTACCTAAATATAAACAAAATAACCAAAAAAAAAAAGTATTTAATTTTATGCACCTACTCTGAAACATTATCTTTCCTCTCTCTGTTTTTATGTTTATATGTGACTCTTGTCTTTTATATTTTTCTTAAGAACATTAAATAATTTGAGGCTCTCACCCACTCTGTCTGGATTTGTGGCCCAAGATATAAGAAGAACAGTGTCCCAGATGGATAGAAAAGTTATTTCTGTAGATCTACAGCAGGAAAACATATAGGACATCATTGCAGGGTCATTTCTGGTAAAGCTCGATGGTGAGGCAGGGACTGAGACAGTCACTTTAGAGAGATAACTTTAAGAAGACAGCTTTAGAGAGAAAGTTTTAGACAGTTTTTAGTTAGACAATAGTTTTGTTTCCTCAAAATTCCTGCCTTTGGGATAACGGAATCACCAAGATGCCACTTGCCAAGGAACTTCTCTTTAGTAAATACCATGAATATATACAGTACCTCTCCCAAATATATTTCTTTCATATTTTTTAGGTACTATAGCCTTTGCAGCTTTTTCTTTCCCCCAGTTGTAAAAAAATGCTTGAGAATGGGATATGTATGTCTCTTTTTTTTGGGTAAAACACATGAACTGTATACTGTTGTTTTCAAGCAGAGGAGTAAAACCCCAGCAGGGCATCAGAAGTACAGTTGTGCTCTTCCAGTTATGAGATGGCTGTCCTGTTTGGAGCCAGCACTCTGGTACAGCCATCCCACCCACTTCGAAACTTCATTCATGAGTCAAAACTGAGCAACATCTGCGTCAGCCATCCGGAGATGGTTCCCCTGTGCCATAGTCCCAGCCAGCAGAGCCATCAGCTTCCACCAGCAGAGGACAGTCCGCTTGGCACAGCAGGATCCCAGCAAACCAGCTGTCACAGGATCCCGAGGGCCAGCTGGGAAACTTCAGAGTTCATCTCAGAGCCCCTTGAAATCTTCCCAAAATGACCAAGTGCCCGTGGTCAGTTTATGACTCTTACCATGGTGTGCCTTGAGCAGTTTGTGGACCATTATCAGTTAAATCACTCAAGCCATTAAACTCTCATCAGTTGTAAGACTGAAATACAAAAGCCCTGAGTAATGTTGTACTGCATGCTGTATTACACTTCAGGTAAATAAAAATAGTTGGGATAGAAATCATAGAAATCAGATTTTTTCCCCTGAAAGGGGGTAGGTTTCTCTTCTTTTTTTATCTCTACCTACTGATACTAAGACTCCAAGGACGTAACTACCTTGTCATATAAATGAACTTTGTCAGAGCTAGTCAAATTTTTCAGTCATCTCAGTTCCCTCTGGTATGTTCAGCCCAAACAGGTGATGCATGTAGTGTTTGCTCTATTTAGTAGCCCAGGATCCTCTGTGGTCTTCCTTTAAACCTCCAGAATTATTTTTCCTCTTTTCCACTGAAAAGAGTGCCCAGAGCTGCCTCTTCCGGCAATTTATTTATATGAACTTTGACAACTTTCATGTACAAAAGATGATGCTTAAACATTACCCATGTTTTTCCCTTGTTTCCTACCAATCATAGCCCCGGAGGAGGTTTGAGTAATTCAGTTTCACTGATTGCAAATGAGCAGGAACTTCAGATGCCATGTGTTGTTTTCTAACACAACCTTGTTAATCAGAGAGGCACCCAGAGAGACCAGCTGCATGCAACTGAACCTCGGCCATCTAGTTAGTATGTTCCAGCTTGCCTGGGTCGCTTCTCGGGCCCTGCTCTCTCCCAGCAGCAGTTCAGCGTGGGCAATACTTGCTCTCCAGGGTTGGTGAGGAGGAGGGTACCAATGTGCATGTACACACTACGACTTCCTAGCTCAGAAGGGTAAACCCTTCTCTGTGTTTGAAGCATGTTTCCTGTATCTGTCTGAAAAAACATTTGGTCATCATTCGGTATCATTACACTCTTGATGCATATGGATTTAAAAATGAAAGGACTGCTGGATCTTTAGAGGAACAATAACACATTTGGTCTGAATGATAGCTCCTACGGACTTTCAATGGTTACAAGGCTGAAGAAGCCATTTGCTCTTGAATGCTTAGCAGCTGATTCAACACAGGCTGATTAGATAAAGAAAAGAGAGGATAATAAATAAAAGAGCACTGTGGTGAGGCTTCTAAGGAAATGAAAAACATTTATTGATAATCAATCTATGGTAGATTTTGATAATGAACTCCTGTATAATAAGCAACCCCTGTGCTCACCCTGCCACTGGAATTCTAATGAAGAAGATAATAGATCCAAATTAGAAATCTGCCAGTGAACCTGTTATTAAAACAATTAAACATTTTAATGCAAGTAAACAGAAGTTTCAGTCTGTATTTTTGCCATTAGGATATATGCAATCTTCATTTTGTTTTTGTACTAATAAAGGGGCTAATTTGTCCTTTGGATATATACTTTTAAGAATTTTATGATTACTGTCTCTTAAACCAGGTAAGACTATTGTGGATGAAATAACTGGGTTAAATATTGACATAAAATCATGTAACTATGTTGTACTGGGCAGGTAAAAATAAGTTTTTATGTCAAGTCACAGAAATATGGATATGAAAGTCCTTCTGCCCTTGAAGGTTGTAAGCTCTATTGACCTATGTTTTACTGCAAGGCAGTGGGTGCATACATGATGCAGTAATTAAAAAATATAAATCTATCCATCCAGGTGTTAATCAGATTTCTTCTTGCATCCAGAGAGCTATGCTCAACCCCTTGCTGTGCTCTGCTGGAATGAGCACTGACTAGAGCCATCCCCACACTCGAGTGGAGGTGTTTTCCCAGCTCAGATCCACCTTCTGATGATGCCCCTATGCTTAAACACTTACTAAAATTCTGCCTCAGTGGCTGTAACATCCTCCATCAACTACTTCTTACCAGCCTGTTGAGACTCTGCCTCTCCACCTTATTTAGGTACTGTTTAGCTCATCCCTTGTTACTCTCATTTTCTTTTTCCAATGGACTTACTGCATGATTGATTCTTGCTAATTCTGCCAGCCAGTCACTAACTGCTTGTTTCCAAACAGCCTTGTCACATCACTTCAGCAATTTATGCTGTGCTCTTCCTCTCCTCTCTTTCCCACTGCAGCCGCCTCTGAAACCAGGGCCCAAGTGGTTGCCTGAAAGCTGAAATGGGTCACTATGGCTCTGTGCACCATTCTGCCTCTCACAGCACTGTCTCCTCTTCTGTTTTGCAACTGCAGGTTGAGCAGCTGACCTGGAGGTGTAAGTGGTTTTAATCTTTCCTATTTCTTTGAATAGTCCAGAGTGAATTTAATATTTCAGCTTCTACCAAGCTTGTCAGAATATTCCATGTCTGGGAGGTGTCTGTTGGGAAGAAAATAAGAGGAAAGAAATGAGAAAGGAAATGAGAAAGGAAAAGAGAAGGACGAAACCCATTAACAGAATGCCTTAGACAGCTTCATGAATTTTAATTTTCCCAGAGAGTGACCAGGAAACAATGTCCTTTAGGATGAAAGATGACTCAAGAACACAGAGCAAGTTTCACATGCATTCATGCAGCAGGTAAATATGCTACTCCTGAGGGGAGAAAAGCCTTTGAAATATTAGTGTCAGGGCCCCAAGTACTCCTGACCTCACCTAGGACCCCACCTGCACCCCCTGCCCCAGGCCCCTGCCTCTTGCTGCTTCCTGACAGTTACCCAGGAGGATATCTTGGATATAAAAAAAAATAAATAGCAGCTCAGAAGACTGCAGCATGGCCATAGCATATGGGCAGTTTTGTTTCCTCTGGAATTATGAAAAATATCTGTGCAACTGATAAGTGAAACGTTCACAAATCATGATCAAGGGAAAAGATTTAACAGCTTTCAGTACAGAAGAGATTTAAGCATTGAACCAAAATATAAAACAGTAGCTGCTTCAGTTTTTTTTTATACGCATCAGTCTTCCATTTTACCACTACCTCTTTTTGACATGAACACTCAAATTCATCTGCAAATTCTGTTTGCTCTCATGAGACATCTTAGCTCACTTTTAAAGGACTTGATAGGTCCAAAGATCTGTGATTGAATTAGCAGTGGTTCAACCTCAAACAGAGATTGCTGTATGATGACCAAATCTGTTTAATAAAACAATTACTTACATAGAAAAACAGGAAAAAAAATACCAAACCCAAATCAAATTGAGTAGAACAAGGTATTAGAGAGAGATATTGGTTTAATATCATACCAACACAACAGATTGACATTTTGGAGAACATCTAATTTTTCCATTCAAGAGAATTTTGGGTCTGAGGAGGAGCAGGTGTTGTTAGACTTCTTATTAAATGTAAAGTTTTACATCACATGTGGCAGCTCTACATACCAGACATATGTGAATAGTACGGATCTGAGCTAGCTTCACCCAGAACACCGTATTTCCTAAAGCTAGTGTTATCCAACAGGATTTTGAGGAAGTGTATGATACTTGCAGTGGAGTTCACATCTCTTTGAGCTGTCTGCAAAAGCAAATTTCTTAGGAAACATTTACATTTCTTTTCCTACCTACAAAAACTAGAAATTTGGAGGGGACATTGTATGTTTGTTTGCTTTTAAAGAAGCTTGTAATTTCAGTATCCAGAAAAGTGAAACTTAAACCCCAGTTAAGGTACATCACAGGTTCTTGTCCTGAAGGGTTGTCATAGCTTATCCTTCATACTTTCTCTTGTGAATGCCCCTCATTCTTCACAACAGCGTCAACTTCCACTACTTGTCTAAGCACTTCTGTAGACAATGGTGCTCTTTGTTCCAGGTCATCAATTCTATGTAGAAGAGGTTCCCAAAGTTAGGTCATTTGTCCATTACCCTTTCCTTATCTCTTCCTTACAAACAACAAATTCTGTAATGTTCATAGTCTAAGATAATAACTGGGGGATTTTTTTCCAACCTTCTTACTCCATTCCTTCTCACTGCATTTTGCTTCAATTAAACTGTAATTTGTGGGGGCTTCTATCTATCGATTTCTCCAGTATTTAACACAATGCGTTCTTAATAGGGTAAAACAGGATTAAGGGGATGGGAAAATTCTAGGTGTTATCATAATAATATAATCGGCAATACAAATAAAAAGCCATCTTCTTTACAATCTATTTCTGTGTGCAAGGTGGGCTGAAACATGCTTTGTAATCAGTCTTCTCCACTGTGACATATTTTAATACCCCTAAGGTAAATCTCAGAGCTGAGAGGGTTTCCATTCTTGGGTCACTGCATTAAGATACTCTGCAATCTGGAAGGATACTGTTCCTGGCATTCATGTAGGACAGTTTTCCATTTAATTGAAATGTCATGACCAGTCTGCCATTTTTTCCCAACTTGTACAGTTGGCCTTCATCAAAACAATTTGCTTTCTACAAGAAGATGGGACCAACAAGTGACACGCATCACGAAATGAAAAAATAGAGGTAAATCATACATGACAAATGGAGTTCTAGGAAAGTTTGGGGTGCTATTCACCACTGTTCCCAAGTAGATTCAATTTATTGTCCCTCCAGGAACAGATCCTGTTATCTCATGCAGTAAGGTATTGATTTTGCCAATTACTGAGGATAATGGTGTATATTTCAGAGTTGTTGCATTATTCTTGAGTGATGTTTCTTATTTACTAAATAAAAATATGTTTTTCATACATATGTTGCTCAAACCTGTCAGATTCAAGAACAAGCTTGTTTTATATAACTCTCTAAAAATAGAATCATGATTACTGTATAACATTCTTTCCACTTGTTACTGGTAGAATTTAAGTTCTATTCATATATGTGTTTTTAAGGACATCTTTCAGAACTGCATTGCAACTAATTGGTCCTTAATAATTGCCTAAGTTTATAGTTTGACTACCAGGGACTGAACTAGTTATTTTTCTCAACTCGAAATGTCAAGTTCAGAAGGTGTCCTTTACTCCTTAATTGCAGATACTTCTTATAGCAACATTAAAGAAGAAAGAATCGCAATCTACTGGACAATCAGTGGAGGAAGATTGTATTAAGAAGCAATTATTCATTCCTGTATGATAAGACTAATTTACGCTTATTCCCAGCCAGCAGGTGACTGATTTTCAGACAGCCTCTGAGCTAGGCCCTTAAAGGGAACGTAAGCCATCCATAGCGTTACAGCACCACTTTTAGGCATTTTGCCTAAATATTACATGCTGAAGTTGTGACTTAGACTACGTGTCTTCTGCAGGTAGCCTAAGCACCATATGGTAAACTTGCACCCAAGCTTATGGTTAAGCACTGCACACATACAGATCAAGTCATGAGTTTGGACTGCTTTTCTCTTCATATCGTCTCTTCCAGAAACTGGGGTGAAAAGGTGGCTTACAGGCTTGTGAATGTGGAGGACAGGAAAGGACTTAAATTTGTAAGGACAGAAGTGATAGCAGGGAAAAAAAAGAAGAGATGAACTATGAAAAACAGCTAATAGAGGTATAATTTAAATTCTTTATGTCCTCCTACCATGCTGTCCTTAAGGAACAGACCTTTAAAAGAGTTCATGAACTGATTTTTAAATTTTCAGTGGAATTGATCACAATTGGAGTTGGACTTTAAGGAAATGTTGAGCTCCTAGTAGACAGCTTGTGGACTGACTTCCTATTAAAATCTAGTCACTTCCTTCGGTGTCTTAGTGAGATCCGAAGTTTTTTAAATGTTTTGTCCCAGCTATAGGGGTTTAGTTGTTCTGAAAAGCATAGCATGAATTGCTGTCTTGGTACTCTCCCTGAATAACAAACAGGTATATTTTGTCACTTGAATGTTTTTATAGTCACATATAACTTACAAGGTTCTGTCATTGCAGAGTTTGCCTCCTAAACTTCCAGAGGAAGTTGGACTTGCTTATACCAAATCTGTACGTGAATTTCTAACACACAGAGAAGTACAGCAGTAAATAAGATTTATACTCAGAGTTTATTACAGATGAATAGAGTCATGCCGGAGTCAGGCTAGAAAAGTCCCAAGTTTGATGGGATATGTGATATGCAAACAGAAGACAAAATTTCACTGAGATGATGAAGTGAGTATAGTTTTCAGAAAGATTTTCGAAGGAGTGCAGGAGAATGAGTCATCCCCCTCCGGCTGATGTTCAGCGAAAGCTGGGTGCTAAAGTCCCTTAAGCTCTCTTATATGTTTTGTGCTGTAACCCTACTGGAATGGTCTTAGCCTTATTTATCACCACAGGGAAAGGCTCAGCCTTTTTTCTTCTGCTCTCCGTTACACTAGGTGGGAAAATTTGTCAGCTTTATTAGTTAAAGAGGGTGGACGTCTTTTGCATTTATGAGATGCAATTGTGTCCTTTGTTTTGTTCACATTATGGAAATGAAATGTCCCTGTTATGTTGCCTGTGAGCTCCTTACTGAAAGTGTGCGTTACCAGGGTCAGGCTTATTTTCAGCATAAGAGATTATTTGCTTTGAGATCATCTCAGTGTCATCAACACAATTTATAGGTAGTTTGGGAACTATAATTCTTTTTGCTCAATTTCAGATGTTTTTTAAAATTAAGATTTGCAGTTCAAATTGACTTCTCTCCTCCTTTGAGCTCTAACTACATCCAAGCTTGTCTCTGTAGTCCTCCTACACCTGCAAGCACTTCTGGGCTCTTTCAGGATGCAGACTGGGATGGTTCAGCCATGGGACAGGTGGGAGAAGAGCTGTGAAACAGGTCTTTGCACATTTTACATGCTTCTACTGGAATATGTAGGGCTCCGGCATTGCTTTCTGATGAATGACCCCTAAAGTAGTCCTCCAATAAAAATATCAAGCTGTGTGTGCTGGAATACCTTCAGGGCTGTGCTGGAGTTGGCCTGCTGGAATTCTTGGGAAGCATCATATGGGTCTGGTACTGCCCAAGTGGACCGCAGGTCTTAATTACTTGTAGGATGTCTGGCCCTGGCTCTCTGTGCAGTCACTGTCTACCCCATCTGCTCCTGCAATGAGGTGACGGGCTTACAGTTAGGTAACAGGGAGAATAACCTATGGCTTTTCCTTTCCAGACCCAAGGCGGCTCTGGTGCTCTCCAGATGATAGGGAATTGTAGGGAGCCTGAACACTGGCTGAACACTGGTTACCCGAAAGGAAAAATCTGGATGTCATATGCTGGATCCTGAGGGTCCTCAGAGCTCCATGGTGCGGAGCGTCTAGTTCACACCACAACTTCCCTGGCCAGCATGAGCATGCACGTGCACAGTACTGTGCACATCTGCATGTGAAGGAAGGTCCCCTGGGCCAAAGCTCCGTAAAAAGCTGAGAAGCAGCATCAGTTGCCCTGTGCCATATTATAGCACTCTATGGTTTTGTTGTCATTGTACTATGGTGGAGCAGGTACATGGGTACTGCGTTGCTCATGGTAGGGAAGATCCCATTTCTGTCTTTACAAAACTTCTTTTCTCATCCTGTACACAAGTTCAGATTTGATTCTCTCCGTAGTTCTTAATGAAATACTCCCTTTACAGTCTTTCTTTTTTTTCTTTCCCATCAAGCCCTTTTGCTCTTCAAAGGTTCACTGGACGCATGTTCGAAGTAATTTCAGTATATAGTAAACTAGAACCTTAAGAGAAGGGCAGGAAATCAGTCTATTATGGAGGATTTTAGTTGATTTGCCAAATTAAAGTTTCAGATCACCATGCAGCAGTAGATATAATTAAGTGTCAGAGAGAGAGGGCTAAATGCATGAATAAAATATCTTATTGTATCATTATACTTTTATAATAAGATTTACTTGTCAACTTAAAATGTAATAATGTAACTAACAAGATAATTTATTTCTCAATATAATGAAGACTTACAGAAGGCAGAGGAGTAAGATGCCAGCTTCACTCTGTGGCTGAGTCTGCCTGGTAGCATGCACACTTAACGAAGGAAAAACCCTACTGAACTGAAGGAGCGGGCATAGCTGCGTAGGACGGATAGCGGATGAGGAAAGAGCAGGAGTAGGCATGAAGTTTGGATGTGGTGGAGGAGAGAAAGATGAGAGAAAAACTGTGATGACAGAAGGCGTAAGAGTCTGCTGGGGAAGACGCTACCGTATGCATTTCTCCAATTGATAGAGCAAGACATTTCCATAATGTAAACTTTCAGAGAAAGAAGGTTAAAAAAGCTAATTGCCTTGGTGTGGGCTGAGAAGATATGTATGGAAAGCTATCCCAGACTGGCTGACACATGCTAACTTGTCTGGCTGTGTAAGTTTTAATGATGCCTTCCTTAGGAAAAGGGAAGTCTACTGGAAGTCAACCAGGAAGACAGAAATCTTCAGGAGTTTCTCCCCAAATTGACTACATCTGGTAGAGACTGCAATTTACAAAAATGCGAGAGCTGCTTAAAGAGGTTGTGAGGAATAATTTGCTACCATCTAGGTTCTAAGACTATGACAGCACCAAGCCCTGGAAAGATCCTGCTCATCACCATTTCTGGATAATGAGCAGTGTCCTTGCCATCTCTAAATTCTTGTCAGTGGAATTGTGTAAGAACAGGCATGCATTTCCAAAGAAACAGAAGGCTATGCTACCATTCTGGCTGGTTTCAAAAATAGCAACCCATGGAGGTACAGCACGAGACCCTGCATGAGCTACTACAAAGACTGTTGTTGCTTCCTTCCTGGCTCATTCCCACAGACACCGGTGTTTCCAGCGACCGCCACAAACATGCAAGGCAATTAGAGAAACGTATCGCCCTGTTTCTGAATGGAGCACAATAGAGATGTAGCTATACTGGGGCTATGTTCAGCATCACTACTGCAGACGAATGGATGCAGGACTCTCTCAGGGAGAGAACGGCACATTCTAAAGTGATCTGCTGATTCTTATTAGACCTAGGTTTTGGCCAAGTGCTGAGGGAGCTGGCTCTTCCTGGTATCTGTGCAGATCTGTAGGGATTCAGTGGAAGCGGTTGCAGGGTAGGCTGCGGTCTGTGAGAGTGCTGGAGCATGTTTGGAGGTGGTGACAGGCTCCCTGTATGGTCATGGAGGAAGAAAGAGTTGCTGTGATTATTATCCATGGTACACTTCCAGCCCTGCAAATCTGCGTTGTGGAAAGTATGTCATTTCTGTATAGCCTACTCTTTCTCTCTCTTGCATATCACATGTAATCTACACAGCCAGGCAATACACAGAATAGTAATTGCACACAACGTAAGTGCATTCCTGAACTGTGCAGCATAAATATGAATGAGAAGGAACACAGCGTACTTTAAATTCTTTGTACATTGTGCTGCGTGTTATGACAATTAGTACACTGTGGTACATTATTCAAAATGTGAGAAGTACAGTACCTGCAAATGATGTTTTGGTTTTCTCCTCATAGCTGCCAGATGGTGTGGAACCATTTACACAACATCTGAGTGTTAGTGCATTTTAAACAGGGAAAGAAGGATCCTGCTTACTGTTTTGTTTCTCTCATTTTTTTTCCTTTTAAAATTTTTTTATTCTTAGCTACCTAGACAGCATAGTTGAAGAACATGAGCAAAACAAATAAAAAGCCTACTTAATGTATTCCTTATTTTGCCTTTCCAAGACACTTTGGGAACTTTGGTTTAAGCAAAGAAAGAACAGAGTTTCTCGTTGTTGCTTTTATGACAGTGGAAAAATAGAGAAAGCGTTATTTACCATGCTTATTTTGTTTCTTCACAGAGGTCTAATGTGATACGACAGTGCTGGGAGAGTCAATTAGAACACTTGTTTCAGGACTATTTTAAGAGACCTTCTAGATATGAATGAACATATGTACCACATGGACCCTCATGACATAAGGCAACATTATATTGTCCTTCTGTTCAAAACAGCGGACTTACAAAAGAGATCTTCCACTCCTATATGATTTGATAAGCATTTATGGAACAAGCATACAACCTTTCTCTCTGCTACAGTGAAGGACATAAAAATTGCAAAGTTTTCTAATATGCATTTTTTTTCATAGCTTTCATACCAAAGAGAAGTGAAAGCGGGAAAGAAATATTTTCACCGCTACTGCAGTAAGTATTCTTGGGCACTCTGCATAGAAGTGTTATTTGCCTAAGTGGACCATTAGTCTTAACTTCTTTGTTTTTTCTTGGACAGCTGAGATGGTGTCACAAGCAGGCCATAGCTGTGAGGTCAATATACTCAGACTGGCTCCAAGTCAGCTCTCTGAAGAGTCCAGGAAGTTTACAAAATCAGTAAAGTTTTGTTTTATTTGAATGGAACTTCACTTTTTAATGTAAAGCTCTGAGCAAATAGGGAACACAGACTGGAATTTAAAAACAAGAAAAATAATAATTTTACATACAGCTCTTACCCTGCTTACTATGTCCTAGCCAATGAGTTCTTGCTTCTAAACTTTACTGCAGTTAACACTGTCATGCTACTTTATAAAAAACTGCTCAGTCCCCTTTGGTCTTAGGAAATTCCTTTCCATTGCCTCTGAGGTATCTCTCTGCTGTGATTCTTTCATGCATCATAGCATTCAGTGTCTTGAGCCTTTTCTTCTCAAAGATGCACAAAATCTCTCCAAGGAAATGTGCAATCTTTTGTGTTCTTCCAGATGTTCTACCTGATGTACTCCAGAAACACTTTCCTTCTTTAAGAAACTGTTGAAAACAAATAAGTCAAATACACCCCCAACACCCCAAGTATGTTATGATGATGGAGACTTGAATTCTCCCATCTGCAATGAAGGCTGAGGCTACAACTATACTGCAGCACGTTTAGACAAACCTCAGCTAGCTTAAAATTGCCTTCCTTGGAATCTGCTGGCAGTGCTGTGCCGTGATAGCACGTTCTTGGCGTGGGCCCCAGGGAAGTTGGGAAAAACTTCAGATACAAAAGTCCACTAAGCTACAGCTGTTCCACTGGTCCTGACCTATGTAAAGCTAGCAAAAGTGTGTGTATGTGGGCTATGGTTGTTGCTGTGTAAGCTTATCCCTAATGCACAGTAAACATTTTATGCTGCTGAAGTCATATACTTGATTCATTGACTGGCATTTTTCCAGTCACGCTTTTCTAGGTTTCAGTATTTCTTTTTCTGTTACCAGTTCCACTCATGTCACTATATTGGATTCTGTATGTAAATCCTGGTATGTTCGAACCACATTAATGTGTTTGGTTACCTTTTCTTCTTAAATGAATAGAACCAATATACCTTAGTGATCAATTTAGAGAAATTACCATTTTCTTACTTTCTGTGGAAAAAATAAAAAAGGAAAAAAGTTTTGGAGATTTCTGGAGCTGGCACACTGTCATCTTCCTTTGAAAGAGTGTAAGAGGTAGATTAGAGTAGTGACCTTTGCTGCACATACAAGGGAGAAGGGAAGGAGAACTGTTGCTAACCTTCAGTTTCCAGCATTCTCCCACCTGTTCAGGCTGTAGGAAGTCGCTAACATTCAAAGTCAAATTCCTAAAATATTTGAGCTTTTGAAGCCCGTGTTATAATATTGGCCAGTGTAAGTAACTTCTATCCAGTCTTAGAGAAAGGGAGGATAGAGGAAAGGAGGAGATATTGTATTACATTGCTAGTTGATTAGGGTCGTTCAGCCTTATAGAATACATGTAATTTGATATAATCTGATACAGTGCATCTTCAAGAAATACAGTTTTCACAGTGGGTAGGATCTTATGGGCAGGTAATGAAATCCCTGCACTGACCAGAAACTGTTGTGAACATCTGTTCCCTGACTACTTAAATTATACTTGGACAGTTTGATGCATCTCTGGCATCCATCCCATGTTCTAGTGGAATGAAAATGGAAGAGAAGAAGAATGTAAAATCAGAGAATCCTGTTGGGTTGTAATCTTTCTTCCTGCTCTTTCTATTTTCTTCTCACTCCAGTAAATCTGTCACATCTTTGTTTAGAAACCCATGACATCCTTTCTTTCCCTCAGCTGTATTTGCAGCTGCCTGTTTACTTATTTTCTGTACATTGATTACAACCATGCAAGGCTTCAGGCTTAATTAAAAGGCATGGCAAGAGAAAGATAGAGGTTTCTATAGAAATATCTTCTTGTGGAATGTCCTGTTGAGTTAAATCCAGCCTACCAAACTGTAATTTCTCAAATAAATGATTCTTCCATGAATCTCATCTCTCAGTACCATCCTCACCTGAATTCTGCTGGGCTGGTGTCACACTCAGGGGTTTTAAATAGCCCTTGAAAAAAAACCTCGGAGAAGGATGATTAGTTTGGTTGAAACTATCAGGGTGACACACAAAAATGTGAATTGCCTTCAGCCTCCCCAGATATTAGAGCAAAAGAACAACTAGTTCCCATTCCCATGTTAAAGCTACACTTGCCCAGTTTTAAATTGTATTTATGCACCTGAAGTGTCAGTGTAATGTAGCAGATTTTCCATGCTGGAAAAACCAGTGCTTGATTTAACAAAAAGTGAAAATCAAAGCCACTGCACAAATTTTAAACTCCTTTTAAAACCAGCAGTAATCATTGATTAAGTCAGAATTATTAGTGTTTTTAAGGGTCTTTTTTTATCCCATTTTGGCTCAAGGATATAATCTCATTTTGGCATGCTTGCATGAAAATGGTTTGGTGCCTGGGACTTGGCTTCCACAACAGTAATTTGGAATATGAGTCATCTATCATTAGTTTATGCACATGTAAAAATGTAGGCCTTGTGGTTTATGGTTGTGGAGGGAGACTACCGCATGTAGTAACAGGTGTTCTTCAACTGTGTGGCCTTAGGAGATGCTCCAGCTGATATTCTTCTCTGCCAATGGCAGAGAAATCCTTTACCATATACGGTGGTATAAATCTACTCCATACATGAAAAGGAACACATTGTGATTTCAGTAATCGTACCAGGCACAAAACGCAACTACTTGCTTTTATTCAAATAAAATTCTGTAATCCTTTCCACAAGCTCAGAGCTGCATTCAGCTGGGAACTCTGAGAATAGCTTATGTGCCTTATGAGAGATGAAGTACAGTGAAAGACAGAATTATGTGCCTCATTCAACAAATATGTTAATGCTGAAGATTTTTTCCCCTCCTGTGGGTAAAGGAGGAGACAACTGGCAAAAATCCTGGCCACAAAAGGCAACTGAAGTTTCTATACTAAGATACATGTGCTAATTCTGTCAGATGGGTGTACATTCTGTCTTCCCAAGCTACTAGGACTTGCCAAAATCCTTTGTGCCATTCCTCTCCTTGCTTCCTCAGAATAACTGCTGTGCAGATCTTTGGTCTAATTTGCCATCAACTCTTTTGTTGGTACAGGTAACAAAATCCTGGTTTAAATACAAAATTCTTCCACATTAATTCTCTCTCCTTGTTAAATCTTTCACAGAATCATTAATTTGCAAAACCCAAGCTTGCTTCATCAAAAGGAAAAAACTGCAATATATAAATAAGGCTTAAATACTGTTTTAACAACCCAGAATCCTCTTTCCTCCTCCTCCTCCAGCCTGGATTTTTTTCCTTCCTCTCTCATATATCCAAGTGTCATATCTCCAAAAAATTAAGCACATCATACACTTAAAAATAGAAATAATAGCACATCTCACACTTTTTCTTTCCATGATTTGAATAACTAGATTAATGTAGTAGGATGTGTGTGAAAGTATTTTTCCCAGAGAAACTTAAGTCAAGCAGGTGTATTTTGTACTTTGTCTCTTCTGGGTAAAAGAAGGTGGTTCCTTGCATTTTCTGGCATAAGTTTTGTATCTGAGAACTGAAAAACATATCCCCCTTATAGATCAGTACACAGCAGTAGAAGCTAATGATCATGGACTAAAAAAGAAAAACAAGAGCACAAATAAAAAAAAAAAAAACAACAAAAGAGAAATCAAAGTAAGAGAACAAAACTAAAACCAAGGGATGAGTTACTTGTTTTTGTATTTGCTGTAATTATCAAAATCACTGTGTTCTTTTTTCTATCCATAGAAAATCTGCAAGTACATACTAAAAAAGATGTCAGGATAACGTTAGCAGAGTATATAATTTGAAGCATGTAAAAAAAAAAAAAATCCCAAAACCCCTCAGAAAAAATAACAGGAGGTAGAGAATGATTTCTGTATAAGAAGAGATCCGTAAGCTAGCACTTTTGACCTTGGAAAAGAGACAACTGAGGAAGGATATGGTAAATGTATGGACTATTAGTCAGGAAGTGATCTCAAGGATACAATGTAAAGTTAGCCACATCTCCCACCACCTCTAACCATTTGGGTTCTCTGGAGGGTTTAAACAGAAGCCAAGTGCCTGTTCATCTGCATACGTGTTCCCAGTTAGGTAACAGACACTCATTTCCCCTCAAAAGGCACTTCTGAACACGCACAGCTAATATGAAGTAGAGATGGACTTAACCAATGTAAGGGACTACGTGGGGTTAGGAAGGTTGGTAGGTAGGTTTGCTGTCTGGGACTTAGCAAGATTTAGGTTGCCTGGTAGGACTGAGGCAGACCGAAGAGCACTCCGGGTTTATGTACAAAGCAGTGATGGCAATCTCCTCTCGGGAGGCTGGAAAGACATTTTTACAGCTGTGCTGCTTGTCACACAGTCCAGGGCTGTGTGTGACGAATGCATTTTCTGGGGGCGGATGCCCTTCATATTTGGTATTGCTATGAAGGAGACAAGTTCTTTAGTATATTTTCTCAGTTCTTTTGATTTCCTCATCTTTTCTCAGGCATTGCTTACAGGCTGCTGCTGGGAGAGCTGATTGAAAGAACTGCTCATGGTACTCGTTGTCACCTGCATAGTGGTATCAATTCTGTGTACATTATCCTCTCATCTCTTCCTAAAACTTCTGTAGATGCTGAGTAAAATGGAGAAAAGGGCAGAGCTGATGGGGAAAACAGCTCATTGTAATCAGCCCTTGAATTCAACTGGAGAGGAGAAACCTGAGCCACCACAGAGTGTTTCCATTCCATGTTTTTTTAAGTTGCTTCTGAGAGTTTGCACATGAAATATACTTTTTAAATGTGCTGTAAAAAGTGTTCTTCAATTTTTAACAACTTAATTAAGTATTAAAATCCAATTTACTTTATATCTCAAACTGCAAATTCTAAGGAGTCTTTGCTTTCTACTATTTATTAGGAAAAGTGTTTGTCATAAGAATTTGTTATGCGTATTAAAAGCATCATTTAAAATAGAAATACTTTTATCCAGAATGACAATCAAAGATAAGATTGGTGCATATGCAAGTTATGATAGCACCTCCTGAAGAATCCACGAGCTTCTGAGCACAGATGTCAGTCGCACATTAAATAAATCAAAAAACTGCAGTGGATCTTCACAGCTGCACTTGGGGTACCTGTACACTCTAAGAGTGTGTAGTCATGGCTCAAATCCACTCCGAATGCCTCTGCTAGCTTTCAACTAGCCACCCTGGTACAGGTACTTGGTACGGTTTTCATGCCATTGTACCCGGTATGGTAGCAGAGGTTGAAAATATGTTTTTTAAATGTCAAGGTGATTATTTTGCAATGAGCTCTATGCTACTGCATCTACACAGCTAACATTGCCCAGGGTAGCTTGCTTAGAAATAGCTGAAGGAGTTCCACATGAGCAGAAATCACCTTTGCCAGCAGTTTATAGGTAAATAGAAATAAGAAGGTGTTATTGCCCTTATTTTATTGAAAGGGAGAAAAGCAAACACTGGACTTAACTAACTTGTCAGAGACTGGGGGGCTGATGGACTACGCGTAGGATGGCCAGTCAGTAAATCTAAGGTCTAATGTGGGTTCTAGTGCACTCTTGCATGATGATTGTGTCACTTAACTCCTCTGAATCTCAGTTTTTTGTGCTCTAAGATGGAAGTAATTATATGCAGCTACCATATAATATCCACAGAGAGCTGTGTAGTTGGAAAGTATCACTGAGCCTATCAACAGGAAAAATGGGAGGAAGTTAATAAATTTTAAGGCCAGAAGGGAACATCATGATCATTTAACCTGTCCTACTGCGTTACTGAGGCCATAAAATTTCCCTGTGTGATTTCTGAATTACTCCCCAAACTTGTAGTTTCAGAAAGGCATTCAGACATTTTCTGCTTTTGATGTGAATACTTGTAGAATCTGTACCAGTAACTTTTTCTAAAGGCAATAAATAGAAGTAGATCTTTGGTATCATAGGGAATACTGTGCTTCAAAACAGGAGGAAAAATCCATTTAAAACAGTGTGAAGATATTCTTTAAAGCAAAATTCCACAGTTTGTTTGAGTCAGTTGAAATATCTTGTTTGAATAAAATCAAAAACGTTAATTCTATTTTCTCATCCTACTCCCCTCTCTGGCTGAGCAGGACGGAGGTCTGCTGGTGGAAATATATACATTTGTACCACGTGGCTGTCTCCAGCAGCTGGGCTCTGACACCTGGCAGCTGCCCCTGGGTCCCAGTCTCCCCAGTTTCTGACACTTGTATTTATGAGCCCCCAGGGCTACAGCCTCACTCCAGCTGCTGGCACAGACCCTCTTACACACACAGACACACTCATGCACACATACACATAAACTGTGCATCCCTCCTGTAATTCAGCTTAGTCACGCAGTCCATGCAGGAGCTGCCTTGGGTCATTCCTCTTCCCTCCCTCCCGCTCCACTCCCAGAGACACATGCACATACGCACAGCCACCCTCCCACCCCAGGGAGCCCCTCACCCAGGAAAAGGCTTAGAAAGACGGTTAGCAAGAAGACAGGACAGATTGCACTAATTGGGTGTAGGGCATGGCCACACCAGCGTACTGACCCGCAGCTGTTCATACATGACCGATCCCTTTTATCCCCTTACTCCTCTATCTTCTTCCTCCCCAGATCACCCTGATCCTTCCTTTTCCCCATCTCTGGTTGCTGCCCTAAACATCCCATAATCAGTCCTGTACAATCCTGAAATGCTCTTCCTCTGCGTCCCACAGTGTGTCCCGTACCCCTAGGCAGTGACCCTCTTCTGAGGGAAAGGTGACCTGCAGAGCAGCCCCCACTGCCTCATGGTAATGGGTTGTCCCCAACCCATGGTGCTGAGGGTCTCCTGGGGCAGTCCTGGAGGAGCGAGGCAGGGGCTGTTTCTCCCGGTTGTTGGGGCTCCTCCACCTGCCCTGAGCCCTTGTGCTCCTTCATGGGTGTGGGGATGGGCCTTTGATGGGCTGATGGCTGGGATGGACCAGGGATGAGGTGGAGCAGGGTGTGATTTGAGCTCCCCCTCCTACCTTTGTGCCTCTGTGCTCCTCTGTGTGTGTACAGTCAAGCTTTTTAGCCCATTACTTAACAATTGTATTATTGGAATGCATTGCAAAATCACTTTTTTCCTCCTAATGTTTCTTTTCAAACACACATTTTTCAAATTTCTCAAGTGGCGGTGAAACATTTTCTCTTGGGGAAATCCATATTAAAATATTAAGCGGGAATGTTTCCAGCTGGCCTCTCTTAATAGTTCTTATGGTGAAGATTTGTATCTTTGAAAACATTTAAACAGAATATAAATCCTCCTACCTCCCACTTGTGATCCTAATAGGGAAAATCACCTCACTCTGCACTAGTCATCTTTGCCAATTATTTTAGGATGAGAGAATCACTATCTGGAGGTTCTTTGATCTTTCTGTTGGTTATAGGGTGAATCTATACCTTACTTAAAGTAAACACCTAAATTTGAGATGGCTAAAGCCAGGTGGGATAAATCCCTTTCTGCATATCATTTTGGAGGAAAAAGGTCAACATTTCCTCCTACGATCCTACGATTCATATGTGTACATGTAAAATACTTTCCCATGTTATTTCCAGAACTGTACCAGATAAAAGAGCTGATCAAACATCTGCATTTCAGGAGGTTCAACAGTCCAGCAAAACAATCAGTGAAAAATCATGCACCCATTTTTGTACCTTTTATGATTTACGATTGTAAAAACCTATCCAAACCCTTTATCCTGCAAGGATATCCAAGAAACCGGCCTTGACACTGCTATGAATTCCACTGCAAATATGGCACGAGAACCAAAAAATACCAGTAAACCTCATACCACAAGCTTAAACTTACTGCTTTACCCCTTTATGAGCCATTGCTCCTGAACACAGCTGGCAGCGACAAAATGTGCTGCTTCTCCAGGTAATGTTCATGCATCATCCTGCATCTTCAGGTAAACTCTTTCAGTAGGCAGCTGACCTTGTGCTGAGTGCCCATGCCATGGGGACATATTTTCTTCTATGGACTGGTAGATGGAAAACAGTCTTTGGTGCAGTGAGGGTAACAAACCACTCAGTACCCTGCCATGGTGAGATTTAACAGATACCTCATCTTCCACCTGTCATAACGGTAATGTTTTCTTTCTTAGATGCCTTCCTCAGTTTCTCATACTTGCCACCATGTCGAGGTTCAGAATGATCAGACAAACACTAACTTTTTTAATTCTCTGTGCATCTTCCTGTTCAAGTTTAACAGATATAATAACATCAAATAAAAGAAGGGTGGCAGGAGAAGCACTGTTGTAAAATTTAACTGTGGTTAAAAGCCAGCCAACTAAATAACAGTTCAAAGAATTTTGCCAATTGTCTCAGTCCCTAGTTGACTGAAAGTTTTAATAGAAGTATCATCTTTGCTATAAATACAACCTTAGTCTTCTGACATATAGAGAGACGTTTCAGGAAGTATACTTTATTTTTAGCAACCTTAATTTAATGTTGAAAAATGTTACTTCTTGGAGCATTAGGTATTTTATATACAGTTGTATAATTGAGCACTACGATTATCATAGCATCCATAATCTGATTATGAAGGTCTTTTTTATATTTATTATGGATACATGTCTAATGTATGCCTTTTAGAAGCTGTGTCAATATGGACATGGCTACATGAGTTATTCAACTTCTGCCAGGAAAAAAGTCTAGTGGGTACCAAGAGAAGAGAGGTAGGTAGCAGGATCTGTGCCCTGTAGAAAATCATAACTGCTTCTTGCTGCGGTACTTCTACTGTCACTTTCTGGCTTGTACAAAGTGAGGTCCTGGCACATCCTGCCTGGTGCCCTGCCAGCATTCGGAGTGGCCAGAGTCCATCGCAGCTGCCAGATGAGTGCACTGCACTGAGAGAGGGAAGGCGTTGCCTCCATCAGCTCCATTTTCTGCCAGCACAATGCAGAGGAAGGCATGAGTCACCCTGCACAGACTTCCTTTATGACTTTGATTAGCTGAGATCTTTTTTTATATAATTGAATTTTTAGAGGAGATATGTAATGGCCTGCATCGTCCAGAGTAATAGGTTACTTTGCTTATTCTCAGCTTCTTTGCTGAAATCGGTAAAACTGAGTGTCCAGATCTCTTCTGTAAACAGACCCACTTTAAGGTTGAAATCAGGCAAATGCCTTGGTTTAAAAAATGTTGGTGGCTGTATCTTTTGAAGGATATGAGCAGGGTGCATAGGTTTCTAGCCAAAAAATCCACTGTTTGTAGTCTTGATTTTATTGGTTTCTCTAACTTAAAAAGCATGCTTTACTCAGAATGTTTCCCAAATTCATTCCATCTAGATATGAGTTGGCATCGCCGTTACATACCTGTACCTAGAAGACAAGCTGTTTTGAAATCAATACACACTTCTTCCTAAAATGGTCCTATTTAAAAAATCCACATTTCTGCTGGTTAAAATGCCTCTTGCCCTATAAAAACTGAATGACTTTCTTATGGGACTCGATGCAATGCAGGCTGCAGGCAACCCAGTCCTTACAGAGTAACGAGGACTGTGGGCAGATGACGTGTGGCCCTGCATGTGCTGTGCCCTTTTCTTTCAGACTAATGTGCACAAATGGTGTCTCCTTTTTTTTTTATTTTTTTAGAACATTTTGATGTTTTCTGGATAGGGTTACTACATAGCTCTGAAAACTGGCTATTGGACAGGTCACATAGCTGTTTTGATATGCATTTCCATTGCAAATTCTACCCATTTTAGAAATACTTGGAATACATATGGTGCCATGTAATTAAACCATGATGGTTCCAGTGGAAGTGCTATGCTCTGTCAAGCTCGTAATATCAGTTGAAAAGAATTTTTTTAAAGATGTACATAATGTAGTGTGAAGAATAATACATCTTTTCACAATTTATTGAACTACATTTGCATAATTTAATTTTTTGAAGTCCAGAAATACTTATTTATTTGCAAATGTTTGACATTACAATGTGACTGTATCAACTCTCATGTACCCTAATGAGAATTAAAGAAATTAAAAATCAGGGCACTGGCACAAGAAAAATGAAAAGAATCCTATATAAATCACCAGGAAAATATGATATGAAAACCGAAAATCAGACACATTTAAAATTAAAGCTGACATGCTATACTCAATCCACCCCACTGTGTATAGGGACTATTGAACAGTGAGTGCTTTGTGATTGTTTTCTCAAAGTGAATCTCATTCTCAGGAAAGGTTCTGGGCTGATATCACTAGCATGCAAAGGTTGTGTTCTTTTTTTCACATGTTCCACACATGAACTGTAGCAAAACCGAAGAAACATAGGAGCTACTGAGCATCCTTATCTCCCAGGGGACTGAGTGGAAGGAAGGGCATTCAGAATCCCACAGGATGGACTTTCCCTTTGTTTCCTTTTCATTCACTTTTAGCTTTTTATCATCTGAACAAGTTCTATATAAGAAAGTAATTAGGTTTCCTTGCCTGTCTCTTGCCCATAGCTGTTTGGTTTGTGGGAATTTCTGGGCTTCACAGCTCCAGCACAGGAACTGGAAGGGTCATCTTCTTACCACTAAACCTCTCAATCAGGCATACCTTTTGTGGAGTGAAGATTTTTGCCTAGAAAGCATCTCATTGTTACAGACCGAGGATAATCTCACAAACTAGGTGCACTGCCCTCTTCCATAAACGATTGCAAGGAAGTCTATGTCCTGGAAATGCATTTATTCACTTTTGTTTCCTAGTCCAAAAAGAGCCAGTCATCTAAAACAAAGGAGCAGAAGATTTAGCTAATCTCCCCCTGAATGTGGTTCCTGGTTTTGCACCAAGCACAAGGTCGGTTTTGGACCGATCTCTTTGCAAGACCAGGGTCTACTATTGAGTGCGTTCTGACCAAAATCAATATTCAGCCCTTTGCATGCTTGAGTTTGTGAAGGAGTTCAAGAAACAAGAATCTATTTTCATAGTAAAAAAAAAAAGCAAAGCATGAAAAGCAGCCCAAAATCAGATGGCAGACTTTCTCATTTGAAATTTAACAGAAAGAAATAATCAGATTACTGTAACCTTAACTGCACAATGCAGATGCTTAGTTGAGATAAAAAGGCAGGATTTTCTCCTAGCTGAATTTGGGGGTTCTTTCCAAAAAACCTTTATCCTCTGCAGTAGACATGAACACAACGGTGTGAGCCGAAGTGTCTCATTGCAATCTACAGCTGGAACAAGCAAACAAAAAGCCTCTCTGTAATTGTTATGCACACATTAGTGCAATGGAAAGAGACCCTCTTGGCAGTGTCTCCGTGGCACTGAGACAATTCTTTTGTACTTTTTTCTTCAGCTATCTTCTTGTCTGCTCCACTCCATCTTAGTGATACAAGTCTTGACAATCAAGCTGTATACGAAGTGGATGCATCAGTTTGAGTTACAAGCATCATTTAAAATACTCAGTTAGTTGCATATTTAACATATTGCTATTCCATAATTATACAGCTGTATCATGCTTCTTGTCCAGGAATTCCTGGAAACCTGAAATTGCTTGTTCCTTGATGTGGCCACAGGCTGTGGAAATTCAAATGAGCTTTTTGCTCAGCTGGAATTGTATTAAGTCTGTAGGACAGCCTGTGACGCCTATATTGGAGGCAGGAGACAGCTCTTGTTAGTAAATGTGTGTTTGAGCTTATTGGTATTACTGAATGATAGCTAATCATCTGAAAGTCAAAGGAAGCCTCTTTCAGGGAGTGATGCCTCGCCAGGAGAATAGGAACAAGTCTGGGCCACATCTTTGTAAGTAATGAATTCTCATTTCTTTTCAATCTAGCAAATGCCCTCTTTAAAGGTTAATTCTTAAATAGTCACTTGGGAACAGATGTCTCCTTCACTCTGATCTCTGTGAGTCAAGCAGACTGCTAAGAAACTTCAGTTTGTCTCTTTTATTACCTGATGCCCCTTTCTTTCAGATTAAAACTGCTGATAAAGATGATGTCAGCTGCCTGATCTCCTTCATATTTTGTAACTGCTGAATAATGGAATGAGCTGAAGTAATGGAACAATAACAAACTGATACCCAAGCAAGTTACAACTGCATTTCACAAATTTTTCACTGTTATTTGAGGTAGTGAGGCAAAAGGGAATATGCTTTTTTTTGTATATCATTCAGGTGGCACAAAGACTCTGACGAGGTAACTGCCTTGGCTGAGCAAAGGACCATAAAGGCTGTTGGGATGATACAGTAAATTGCCATTTTCTCTTATTTAGGGTGATCTGGCTGAAGGCTGAGTAGCAACTGAAGTATGTCCATGACAATCAGAAAGGATGCTGTCCTTGTCCCATGGCCCTCACAGACCTAGATAATCACCCCCACCTCCCACCCCTAGCTCTGAAATTCCCACAAAGATAAAACAAATTGAAATTTTTTTGATACTGTTCATTCATCTCTATGAGCATGGAACGAGAAAGTTCGACAGGAAAATACTTCAGAGACATATGATAAACTAATACTACCCAGACGAATGCAAGTGCTATCTGGAATATAGATGCTGGTGGGTAAATTGCTTCAAATGAGCCTTATTGATTCCGTTCTGTGTTGATGGGGCATATCTGAAGGAGGAAGTTTCATTTAAATACTTGGGCACTGCAGTAATTAAATAAACTCTGGGACAGCTTACGTAAAGGACTGGCTCTGATTCTTTAGGAGCTGGTGACTATCTCTCTTAAACATGAAGCATGTTAATAGCCAAGCAGCTAATTTATTGTAATGAAATGAAAAAATACGGTAGCACCCTTGCGGCCCAGATAATGTAGCAGCAGGTTACTGTTCTGATGAATAGGGATGTTGCTCAGCAGATGTAATGCTTTCTAGTCTTAGAAGAGGATAGATCAATTTCTTATTCTTTATGAAGAAGGATGATTCCTTTGCAGCACTACTGAGAGATGTGGACGTTTAAATCTTTGAGTTAATCACCTCCAGAACAATCCAACCGCTACAGGTATGCTCGGCTGTTATTTTTCTTGCTATATAAGTAAGTAATTTATAAAACAGGAAATACGAGAGGGATTTGATTTCTGTTTCTGCACCTTGATGGTATTTCTATAGACTTCTACCGCTCGCATTGTATTTAAGGAAGGCCGGAGAGGGACAAGGCCATCTCCCGTGGGCAGGGAAGGCTGCAGGTGGGAACACATGGAACTCCCAGGCTGAGCAAGCCGTGTTTGGGCGGGCAGCCCAGCGAAAGGCTGTGGTTCAGTAGATGGCAGTCTTCCCTCAGAGTCTGCTGAGTCCCTGCAGAGGCTGAGCTGGGGTGGAGCTGGGAAAGGGACATTGCTCCTCTGGAAAGCTCAGCCCCCCTCCGTTGCAAACCCCATTTGCAAACCCTTTATGCACTGTTTCATAAGGCACCTCTGGGAGGTAGTGGTGATACACCCAGTGCTCCATCAGCATTGTTTAGAGGTGCCAGTTGCAAACCCCATTACTAGTATTCTGGCCCCAAAGCTCCCCGTCTGCCTTTATTTGATTGTGAGAGGTGAATTGTGTCTAAGCGCACAGAAGAGCAGAGGAATGGAGCATACACAACTGAATCAGCTCTGGTAGCAACTGTCTCCCGGCTTTTCTCTCAACCAATATCTGAGATCTCTTACGGTCAGGTTTTGCAGTAGACAAAAAAATGACATAGCAACAGTGTTGATGAGTGCTCTGGAAAACTTTTTCCGGGCCGTCACCAAGGAATAGCATTATAATAGTATTACTGAATGAGTGACATTTAGTATGATACATTAAGCTTTGCATAAAGATGACTCCTAACATAAAAATCAATGTCTGGAATTTATTATGTCATTTAGCTTAACTCTTGATTTTCATTAATTTGGGAAATGTAGCACTCCCAGTGAATATTCAAAAAGAAAAAGGCAGCTACGTCCTATATTACAAGCACATAAATAGCAAACATCCCCATGCCAAGATTCAGGTCTATTTGCAGAGAGTTCCCTGCTGTTCTCAGTGCCCCTACTTTTGGTATGGTCATAAGATCTTAATGATTTAGGTATACTTCAATAATTTTCTGTAACATTCTTTTCTTGTGATCCTTCCCAATCTCACTTCCCTGCTCAGCCTGTGCCATACTTGAGAGCTCACCTAAGGGTGTCTTCAGTGGAGACAAAGCTGAAGAAGCACCCTATGGCCTCTGCTTACATTTGCAGATGTGCACTGAGGTAGTCCTGCACATTTAATTACTAGTAGACAACAGAGAGCTGGAAGTGAGGGTGGCCATTCTGCAGGAAATCCTGATTATCCATGAGCTTCAAAGTGAAAGGAACATCTGACTGGGATCCTGCTTGTGAAAAACATTCTGAAAAATTGTTTAGGGAATAGAAAAATGACTTTTTTTTTTTTTTTTAATAACATATGTGCTTTGTTTCAATAAGGACCAAACACTTTGATTTGTTGTTATTTGTCCTACTATATTATACATATTCGGGTGGAGGGGAAGGACTGATGACATTTTTCTATAATGTTTCCAAAATGATGAGGTAACTTTTTACTGGCAACTTTTTAACTGGCAAGCAGAATGAAATTCATGAAAAAAAGCCTTGTGAGGTTAGATTAGACAAAGCTCTGCCAGGGATGTTGTATTTAAGTTGATTGTACCTAAAAAGCAGAGGAAGGGACAGTCAGTTGCTGTCTTCAGGCAACTCCTAGCCTGTCAGTTCTGAGAGACTGCAATAAAACACAGTATCACTAGCAGTGAAGGAGAATGCTCTGGATTTCTCAAAATGAAATGTTTCAGCTATATCAAAAAGGAATGAGTAAACTATTTTTGTAAAATCTACGGATGGAAACATTCCTGCAAAAGCGCTTTGATTTAAGTAGGACAGAATTTTCCATCAGGAATTTTTTAAAACAGTTTTGCTCTTCCTCTCTTTAGGGAGTGCTTTGTTACACAACCGTATCTTTCACCAAAAGTTCTTCCAACAGCCTGTTCCCTGCGTGTTTGCTAGAGAAGTGGTTTCCCAGTCCATGTGCTTCCCAGTCCAATGTGTTTGGATTGTATCTCTGTAGGATCTCTTGGTAGTCTGGCTTGCCTGACTCACACCAAAGTGCAAATAGGAGAGATCCTTGCAGCAGCACATACATTGCTAGGGCGATGGAAGTCGTGCCGTTGAGTTTTGAGTCATTGACCCTGAGTCTAGTCTTTACAGAAAATCATTTGAAAAGCATGTATCAACAGAATCAGACCCTGCAAAGGCTATGACTCTACTTGCAAAACATTGTTCATGTCGTGAAGACTTCAGCCAAGAAACTGTCTGTGTGGATCTAATTGCAGGTCAAATTGACAAAGAACAGTGTGTGCTTGACTCCTACCATTAATCTAGTTTTATATTGTCTGTAACCAGAAGCTGTGTCCCTTTATCAGAGGTTTTTACAGGTTATGGCTATACTAGTAGATAAAACAGGCCGGGACAGGTCTCCAGTCTTAAGGCCAGTTGGTCCTGCATTGTGTGTGTCCAGCCAGAATCCGCCCAGCTTCTCCCCTAAAACAGGACTGCAATGCCCAGGCTACCAGTGGAGAGATGTCTCTGCCCTTTACGACCCTTTAGCTGTTCCTAGGCTATGTTTGACACAGCAAAGCCAAAACCAGTGTTAGGGACCAGTAACAGCTTAACTGAATGGAGAATTGCAAACCAGCACTTGGCCAGTGTCTTGACCTTGTTTAATTTACGACTATAGACGTAACCATATGTAAAGATGTGCCGACTCTGTATTTTCTCCTCTCGGTATCCTGCTAAGGTAAGGAAAGACTGTATTGACTTTCCAAGGCCCCCTACCCTCACAGATAAAGCAGTGAGAGATGATGTGGCTTGCCTAGGTTTATGTAAAAATCATGTAAGAAAACTGGAAAGTATGTGCCAGGCTGTACGTTACAGTGACCACTGTTGTTTAAAACTGTGCACTGGCAGTCCAAGCCATGTTTTATGCAAGAGTCTCTTTCGTCTGTTCTGGTAATGGGTAGAGATTTCAAAGTATGCACACTTTAAAGTATTATAAATCATATTTATAATACCAAAAGAAATCTCAGAATAGATGAGAAACAGACAATGAATTTTTAAACATTCTTCTCTCCTTAAAAATTTGATAAGATGCAGGGTTATTTTTACCTCCTGTTTGTTTGGAGTGGAAAATTTGTTTCAATTAGAGTGGCAGCTCCTCACCCCCAAAATGTTCCATAATTATCAGTGAAAAGTGCAGAATCAACAGAAAAATCTGTTTCATGAATTGCTCATAAACATAAATAGTTCAGACAATACAACTCTACTTCCTGCTTGGGCACTTATCCAGGCAGTGCTCCAGCTGAGATTTATTTTCTATTATTTAATCTTAATTGAATGTACTGCTACAGATACTGTGCACAAATAGCAAGCACGGTAACTGATTTAATTGCACAATTTTTCCTGGGAAAGCATGACTTTACATATCCCCTTAATACAACCACGGTTCCTGTGTAATCTATCTCTCTTTCTCACTTTGGGTTTTGACAGATGGGCTCTGTCAGACTGAGCAGCCGTGATCCAAGGTGTTACCACCCTCAGCTCTCCTCTGCCCTGTGCTGCTGGGAGCTGCTACCCTGGAGCAGGGTGACAGAAGCCACCGTGATCCGCTCCGTCGCTGCAGCTGTCAGGTGGCTTTGCAGCTTGAAGCACTGATGAGCTGAGAGTGCGATCTCTGCTGAGCAGCAGGTACATTTGCCTCTGATGCCTCTGCTATGGGAACGCTGACTTTGGAGAGAAAAGGGGGGTGGACAGATGGGGTGATAATGCCCTCAGCCACACTTACTGGTCTGTCAGAGCCCCGGCTTCTTCTAACAGCATCCCAGCACTGCCTCCACACAAATGAATTTTCTGTTTCCGTAATATGAACACAAATTTCTCTGCGGCAAACTCCAAGCCACTTCCTCGTTGTTTACCATGTGCACACCCAAATGTTCAAAAACCTGAGTTGGGCTCCCCAAATTGTGCTGTGTTAAAGCATTTGAAAATTGAATTCTACAGTTTTGCCTTCCAATATTTGAACAGTTTGAGCATAAAGGGTTCCAAGTTAACATTTTTTTGGTTGGTTGGTTAGTTGGTTGGTTGGGTTTTTTTGTTATGATAAATATGAATTTTCGCATAACTGCATGAATTCCCAGGGACATAGTGAAACCCTTCTTCCAGGATGTGCCAGATAGTTTGAGGTGGTCCATGGTGATACCAGAGCAGTTCATGTCCAAGTTGTGGTCCTAAATCAGTGCTGCTGCCAGGCTCTGCTCTGGTACCTGTACAGGGGACAAGGAGAGGGTTTAACCCCTGCCCACTCCGTCAGCAGAGAATCGTAGAATCATAGAATGGTTTGGGCTGGAAGGCACCTTAAAGATCTAGTCCCACCCCCCTTGCCATGTGCAGGGACACCTTCCACTACACCAGGTTACTCAAAGCCCCATCCAACCTGGCCTTGAAAGCACCTAGAGAAAGCACCTGTGATTGCCCCCTGGAGCAAAGGTGGCATCACTTCTCTTCTTTCCTTCTGAGAAGAGAGACCAAAGAAGAGCAGCACAGGGCTGTGGGAACAGTACATTGCTGCTGGGGAGCTGTGCAGTCCCCAGAGGTGAATGAGTTAGTCACCCTGCTCCATGTTAGCCCAGCCCTGGGGAAGCAGAGTGACAGCCGCTGTCATCTCAACGGATGGGCCTGCCCACAAATTATGTTATTTGGCACAGTCAGCATCTACTCTTCATATATCAGACCCTGAATGACCTGCTGCCTCTTCGAAGTGAAGCTCAGGGTGTTGGTTTTGATCATTAAAGCCTCTCACTGTCTTTGTGCATTACCTAGTTCAGCTGGGAATTGTTTTCAGCAAGAGTCTTCTGCTCTGGAGCTGACCCCAATCTCAGCCACTGATAACATCAGTGAAATGGAAGGTCTAGCCATAGTATCATGATGAAGAAATAATGATTTACAGACCACTTTGACAGATCACTATAGGTCAAGATGTGTAAGAATATTTTAATGTGGCTTCAACAGACAGATGTGCTGAGTGTTAACAGCAAATCATATTTTGTCCTCGGTAAGAATTCAGTTTTTTAGTATATGTTGTATTTACCTGTGCAATAAGCATTACCAAACTAACTGATATATTTCTTTCATTCTATAGCATGTGTCAAACAGCTATTTTTTCACAATACAGCGATCACAAATTTGGTTTCCTTAGTGATTTCCCTTGTGTGCATGAACTCTGGTTTATGTTCAAATTCTTTTCCCCTGTTAGATGAAATTATTTGTCTTCAGGGAAGATGGGTGGACTGCAGTGACACAATAATATTTGTGATGAAAATCTGAAAAATGAGTGCTTTTGTGGTTATTTACAAGGCAGATATTGGAGAACTGTGTGTTTGTTATGTTGTACTGAAAGTATAGGCTAAATAATCTGATAGAGACGGAATGGAGCGTGTATTAATTGCCTATCAGGAAGATGGATGGAAAAAGAAATTATCAAAAAAATCCACAGAACGTAAGTTTCATCCTGTTTTCCCTTCTTCATAAGGCTTTTCTGCTCCATAGCTTTGTCTCTCAGGAGATGTGCCTCAGATCACCTCATTATAGTGTCTTGTGTTGAACTGAGTAGTGCTCACGTGAGCAAACTTGAGAGTAGGTCCAGCCCCTTGGGGTTTCAGTATCGAGAGTCAGGCTGTTTGAGCAGAAAAATCGTCTGTTCTTACACATTTTATTCCTTCACATCCCCCATTCCTATCCTGAAGAAGGATTTCTGAAAGTGTAGCAAATGTTTGGGATTCTCAGACTAAGAAATGTGGAAACAGGGGAAGGCAATTTTACTTCTTTGAATCCCTTTAAGTATTAAAATCTCTCCTTGCTTTTTAAGAGCAAGAAGCTTAACTCACAAAGATGCAGGTTTATATGAGCTTGCAGCCATCAGGGAGCATGTACAGCTAGGATCTGCATGATTTCCTTAAAGATGTTGCCAAATCCATGGTCCTCGTAGTGTGAAATGCTCCTTGTTCTGCAGCCTGTCGGGAACCTTGTTGTGCTCTGACTCCCTTTGAAATGTGATGGCTGAGAGTACTGTGTTTTCTGTTTATCTGTAACTCACTTGACTTTTTTTTTTTTTAATACTGGAGAACAAATCTGAGGTAAATTACAGTATTGTCTTGGCTGTATGTTCTTTCTGGGTTGTAGTTCTTAGCTCATGGATGTGTTGGGTTTGCGGTTATGATGTTGTTGGGGGCTGTGATCAGGATTTTGCTCAGCTGTGCTAGATGCTGTCACACCTGCAAAGTCCATAATAGTTACAGAAGTGAGTCTTGAGGAGGGACTTGTAGGTTTGAAGCTAAAGCTTTGTTCCTTCCAGAGCAATGAAGAAAGAGTGAGAGCCTCTGGAGGGAAAGTGGATGCTAAGTAGCCCGTGGCAGCAGCAGTGGGAGTGCAGGACATGGGTAAGGGGGCCTGAGCTGAGGTCAGAAGCAGAAGATGGTCTTGATCTTCTTCACACTTTTTGCAAAAGGATGGCATTCAGTTACTAAGAGTGTGATTGCCTAAGAAAATTCAGCAACTGAAAGGGCAAAGCAGCATTTTCTATTTTTCCACTTTCATTTTGTTGCTCTTGTCTGCATTCATCCTTTGGTTGCTCATACACTGAGTGACTGCAAAAAACCAACAAAACAAGCCCTAGCAAATCCAGTAATTTTGCTTGCTTTCTTACTGCTTAACCAGGCTAAAAAAAAAAGAAAGGCGTACAACAGAGGAACATGACAGCTAGGGAGAGGAACAGAAAAAGTTTTCATGTAAAACAGTTCACTTTTGGATTGACACTGGAACTGATTGTTTTAATGAGTGGGAAAGTAAAGGATGGTTAAAGGCAAATTATGTATTTTTTGATAGATATAATTTCTTCTTGCAGTAGAAGTGTTGGGATCTGAGTCTACTGAAAAGCTCAGGATGGACAGTGCAGTTCCTCATCTCAAAGTTGCAAAGCTATGTTGATTGTTTGTCTTGCTCTAGCACATTGTGACAACATAGTGGCAATCATTTTGGCAGCCACATAGCCTCTAGACTTTTCTAAAATGGTCTAAGTGGTTGACAGTTTATTAATGTTCCCATAATGGTGCCATTATGCTGCTTGTTTCTGTGCTGATTTCCTAAGTAGGGCACAGCAACTTTTGTTGTGGCAGCTCTTGTGGGAAAGGCTGAGTGAGGTATGTCACACTGTGTGAGTTAATTTGGTCTAACAGCAGTTCATTCCCCAGACAAATAAGAAAAGGCACTGGGTATGTGAAAGAGAGTCTTGAGCTATGTCCCTTTAATGTTGTTATGTTATGACAGTGTGGTAGTATTTTTAAACGGGGGAAGGAAATTAAAATTCATAAACTTAAGGCTTGCATGGCAAAGCCACCATGAGAATTACAACTGTTGGCTATTGCACTCTCTTTAACAATATTAATGAAACTTATAGGATGCTAACTAATAGCAAATTATTTACTCAAAAGAAGATATCTCAAGATGGATGGACATGATAGCTTTTGCCTTACCTGCTTCCTAATGTCCAACAAGATCTTTGCTCTCTGCTTTAAAGTTTCTCAGGAATATTTCACCATGATATCAAATAATTGTTGCTGAAGGGTAGTTAATGACCCAATATATAGCTATTGTAGCAAAATTAAGGAAGTAGTCTTTAAAAGAATAATTAACCAATTTTGATGGAGCTCTAGCTGGTGGAAGTGCAGCTCCTTAGTGTGATATTTATTTAAGTACATTTTTGGAGCAATTTAAGTCAGACATTTGTTCTTCTCTAATGGACACTAGAAGTTCTCCACCACTGAACAAACAGATTTTCACAGTTCTGGCTGTTGTATTCCTGGGCAGTTTTCCTCTTGAAAGGGTCTCCTACCCACTGCGACTTACAATTTATTATGTGATGCTGAAGGTCTAATGCCTTGGTTAACAGGCTGTTAATTACATTAATGGTGCTTAGGAAAAGATTATTATGAAATGTAGTTAATAGTCCTCTACAGTGCAAAAATGTTGTCTTAATATAGACATATGAAGAAATCACCATGGTGTCTCCTAGTGCATGAGAAAAGAGAGAGATGAAAAGGATACACTGCTTGCTGTTGAAACCTTACAAAAAGACAAAGCAAAATTTCAAGGTACTTCATTTAATTGGAGACACGATACAGGTCTTGCTATAGCCCATCCAGCCTCTGGTACTCTTATGTTTTGTTCCCCTTGTCACTGACAGACTTTCAGACCACGATGGCATCCACAGTGTAAAAAATAGTGAAGTGTAGGAAGTAATGAGAATGAAAATCCCTGAGCTAAAGCCATGTCATGACATGTTCCACTACAGGGCATAATATAAGCAGATATTTCCATGATGAACAAAGTGCTATTAAAGTAACGTATTTGTAAAACTAGATTGAATGGAGTAAATTACAAAGGTATTAATAAGAGATATGATATTATTGTGGAGGAGAAAATCAGTAGCCATTTTTGTTTATGAAGACCATGGAACTGAGCTGGGCAAAAAGTTTGCTCAGTAACAGTAGAATATTTATTTTTTGACATTTTTTTTAATCTGACAAAAAACTTCCCATAGAAATCAAGATAATGTGTAGTAATGCACTGTAATTACATCTATAGTGGGAGTGCATAAAACAAGTTAATCAAAGAAAGCCAACATTGGTTTCTCTCCTGTTTAAGTTGTCCTTACATCTTCATTGCTCTCTAGCCATCTTTCACACAAAAAATGTCTAATAGCTCTCCCCCTCACTCCCACTCCCATAACTTATGTAGCTGAAGCAGAGAGGAAGACTAGAATATACAATGGAAGGTGGAAACATGGGAGTAAATATTAGGGAAAAATTCTATTCTTTTTTACATATCTAGACATTTGAAGGAAGTATATTGTTAACACAGATTTACACTGGTGTACGCAGACTAGAATTTGTCCTTTCTGCTAAATTAGATCCTTTATTTCACAGTAGAGTTCTATATTGTACTAAATTGTATCCTACTTTTATCCCTGTGCCTATTGGCAAGCCCTTATTCAATTTGCACTTTAGGTATTTGGTACATAGTGGCAATTCTAGAGCTACTTCGAAGCGGTGGAATACCGGGGTGAAGATGCCCGTGAGAAAGCAGAAGATAGTTCCGCAGGAAAAAAAAGATACAATGTTCAGTGGAGGCTTATATATGCAATGCACATCTTTGTGTACGGTTGTAAGCCAGAGGATTTTAATTCAGATTTATTACTCTTTTAATTTATTCAAACTTGGCACTATATACTCTGTCAATTAGAAAAATGTAGTGTTGTACAAAGCATACTTTAATAAGAATTTTCTTTAAATTAATAGTTTCAGGAGTTTCAAGAAGAAAATGGCAAACCGGTTTCCCTGTCTTACTACCCTCAGACCCTCCACCGCACCCTCATATTGCAAACAAGAAGTCAGTATTTGTTAGACGTCTGTGAGTTAATGCATATTATATTCAGCATGCTATAAACTACAGGATTGTGAGATGGCTGAAGTCAGCAGGGACCTCTGGTTATCTTCTAGTCCAACCCCTGTGCTCAAAGCAGGATCAGCTACAGAGGGTTTCTCAGAGCCACGTCCAGATGTCTTTTGAATATCTCCAAGTGGGGAGATTCCAAAGCCTCTCTAGGCAACCTGTTCCAATATTATCACGAAAATCACAGAATCACGGAATTATTAAAGTTGGAAGGCACCTCTGGAGATCATCTAGTCCAACTCCCCTGCTAAAGCAGGAATGCCTAGAGCACATTACTCAGGACTGCATCCAGGCAGGTCTTGAAAATCTCCAGAGAAGGGGACTCCACAACCTC
>VYXH01001853.1:313489-358053 GCA_013397275.1 Burhinus bistriatus
AAAAAAAAAAACCAACAAAGGGTCAGAACAGTAGCTGAGCTTCAGCAGTATGTTAAAGCCCCACTGAGAAAGCCAAAGCAGCAGTATTTGTAACCTTGCATATGCCATAAAGAAGCCTGGAGTTAAAATATGTAGAAATATAGAATGAACGTGACAAACAGCTGAAGCTTCTAATGAGGAAAAGACATTGATGATAGCAAATTATGGCCAGTTGTAGTCTTATCTGTTATTTTGGTTTTTTGTTGTGGATTTTTTTTAAAACATTGTTCTAATAGCACAGTATATACAGCATATGTTGCTCAGTTTTCAGTATTAGCCATTGTGTTTCAGGTACAGCTGAAGAAATGCAAAGGAATCAGTGATATATTCCTAGGGCTAGTTCTGGCATATTTGGAAGCAGAGATGGAACTGCTCCTAGGCATTGTTCGAGGGCCAAAACTGCAGTTGACAACAGTTGGAAATGCATTAACTGTAGCCCTTTTCATTGAGACTGTGGACACAGAAGTGAGAGAGACATAATTTTCTTGTTTAGATTTGCCACTAACTTTATCAGGAGAAAACTTGGACAGCTAAAGACACCACAACAATGCACTAGACAATTCACATTTTGTTGACACACTGGCAAAAATCAAAAGGTTATCTAGCATCTCAAGTAAGATGACATTAGTTATGAAAAGCAATCTGATGAGAATCCAGCATATCCCTGCTCAAGCATTCCATTACAATGCAAAAGACTTTAAAAGAGGAATTAATTTGTATACCCTGCCAAGAGGGTACATGCCAGTGAGGATATACAGAAGAAAATTGAAATTATGAACTCATACAGCAGCAGTTGCACTGATTTCTCATATTAGAGGGAGATTTTGTTAGTGAAAATCTACCATATAAAGACCAAACTGTATATCTTCAATTCAAATGTTATTTCAATTCTATACACATGTGAAAGCTGAAGGATTTGTTATAAAGACAGAGCCAGTACCTGCCAAAATAGGTGCACTTCTGAGTACCTGGAACAATGTGTTAAAGGGTGTAAAGAAACAGAATAGTTATACTGAACAAAAACATGTTGGACCTAGCAAAACAAAAGGAAGCAAAAAGAAAATTAACATTGGTAGAGGATGGACTGGGGGTTCTTTTTTGGGGTTGAGTTTTGCTCCTAAAAGATTTGATGGCAAAGAAAGGATCTACAATCAGGATAGTTTTTTTTGTCCTGAGTGCCTTACTGTGCTCTGGATACGTTTCCAGAGCGTAGACGGTTTGTTTTATGATGCCTCTTCTCTTTCTCCCTCAAAAAGAGTAAGAGTATTTCCATTGTGCATTTTCAAAACTTGATGTGGTTTTAACAATTCTTCCCATGTGAGAACATCACCTGAAGAAAGGAATTATCAAGCTACAACAAAAAAGATTTTGCTGGATAAACCAAAAGGCAGTATTAGCCCCTCAAACACTATATTTAAGTGTTTAATTTATATGTAATGTATTTGATCTGAATCACAACAAAACAGAATAAACACTATGGAGATTTCAAAGAAAATGATAGTATTACTACTTCATTCAAATGCCAAGGGATGGTAATATGAAAATATTTATTTTCACAACATGTTGCAAACATGACAGCCTGATAATATTCTGGATGATTATAACTGACATTTTGTTTGAAAAATAATATGGTCTCCTGGAGCAATTACACAAACGCTTATTGGGAATGTGTCCTGAGATATTCATAGAAAGTAGCTCTTAGAGTGGGGCCAGGGTTCCTCCAAGGCTGGTGTCATGGGCTGACAAATACCCCCCATTTCCCACCTAGTAAATAAGAACCTGAGAAGTTAGAAGATGAGAAGGAATTTCAGAAAGGACATCATGAGTACGGAAAAAGTTAAGAGTTACTGTGCTTGAAGGAAAACGTGGGAAGCCCCAATGCCGTTTTATGTTTAAATAAAGCTGATCCATTATGTTACACAGGACACAGAAATGTATTAAACACTTTAGGATTTCCCGGGATAAAGAGCTATACTGCATATCTCATCAGTTAAGTATTTATTTCTCAGGACAACTAAGGACAATATTTTTATGTGCAGAAATGATAAAGCTGCAAATGCAGACAAACGATGGTAAAATCCCTGTAGGATGGTACAGCTGCAAGTACAACACCATTTTACAAGAAATCTTGGAAATCTTGAATGCCTCATGGCTTGAGTAATGAGGGGAAGTCAATATAGATCATTTTTAATATACTGCACAGTGCTTTGAATGTTACCAAATGTGAATGGATGGATGAATGTCTACACACAACAACTACAATGCATCGCACAAATCTCAGGGCTGTGAGCTGATTGTTTGTAGCTGAGGACAAAGCCAAGAGTAATTAAGCCACTCTGTAGCATTCCTGAAGTTCACAATGGCTTCCTGTTGTGGGAGTTCAGGATGTAACAGTCTTTATTTCCAAGGCTTTTGTGGAAATCATTTGAGTAATTTTTATTGTCACATAATACTTTTCCATCTAAATAAATAAATACATATTTACTTATAAATAGTGTTTTTATAAAGTGTCTCAATTATGAAAAAACCTGACAATTAAAATCACCTATTTATGTTTGTGACGTTGCAGTTTGACGTTTAATAGCTAAAAAAATCATGTTGCAATAGAGTAATAGTAATGGTTTAGGCTGTCCATAAAAAGATTTGTCGAAAGTACAGTACTACATGGGCAATCTGTGTGTTGAAATGCATGTTACGTTACAAAACTCAGCTGATGCCTGAGCAACTTCATATATCACCATATATACCATGTTACGCGCCTAACCATTTGGCCACTTAGAGTAAATGATAATTCCTTTGCTAGAGGATCACATGGGTCAGAGGGCTAATCTTTTGTCCTTTACATGAAACTTCCATTTCAAAACACACCTTATTTTTTTCCTTCATGAACGTTCTCTGCCCCTAAAAGGTGGCAAGGTCCATTTGTGTGTGTGGTTTATGGTCTAGCAATAGCTCTACATAGGAAGAAAGTTAAAGTGTCTGCTAGGCACAAAAGAACAAAACTCAGCAGAGCCCCAAGGCCATGTGGCCAGCAACACCGCTGGGTTAGTGCAGTGTCACATTCAGCCTCACACCCATATCTTGGAGAAGCATGCCTATGGAGAAAGCTGAAAACTTTCATATGGAGAAGAGAACACCTTTTACCAGCAGCTAAAAGAGTCTCAAGCACCTGTTCCTCATACCTGCTATAGATCACAAGTCTGCAAAGAGGATGCTTTGGCCCAAGAGGATGAAGATCAGGATGAGAAACAATGGGCACAAACTGAAACACAGGAAACACTTTTTTACCGTGAGGCTGAGCAAACACTGGCACATGTTGCCCAGGGATGTTGTGGCGTCTCCATCCTCGGATATATTAAAAATTCATCTGGACTTGGCCCTTGGCAACCTGGTCTAGATGGCCCTGCTTGAGCAGGCGATTGGACCAGATGACCTCCAGACGTTCCCTCAACCTCAGCCATTCCGTGGCTCTGTGGCTTTGAAGATGTCCTAGAAGTCATGTATGTTGATTGATGAGTTTTGTTGGCTTAATATACATATCATTCTGCTCTCAGTACAAGGAGCAATATTACAGCCAAAGGCTGTGATGTGGTCAGAATTTCCTGGCAATGCATATTTCTGTTCTGACTCCAAGGCCAAACAATGGCCTTAAGGACTTCATATTTGTAAGAAAATAGTAATCTTTCTCCAGTTCATACCCTCATAAAATCCAAGTTTTCATATCTTCTGAGGCAGAGCAACAGATCTATTCACTAAACTGTTTTACTGGTATTATTCCTGTACACTGTTATAGGCAAGCTTGACAGTACTGGTGTTTCAAAAAGCGCAGGTCAGATATGTGATACATTGAACTCACTGTATAGGTGATGCAAAATTTTTCAGTGTAGGTGCACTAACCACAGGAAAGCAAAAAGCAGAAAGTCAGTAGTTTGCTGCTGAGTATTTAGTCTTCTGAACATATTAATAACATTGACAGGTTTGTGTGGACTAATTAATTGCACAGTCCAGATTTTCATGTCTCTTCTGAGTAGGTACCAAACGTGTGTACCTTTAAGTAACTAATTTGTACAGACGACTGTGATAATTACTTACCTGAAAAAGAGACTACAGAAATAGCTGATCAGTTGCATAAGCCATCGAACTGTCTGAACATATGCTTTCTTATCTTTTATTTGCAGATACAAATATGTAGATGTTTCTCTAAAATCTGGGCTTAATATTAAAACTTCTTCATTTGTAAAACTAAACTGTATAGAAAAAGGTGGAGGAGGAAAGACAAAAAGAATTTAAATGTAAGAAAAAGGAAATGCATAATGTGGGAATGTCACTACACTTTAATATCTGTTATAACATTTCTGATACTTAATAAAATCAGGTTAGTGCCAGACTCTAGTAAAGGTCATCATAGTGCATTTTCATTTTATAGCTACAACATTTTCACATTTATTAAGATTATTTTAAACTGAATGAATTAAATGAATGAATGACATACTATGGAAGTAAATATCAAGGAAGAAGAATTATTATTTAACTTAAAGGATGGTATTGGCATAAGATCAAATGATTATATATTGGCCATGAATAAATATAGAGGGGAAATGGGAAGAAGGCTCGTTAACCATCTAAGCGGTACATTTCTGGAACTATCTGACAAAGGTGGAGGGGACTGAGGAATTTAAACTGTTTTAAAAGTAATGTGGTATGCTTGGGAAAGGGATCACGTAATCAAGTGGCAGATTTCACGGAGTGAGATTTGTCATAGGATCCTGGGAAGTCATTTTGTCCCAGGGCAGAAGTCTGTAGTGACAGTTTTCAGATACATGGTGTGTCAGTATTCCCAGAGTCCCTTGGAAATGCTATTGCCAGAAAATTATGCGATCTTATCCATGTTGCTGAGTTTCTATTCAGCACTGGTTAGAAATCAGCTATCAGTTTCCTGTTTTGATCTGTAATTTGACTTCTGGGGTCTGCATTTACTGTCCTCTGAAGCGTCGGAGGTGAACAAGTAGACATAGATGGCGTAAAATTGTACCTTTAATGGCATTACATCTTCAGATGTCTGGTTGATGTGCCCTGATCACACAGTCAGTGTAAAACCAGTTGCCAGATATGAGCTCAGGAAGAAATTCTTTCCTGAATTTAAATTAGCAGCAGTCTTGCAGTGTAAGTATGTGACTCTCTTAGGACTCTCTCTGAGTTTTATTTAGCAACTAAAGTGTAGGGACATGTGGTATTAGCAAGATTCTTCCTACTTTTACCTAGGGCATGGGCGAGGCTTGGCTTTCTGATAGGGCGTTGGGAAAATTTTTTTATCCCTTAGCGCATGGTACAGATGTTCTCGGACCCCTTTCAAACCAGGCAGTTGTTGCATCGCTGCCTGAAATTTGAGAAACAGAACTCTATGAGTTGGCTGATTTCTCCCACTCTTTGTTCTTAAATAAGGTAATCATCTTGTTTATTTTAAATAGAATGTTTAAATTCCATTTTTTAAGAAAATAAAAGTTACTGTTAAGAGTGGCAACAAACAAGTCATATGCATTCCTTAATTTTATAATTCTGTAACCATTTGTTTGTGGACTTTCTGCTTCATGATAACCTTCATCTTTCTTCACATTGGCACTCCCTGCCTTGCTATAGGATTATATAGGCAAGGGATGACACATGAAATGGGAGCTTTGCCTTTGATTCTGAGGCATGAGGAGAGAAAAGAGAATACAATGTACTCAGTATTTCTCAATGGCAAGCCTTTGCTCCTAGGAAACCTTGAACAAGGATCCCATGGAGGCCGGCTTAATCACAAAGGTTATTGACAAAGCTGAAAAAAGAAAATTGCATAGTATTTGTCTACGACACCTGCCTTTAGCACTGCTATGAGCCTCAGATCCAAAAACCAAATAAAAACTCCCCCTGCATAAAGTAAGATCTCACAGCTGGACTATACAACTAGGTTTCTTGAGACTTGCATCAGCAGAGATGATGTGGATCTGAAAGAGCTAGAGAAATATTTGTTGCAACTCAAATATATTTGAAACAGCCAACTCATTTAACAACAACAAAAAATGCCTAGCAGGTATTTGTCAAGAGGAAAAAAAAATCCCTTCTGTGAAATACCACAGGTAGAGTGTTAAATACCACCCACTGTCTGTTCATCAGAGGTCCACAGATAACCAGCAACATTGCCAATAGTTATAATTTCCAGATCTCATCTCTGTGTGTTGTGTATTGCGAGAGTGTGATCATACCACAACGAGAAATTATGATGCACGGTATTCCTGATGCTTTTTGTAAAGTTGACCCATGAAATGTCATGAAGTTGTGAATGCAATAGGAAATAATTCTGACATCTTGTTCTTCAGATTTGTCAAAGGAGTCCAAAATGACAGGCAAAGGCTATCAGCTTATGTATAGTCTTGACTAACAGACTTTTCACTCTGATGATGGGAAGGATCAAAGCTGTAAAAAGAACTCTGCTTTTCCCCCTATTAGATTTTCTTAAATCTGATCTTCTTCACTGTTCTGGTTTAAAACTTTCTTCTTCAGAGTAGGGGAAAACAACTTCTCCTATTCCCTGTTGCAAAAATGAACTTTACAGTGCAAAGGCTGTCTAAACCCACATTCCAGCTGTCACTGGAAATTTTAGCATATTACAGCAAATAAACCAGTCTGCTGCTGAAAAATAAATGGGAATTAGAACTGGTCAGAAATGTTTTGCCCTGCCCTGCTTGCCTGTGAGAGATGTGATGAATTTCAGTAAAAGTGGTTTTGATCACGATTGCCATCAAAAACTTCACCTTCCAACAGCATTTGAGCATTCTTCAAAACCTATATAGTTTCTTGATTAGGAGAAAATCTACTTCGGACAGAGGATCAAGATATGTAGTCCTTTCAGTGTGTTCTCAAGGACACAAACTATATTGTGAAGGGACATAAGGGAAAAAAGGAAAAAAAGCCTAAGGGCTCCAATACAGTAAAAAGAGTTTCAGCTGTCAGAAATGAGAATTAAAGTATGCAGGAGAAAATAAACTGGAAAACATATATTAAGGGGGATGGAAAGATCAGTAAACCTAAAAGACCTCGGGGAAGAGAGAGGACAGCAAATTAGACATGAATTTGTAACCTGATATGGGAGCAAAACACGGCAATGGAAGTTGAGTTATTTATACAGAGGAAGTGCACTATAAAAATACTCCAAGTAAATGAGGTAAACATTTTGGCATTTAAGTTTCCCTGTAGTGGGTTTATAGCCCCATTTTATAACCAGAATTGCAAATATGGAGTGCAAAAAGGGCGAAGGGCTGGAGCTGGTCAAATACAGGCGTTGTGAGTAGTATCCATCTTGCCTAACTTTACACTTCTAAAAGCTAATTGACACATCAAAATAAGCTCCCTGTCTTAAGAGCAGACACATCACCCTTTGGATCTGCCTGTTCCTACATGCACGGAGTGACTCAAGGGTGACCAATTTAGACAGCTGAACTTTTGCATAGCCAAAGTTTAGAGAGGTGAATTATGCTTTTTTTTGTTACCAGAAGACCTGAGAGAGCTGAGAAGATGAGAATGACATGAAAGGTCTAGAGGGTCTAGAAAGGACTAGGCGTTTTGAAGAAGTACTGAGAAAAGATCGAAGACCTTATAGCAGTTAATAAGTATAGGAAAAATGAAAGCTTTGAGGAATGTGAAAAAATATTTGAGGTGGTATAAATGAATATAACCAGGAAAATTAAAGCATATTGAGGGGGATTTAGTATTTTGCAGCTCGTACACGGTACTCACAGTCCAGTTCGGGTGAAGGAAATTAATAAACCACAGGGAGAAAGTTTGAACCTCCAGTAAGATAATTCTTTCTCTCCAACTTCTCACAGTTTGTGACTTAGTATTGCAGTACTGTCAAAGCATTTACATCATTGTAACTGCAAAATGGAAGGATATCCAAGTTGTTCCAACTCAGAGAACCAGTTAATAAGTACCTTCCTTAAACTGATTCACCACCTGAGAATATGGCAGCTGCATGCCATGGCCAAATTTAGGTGAGCAGTAACTCTTTGCACACAACACCAAGTTTCTCAGAAAAGCATCACTCTTCTGGGTAACCATTTTCTATGGCAATATTGTTGATATTCTGCTCTTTCACCTTCTGTTTGTAGCAAGTGTAAAGAAGATACACTAACCCACAGGGTTTCATGGTAATATTTTACTAAGGAAATATTGTAACCTTTACTAACTGACATTTTATAGAAAAATCTGGGGGGTTTTGTATAAATTTTTACTTATTTGTGACAAAATTGGAAATCTATTCTTTTCACAGTAAGTTTTGATGAGAGTACGCTTTTTTGTGGATTTTTTTAGTTGAAGTGTACATTTTCTGGTGTAAATGGGTTTGTTACTATCAGTTTCAGTTAACTGGCATCTTTTTAAACAATTCATTGCTTTTGTTTACTGAACGATCAGTTTTGTCAACTTTAAACATGTTGGTTTACACTTATTTATGATGATGGAGCTCAAACTAAGGGTGGTCTAATTAAGCTCTGAATATGTCACCCCCTTGCCTTTCCATAACCCTGTGAAGTTGAGCCATCCTCTCTTGTAATATGCAGCCTTTTAAACTGAATGAACAAAGCTGAGTTTGACATAAAATATATCCTGGAGTGAGACTTGCAAAGCTCTTCAAATTACTCACCCACACTCAAAATCTAATTATCTTTCAGCTTTCTTCCTTTTACCATGAGAATGGTCACTAAAGAGTGGGGAAAGCCAACTCACAAATGACATTTTAGATGCTAATGGGAGGAGAGGGAAAGGAGAAAGGTTTTTCCGAACTGAATACAACCCCTGTCTCCAAAAACCACAAGTAAGCTTAGGCACCATCAAGTTTAAACGCATCATGATACGGTTCATGGTATACTGTTTAGTATGCACTGAGTGCATAGAGGGAAGAGCATGAGAGAAAAGTAAATGGCCTCAGTACAAAATAAATGGGAAACATAAGGCTTTTGAGACTAAGACAACATTTCACTGCCTCTTACTGTTTTCTTTCTTTTTATTTTATATTGAAGTAGTTTATCCTTTATATTTCCAAGTTTCTATATTTATCTGTGAAGCAGCTGGTGCTATTTGTTCTGGGTGATTTAATTTATTTATTACCATGTATTCTAAAGACACATAACTCTATCTTGTAATGGTTTTACGACATGCTCTTTAAATTGAAACAGTTGATCAGGTTTTTTGCTACACTGTCTCCTGGTTTCTTTTAAAGAACAATTAGACTTCAGTGCATTTTTCTTAAACAAGGAATTTAATCAAAGTGAATGATAGAGTTGAATAATGCCATATATAGAGTCACTAAACACAAATATCACTAAGCTGGGGAAAGCTTCATATAGATTTTGTTCTTTGGTTAAGAAGTTCACAAAGGCTGATAATATAGTTGCAAAATGATGTGTGATCTCCTAGTGAGATCCCAAATGAGGATACATTTCAATTACATGTATTTGCCTTAATCAGCCCTCTAAGTCTTAGTTTTAGATAACACGATCTTTTTGTTCATGTTTTATTGTAAGAAGCAAAACAAGAATGCAGGAGTCTTGTAAAAATACATTTTTATTTTGCTAGTAGAAATATACCTGTCATTCCAGCATTATTTTTTACTTTTTAAAATGAAAATGTTACTAAACATAACTTATCCTCTTATCCATTCTGATCTGATTAAACTGAAGTCACACATCTTTTGATTGGGGAAAAATAGGTTGGTAACTATGGTAGAGGGAAGATTTTGCTCTATAAAGCAATTCAAGAAAGATGTGAACAGTGGATCTGTAATACTATCTCTCTCTTTTTCTGCTCTGCTGCAGCAAATGAATGGAGAGCTGTAAGTTGTTATTGCCTGCAGACTCTATCTTTGATGATCCTTGAGAAATAAATCAGCAGTCATTCCTCATGCAAAATTCCAAATAGCTGGAGCATTGCCACAGGACTCATACTTGCACTGCTGATGCTGTTGTTTATCTCTTTGCTAACACCTAAATGATCCACCGAGAGGATACTATCTACATTCACTACAGGGTAGATGAAAGAATCTGTCAGCAGAAAAGGAAATCATGTTAAGGTCTAAAGAAATAAAGGTGGACGAGCATTCAGTTGTAGAGTCATTCACCTTTAATTCATGTGGGGGATTTTTCATGTACAAGCCTAGGCATTTTTTCATGTTCTTTCCTGGTTTTGGTGATTTTTTTTTTTCTAGTCAAAAATATTTTGAAAATATGATGATTAGGAGCAGAATTATGCTTTAGAAAACTCACTAGTATAACAATCTCTCTCTCCGAGTATAATCAGGGAGTGGATGTGAGGGAAGGTCTGCAGGTTCTTAATACACCACCTCTTCAGAAGTGCAGAATTTTTTATTTTTTTTTTTAAGAAAAAGCAATTTGCAGTTGACCTTTGGCTTCTTCTCTCAATATTTCCTTTTTATAAAAAAGAGTAGGGGTTTAAAATCAATATATCACCCGCATCCAGGGCTGGACTTTCAAAGCAGCTCAGTTTGTTAAATGAGTCATCTGAAAATTTGACTGGTAGAGTCACAGCAGGACCAGGTATGCACTCTACTTCTGAGAAATCTGGCTTTCATGTGCATCCTAGAGGGCGCTGCACATCTGATGCATCTTAAATCAATGATCTGAGAGCAACCATTGTCTTGCATAGTCATTATGTGGAATCAGAAGGTGTATTTTACATTTTCTACAATTTATTTTGAGCGACTTCATGGCTTGTGCATGTCGATACATCGACAGATATTCCAGCTGTGCTACAGATATGTGATGTTATTGAACAGAGGTTGTCAGTGAGTAACAATTCTGTATTGAATGAACACAGGAACATCTGAAGAAGCGCAAAGTAGTATGCTTTGAACTGTCATATTTCTAGGCAGAACAATACAGTAAATGATTCTCTCTGCTGTGTCAGAGCATCAATGCCATTGAGGCACCAAGTAAGGCTAAAGCAAGTGGTTAATATTTGTTAAAGTGCAGGGAAGGATGCCTGGCATTCAGTCCTGGCTCTGGAGTTGATGATCTGAACTCCAAATTGGCCTGGAGTGGGGGAAAAATAGCTACCCAAGCAGAAAAGTTTTACTTCTTTTCCTCCTAGCTGTGGTATGAAGTTTTCTTTGTTGGTGCCTGTCAATCATTTTACAGTCCTTAGAAAAAAGCACCCTGTAGAAATTCAAACTGTCATATAAAAAGAGTAACAGAGAGGCACAGGTGCCCATATATCTGTAAAAGCCAATAACAGCATTTTTTTTAATAGGTCTACAAGACAATTCCTTAAGATCCAGCCCTTGAATGACATGCTCATGCCATTCATACAGACTGCTCTTTGAGAAGCAGTGGAGCAGAGAGCAAGATGAACGCAACTGGCCAGAGTAGAGTGCTTTTAACTAAGGAGAGCAGAGCACAAACTTCACCCAGGCCCCAGTTCCCTTCCCTCTCCAATCTCTACATGCCGCATTGTTTGTGCTGGGTTGTCTTTATATATAAGACAGTTGTCTGAAGAAGCTAATCAAATGGAGAGTGCTAGTCTTGGTTACTGAAAGGTTTTTTGTGCATCCAGGGCACTGATAGCACATATGCCACCAGCTGAGCTGGCAGTAGGAGATGAGGTTAGGAGATGGCAGGGGTAACTCAAGGTAGAAGGGAGTGAGAGGGTAGTGGCAGGAATGCTGAAATCATCAGAGAGCACCCCTTTTCAAGGAAGGCAGCAAATGGAGGGAGGATGGTTCAGCAGAGCCGCGTGTGCTGCCTAGGAGAGCTGAGATGTGGGAAGGCAGCAGCAGCGGTCTGCGAGAGCAGTGGAAAGAGGAGAATGAGAAAACAGCAGGCTTGGGGAAGGCTGGAACCAGTGCTCTAGGCCAAGGTGCAATCTGTTTTTAGGATAAATCCTTTTCAGTAGTGACAGCAGTGAGAGCTTAGAAGAGGAACTGTTTCTGCCAGAAGTGCACCAGACTTCTGCTGTCCTGCTCCCACCGACTGGTGAAAGCAGCCCAGTGCTTGGTCAGAGGTTGCCCTTACCAGCAGCAGCACTGGATCAGTGTATTCTCAGCCTACTCTAAATATGCTGCTCTATGAGTCAATGCCATTCACTTTTTATTGCTGCACTGACTTTGCATGAGTCCCTGGAGGAAAAGGAGTTTAGGAGTCCCTCATGAGATTTGTGTCTGATGGCTCCAGGGCTCATATCACTTTGATCTCTTCAATTCAAATAGAGTAGTATGTGTTTTCCACTGCTCTAGGCCTGCTTATATTCTAGCTGAATAAATATATCCTTATTAATGTTCATTTGTGCATAAGCTTACATTTCTGCTTGTGACTGCATCTTGACTGGCAGCCCACTGGTGTAAATGCAGCCCCACTCCAAGCGCCAGCCAGGCAAGCTTGCTCACTGTCAGTGTCTAAAGGTATTGTGCCTTTAGGGGGAGGATATAGTTCATAATCCATTACTATTTAATTGTATCCTCTCTGTTGATACTGCTACTGAGGGCACCAATTAGCTTCAATTGTGCAGGTGGTTTTAGTAAAGCAGACAGTTAGGCTAATGGGAAACGGACTGTGATCATCTACCTCGTTTCACGGAGCTAAGGAGCAACAATCTAATTTGAACTGAGTTCAATTATTCTTGACTGGAACTTGCTTTAAACTAGCAACCTCAGTGCAAAAAAGCTGTCGGGGCCATTCAGCCTCCTGATTTCTGTTTCACATGCATAGGCCTCTTCATCAGAAGTATTTGACAGGAACTGGCTCTGATGCAGCCGATGAAACGCTCTTGTTTGGCCACATCCAATGGAGGGTTCCTCCCCCGCACAGCCGTTTTGTCATTTAACTCTTGGGATCTGTAGGAAAACTCTTCTTATCTAAACACACAGATAAATCATTACCCATTTAATGAAAGTAATTGCACTAGAAAAATTATCAAATGTCCCCTTACAGGATTTTAATCAGCTCATAGACCTGTGTTTTGTTGTGTGGCCCTAATACTGTGTGTGCACTTAAGCGTCTTTAGCACTGTTCTGTGTCCTATTCTGATTCTGAAAACCTGAGGATGATAAAAGGCAGAGGGAGTAAAAACAGGATGGGGGTGAACAAAATTAGGGTGCAAATGGAACTACACAGATGTGCTCACTGATGGGTGGTCATTTCCACAGGAGAAGCCAGAGAGCTTGTGAGGGCATCGGAGAAGTCAGTGCCTTTTTGGTCTTAGGAGACAGATCTTCTTGCCACACGCAAATACTTGGCTTAAAGGTCATGCAACTGCCAGACTACCTGATTTTCTCTTTCTGCAGCATTTTGAAACAAGGCTGGCTCATCCTTACTGTCATGTTGTTTTTCTTTCTGTTTCTCTGCAGGGCTCTAGTCCTGGATGTCCACTCCATAGACTTGTTAGTTTGATCTCAGTTTCTGCTTGAACAATGCAAATAGATCTGCTGGCAGGAAAATGTGGTTGTGAAACAAAGAATAACTCCTTCCGCAGGGTTTACCTTGAAGACAGTGCACCATGTCTCACTCTTCCTACCTGAGAAAGTCTTCCAGCAATAATGCCTCGGTAGGCCACAAAAGGGAGCCCATGACACCTCCCTAAAGGACAGAGATCATGCAAGGGAACAGGCTTTAATGGACAGGAGATGAGCACTGCAAGAGAATAGCACCAAGAGGCTGAGACAAGCTCCAGAGCTAGCCCATCCCAATTCCGCTACATCTCACCATACATGTGCAAGGGACACAGAGCTAGGACTACCATGCTCTGCTCAGCAACAGGTCTTCTGTTCCAAGTCACCTCCCTGGCGATTGAGAGTCGGATGCATCATATCCACAACCACTGGATCCTGAGTGACGCTGAGCGATACCGTCCTGCTCTCCTGACAATCCTGCACCCAGTGATTGCCCTCCCACTTGTGTGTTGCAGCACATTCCCTCAAGTGGGAACTACTCCAGGCCTCAGGAAAAAAGAAAGGGGGACTGCTTAGAGCTGTGACCATGACCAAAGGCATGAGATGCTGGGAAACATCCCCAGCAAAGTCATCCTCCATTTCCTGCTGGTGAAGTAGAGTTGATTCCTCCAGCAATCTGGAGCAATCTAACAGCTTCTGTATGAGAATGAACTAAGTGGACCTAGACGGGAAAAAAGACAAGTAAGGAAGACTATTTAGGAGTCTGTACGATAAAGAGTGACACTGAGAGGGTAGATAGTCACTGGTCACAGTCTTTTGATGCAACGACTTGGGAGAATGAAACAAAGTTGGAAAATGGTAGGCCTAAGGTAAATAAAAGGCAGGTATTCTTCAAACAGTTGTTAATTAATCTGTGAAATGCCTTGCTACAGTATCTTGTGAATGCTCATGGCTTTCAAAAGCAACTGGACACATTAACAAAAGAAAAATCCATCAGAAGTTATTAGATATAATCACTTTTGTCTAACGATGTCCCCTTTATTGGAGGTGAGCAAAGCATTTTTGCGAAGTGCTACTAGCTCTGAATTTTTCCCATTTTCTGGTCATATCTGGCTGTGGCCACTGTCAGAGTCAGCACCCTGGACTTTTGTTGTATGCTTATAAGGCCTTTCCGACTTAGTTGAACCCTTTTCTGAAGGATGAGCCACACCATGCCAAGGCTTTCTGAACATCAGGTACTGGAAAAATGGCACCAGGCAATATGGTCCAGTAATATATGGTAAATATTCTCCAAAGATCTGCATGAGAGGGTGGTCCTCTTACACAGGAAATAAGACCAGGGTGATTTCATGTGTTAAACAGATGAGTAGAGAGAGATCATACCGTCCGTATCAGAGGGCCTTCTAGTCATGAGCTGCTAAAGGTTATGGGATAACAAATCCTGTACCACCTGATGCACATCACGGATATACATGAACCATGACAGCAGAACAGTGTAATGGTCTGGACAATGTGAATTTAAGCTGGTCCCTACCAACTGACCATAGATAAATGTTTGTTCCTTTAAATTGATTTCAAAGTCTGTATGAACAAAACTAAGTGAGCTAGTGACTAAAATAGTTTTTGAAAGATACCAAAATGGTATTTTTTGAGGTTTATTTCCTCCTATATTAATAGAAATGTTATCTCAAGAAGACAAAAAAAATTAAATCTTTATTTTAAATTACTTATGTTTCTGTTTTGAGTTCAAAAGTAAACAAGACATTAAGGAAAACAGGGGGACTGTGTTGAAATTATTATTGCTATTATTAAAAACAACTCTTTTAGGCCTGTGGCTAGGTTGGAGCAAGTAATAAACATTTCAAAAATCAAAGGCTGATTTACAAGGGCTGAGCAACTGTGGTAAGAATTTCAAAGGAGCTCCTGCCCTATTCAAACTATGATTAATCTGTTTTTTATTCTTAAAATTAAATGCTATCAATTTTATTTTTAGGAAGTGTTACTATAGAACCAGGAGTATAGCCAAGACACTATTATTTTCCCTGTACCATAGCTCTTCATGTGGTAACCATAAAGTCAAGTTTGGCACAGGGAATGGATGATTATGCTTTATTTATCTAATATAGAATTTTAGTGAGGTGCAAACACAGATCTTTTAAATATTCAGTAGTTTCCATTGTGAATAGAAAAATGTAAATATCCTATCTGATTTATTAAAGATGTCAACAAAACAAGCATAATCTGACAATTTAAAGGATTTACTCATGGCTAGCATTCATTTCAGTCTCTCCTGAATCCCAAATCATAATTGAATCGAACTAACTTTTATCTGACATCATAAAGATTGAGCCTGTTCTAAGAACGTTCACTCTGTCATTGAGAGAAATGGATATCCTGAGCTCTGAAGTCCACTGTGAAGAGAAATGATCTTGAACTGTGGCATTTGATAAACAGTATTTGTATCACCCCCCCAAAAGTAAATGGATTTGGAGTGATTAAGTGATGATTGCTAGTACAAATTTACTTAGAGGTTTTTCTTTAAATGCAGTTATTATCTCAAGCAATCTGTATTCAAGCTGTCTTAGAAAACAGAGATAACGTGGGGTAAAATTACCCTTAGATCAATAAAAAGAATTTGTTTATGTATGGCATATCCCTTAATTGTGTGAAATAATCAGGGGAGTATTAATTGCTTTCCTGATGAAGAGATCAGCAGCTCAGTTACTTTTAGAAAATAGTAAAAAGTGCCTTCCTGATTCAGCACAGAATTCATTCAAGCCTGTGAAAATTTGTATTAATTCAATATATCTTTGTTATAAAAACTGCATTGTACATAGTTAGCTAACGCAATAAAGCGTAATTTAACACTTTTATTTTCAAAGTATGTTTGCATGTGAATCCATTCTCACATTATAGTGCCTTCCCTTTGTTTTACGGTTACAATTAGCATAAAACAATGCTTTTCTCTTCAAGGAAAACATAACTTAATATTAAGGCCATGTCTGAAACTGGATAATTGTGAAAAATAGTCCTGCTGCTGTCTGGAAGCTCTTGAGCAGTACAGACCTCAAATTGAATGTTTTTGGTGAATCTGTCCTTTCCCTGGAGAAGTCATCGGACACAGAAGTTAATAGAGATAGTCCTGACTCTTAAGCATTGGAGGCCATCACATAGCAGAAACACTTCTTATGGACATCAGGAGAGGCTGAAACCTCAGGGCAGTGAGGCAAATTGAATGTGGGGCATGTGCCTGTGCCTGTGCAGCCACTGAGCTGTAAACCTGAGTGCTACATTAATCGTGCCTTAGTGCTTTGACGCATAGGTAATCAAGACCCATAAATTCTCTCTAACTTGGCTTTTCCATCTTGTTGGGCATGGAGCTCCTCCTTCACATGCTGTCGCACACTAATAAAACGTGCAGAGTGATGAAGGGAGAGATTTTCCAGCAGGGACCTTGAACTGGCCAGAACTTTGAAGGGGGTCCACTTAGATGTTTCCCTTTAGTGAGCTCCCAATCAAAAGCCTTTAAGCAAGCAAAGCTTGATTGTATTAGAAATACAAGCTTAGATCGCTTTTTAAGTAGCGCAACCTCAAAAAGACTAATGATAAAAATGTCCTATAAACAATTTTCTCTGCCTCTTGCAAGTCTTTGCATTCAGGCTTACATTCAGCCAACTCTGAAAATCTCTGTGTTGCAGCAAACTCTGCTGTCCTGATAAGGACTTTTACCAGCGCCTTCGAGGGCTGAGGACGGACTGCTCCATCTGTTCTCCATCTGAACACACGCACTGCTCCTCAGAAAAAAAAGCTATATCTGCCCTTTTTCTAAGAAGTGCCATGTGACCTCCTCTTTTTTTATGAAGAACGTAACACAGAGCTGAGAACAAGCAAATCAAACATAGGTAAAGATTTATCTGGTAGGGATTGTAATTATGCACTGGTGAATGCTCAATACCTGCTAGCATCATAGGGGACCTACCCTCAGATGCTTTAGCACAGAGTGCTGTATGCATACCCAAAAGATATTTCTCCCACCTTAAATCACTGGATGGCGTTGTGGACGAGAAGGATGTTTTCATGTATCAAAAATGATCCAGGGTGTGAGCAGTTACTCTGCCTCGCAATGGAACCAAGGCTGAAGAATTCAACTTTTTTACGTTCTCACTAGTCCAAAATTCATGTGCACCCTTAAAATGCCAAGTGATAAAAGAATTATGCTGTATAGTTTGATGTTTTTGTTATTTATATTTCATTTGTATCTCTAGACATTCTATTTTGCCTGAATTTTTATCTTTTAATAGAATGGCTCTTCTGCTGTTTCACAGGCCTAACTTGCAAGAAGATGTGGTTCCCCATGTTCCAAAATGAGACACAACATAACTGAGTTTATATATGGATATTACAATGGAGAGAACATACGCAGTGTCTGGAACATATTTTTACTTAGCTTGTGGACTGAAGGCCAAACTCGTCCCTGAAAGATGCCTGCAGATTCCCACTGAAGACACTTGGAGTTACAGGTGTTTCTCTGAGGTCAAAATATACCCCTAAAATACTAACAGCCTTTCTCAAAAAGCTAAGAATGATAAAAGTCTTGGACAATTTAAAGTACTAAGTCTGAAGTCAGTGTGAGTTCTCTGTGGCTGGAAGCAGTGAGGGGAAAATAGAAATATGTTCCGCAATAATTTATAGGTTTGGAAGATTAATGGAGAAAAAGGTGCAGACATACAACAGAGATAAAAAGCAGTACTATCCAGGACAACCCACACACAGAGATCAAAGTTAATTTGAAAACTTAAGTGTTTAAAGTAAAAATAAAGAACAGCTGAAGTAAAGAGAGGGTAACACTGAGGAAAAGAAACAACAAGTTAAAAAGAGACACTGGCAATTGCAGAAAAGAACAAGAACAGAAAGGTAAAAAAGAGAGAATGTATTTCTCAGGAAGTTGCTGGGGATCATTAAAAAAGACCTTTATGTGAGAAGTATTTCAGAAAAAGAGACTATTCCTTTGGATGAAATTACACATCAATAGAAGGGAAAGAAAATTACTAGTCGAAGCGTTAAATATGATGCAGTTGCATGTAAGTGTGGAAAAGGGAATGTTCAGAGTAATCCAGAGGCAGAAAGTATATGAGCACCAGGGAGAAAAACAAGCCCGTTTTGATCTTGACTCTGAGTTACAGCCTCACATCAGAAAAGCTGCTGCCATTTTCCAAATTGCATGCACTTTGGATGCTCTTCCAAATGTTTCAGAGAGATTATAGGGTTTGAAAAGGGAGGGTAAGAAATGGGGAAAAGGAGGAGATTAGCACACTGTATCAGAAAGAGCAACACACTGCCAGTTCCTCCTGCTCTTGGCCTTGTGTCTTCCTGAACAGCCTTCTGTAAAAGCGGTGCTTCGTCTTCTCATAATGAATTTCCAGGATGCTGCAGCTGTTAAAAATGCTCACAGTCCTTTGATTAGAAAGCAAGGAAACATCAAGTAGAGACACAAGAAGGTGCTATTCCTACCTCTCTGGCATTAACGAAACCCACAAAACACTAAAACACTTCAAAGGGAAGTTGAGGTCTTGGACAGAATTAGGAAAAAGCAGCAAGAACAGTATCAGTCCTAGAAAGCCTGCTCTCAAGAAGAGGTTAGAGAAATTTTATTTTATCTTGGCCAAGGTCAAGAAGTACTTAAACAAGGAAGAGAATTCAGAAGCAAAAGTTCCTTTGATCTTTTAAAAAAAAGCGTAGTAGGATGCCATAGCTAATCAGAGACAGGAAAAAAAAAGTATAACATTAAATATCAGGAATTTTGTTCCTGGTGCTTTTAAATTAGTCTGAAGTCTCTCAGAAAGTCTCTCTACATTCCTGCTCACTGGGAAGTTGTGGGCTTGATGACTGGATCGGGTTTGATGGTATTTGGTATACAAGAAGTCAGATTAGATGATCATAACAATCCATCTGATTTTATAATGTGCAAATCTTTTTTAAAAAACTTAAAATTGTTACAAAGCTCTTTCTCTGTCACACTGTATGAGATCTGGCATCTTCTTTGACAAGGTAGGTTATTAAGTCTGAGTATCTATAAGTTCTTTTATTATTTAATGGACTTTCTCTGGCACCTATTGCTGTATTTTTGAGTGCTTGTAGAAGCATTGTGGACATCTTCAATTAACACAAGTTAGCAAAGCTATTTATGCTTTCAGAGCTTTATAGTTTGGTCATGGTGACACAATAAGAGCCATTTAACTAACACTGCACAGAAGCTTTTGTATTACTTAGAAATGAATACGCATCCAGTCAGGCTTTTATTTTCTCCATGCTGAAAGGAAACAGGCTCTGTTCTTCCAGCTTGTGTTCCTGTGCACAGACATACACACCTGTATATTTTATAAAGTTGCCATGTCTACATGTTTACAGACATGAAATATTTCTGAAAAAATTATTTGTGTCTGTCAATGTTGAACCCAGTCGTACAAAAGAGTTTCTCCTTCAATGAGGTGGGTAGAAAGAAATTCCTTTGCCTTACTGTGCTTCACATGAAGTCATTAGGCACTCTGTAAGAATCCAAGAGACTTTCTCGCACTTTGAAGACATTTCTCTGTGTTGTTGATTTTAATGCTTCCTCTGTGGCTGTGAATCTTTGTGTTCAATGTGGTGAAGTCTACAGCTTTTGTAACAAGTATTCACCAATCCAATGTTTTCACTGAACAGCAAGCAGCAGTCCCTAAAGCAGTTGTTTATCATTCTTCTATACATTCAGAGTATTCTCAGGGTCTCCTTTAGCTCACTGTTATTCCATATGTATATGCTGTCACTTACAGATGTAATTCATTGAACATCATAACAGTTTGAACACGTAATATTTGCAGATGTCTTGTACACCATTATTATTTCATTGAATTGCATTGTTTGCAGTGGTTTAGGGGAGAAGAGTATTTCTCTAGTCCTTCAATCAGATGAGCTGTTAAGATATAGAGGGGACTCTCAGGCATTTCTGGAAGCAGTTTACAGTCTTTACATGTATTTTAACCCAGCCTGAGTGACAACTTTGACTAAAAATGTAGGTCTCTCAGTCATATAGAGCTTACCTTTCAGACTTCTATTTATCTGATTGCAGGAACACTTCTCCCCAGCTTCCACTTGAAATTTCAGCCCACCCAGGTGGTTTTGGTTACATTTACCTGTAAGAGCTTCAGGGCTTCATACTGTTTTTAGCAATATCACTCGTTCATCTGTATACTGCATTTTTTATTGTAGTGTAAAATCCTCCCCTTCTTATACACTATCATTCTGCTTCTGAACGGCCCTGAACTGATGTCAGAAATACTCTTCCTGCATCAGTATGTTTCTCTTGAGAAATCATTTTTTCTTTTCCTAGGAGACACTCATATGTTGCCCATGAAGTCATTTCAGAAAATGCTGCACACTGAAGGCCCTGGCCTCTGGGATACAGTCTGTCAGAGCCTGGGTCACAATCCATGTTTAGAAGCTGCTAGAATACCTTTATTTTTGTAAGGACTGTTCAATCTCATTTTGAGATGACTGGGGAACCTGGCCATCATTGAAAGTGCTAGTTTTCTCCTTGGGGGATTTGTTGACTAACTGATCCAGAGCCTTAAACCTCCCACAAATGTTTATTCATTCATTTGAACTGTTTCATGAGGAACTGAAAAAAGGATGCTGAGAGCCTCGCCTAGCCCTTGCTCTCTGGAGCAAATGGCCTGCTGTGTTCCAAGGTCAGCTGGATTAGGATGCTCTGGTTGCTGTTTTTTAGCTCGGCTTTGGTAATCAAGCTAGGTAGGAAACAATTTTCCTGAGGCTGAATTGCAGAGTAGCAATTGCTTGGAATATATGTGGCTTTGGGACCATGTGCATGCTTGATTTGGTATGAGGGCTTCAATTGCAGTCTCCTGAATTTTAAGATACTCGCAAATCACTCCGTCTCCTCTGTTTGCTGGTGTTTTTTATTCTCTCCTGCTAAACCCATTCAGTTTCCTATGCACAGTACTTGTTAAGGTAGAGTCATTAGAACTGGGACTAGGTACTTGTCCATGAAGAGAAAAAGCTGAGTTTTAGGCTTTATTCAGCCCTTTGGGGCACTGTGATATTTGATGTCATGTCTGAAGTCAATGGCTTCCTTACCAGGCTCTGGGATATCGTCTGCCTGTTCTGCTGCAGGTGAATCTGAAAGAAAACGAAGAAACTGATTTTAACTCGATGGCTAAGGCGCAAAGCTGGGATATGGCTTACTCTAGGGCACCCAGCTTCAGTGATTTACCCGTCATCTTTCTTAGGTACTGACATGAAGTGTCCAGGTAGGGACTGTATTATGACTGACCTCCAGCAAAGCTTAGCAGTATTGTCAGCACACCGCCCAAGGTGGAGTCTGCAACACAAACTGGATTCCATGACTTACAGAGGCTCATCCTCTTTTACTATATGCACCTTCAAAGGAGGTTGGCCTTGGACATACACTGCTGGATGGTCAGTCCTTACTCTTGTTTGTGTGACAGTATTGAAGAGGACGTCCACAGTCCTAGATAGATTCTGCCATATATTGTGTATATGTGTAACAATTCAAGCAGAAATTCAACAAATAAATGCAACCCACAGACTACTCTGCAGAGAGGAGCGATGAGAGGGGCCAGCAGCGTAGTCTCTTGTGCGTTTCTGAGTCTTGATCTGCTTTTCTGAGTCTTGATCTCTCTGCTCTCTGAGTCCTAGGACTTGAATACACGAGGGATTTGTGCACTGGCTGTACTGTGGTTCAGAGGAGGAAAAGAGAAAAGATTGAATGTGGCTTTGAAGTTAGAATCTGCAGAGCTGCTGTAAGAGCATGCATAGGATGTGGTAATAGATCACAGGGCATATCACCTCCTCTTTCCTCTGTGTTTCTACTGTGTGCTTCATGTATATACGTATATGATACAAGACTGTCTATACAGAGAACTTGATATGCACCATAAGTGTTAAAAACTATTACTGAGAAGAAAGCACAGTATAAATATGACTCCAGTGATTTTCAAACATTCAGGCTTAGCAGTATCTAATTCAGGTTCATATTCAGAGCAACGAATCTTAGTGGCTGTTTTTCAGCAGCCCTGACAATAAAGAATGGGATGAAGAGAAAGAAAAGCAGTGAATAAGAAAAGTCAGAAATTTGGAAAGCAATTTGTAGATATCAAGGTGAGTTAGAAGGATGTATGTCTGTCCTACAAAACTGGCTTCCTCTTTCAGCCAGGAAAGCAACATCACTCCCTTTTTTGCCTCCTTCACCTCTTCTTCTTCCTTTGCTATTTCACTCCTGGACTGCACCCACTATTACCCTTTTTTTCTGTGCTTGGCTCCTGTTTTCCCACCTCTTCTATAGAATTTCTTATAAACCAGTTGATAGTAGGTGTGGATAGCTATCTTTGTCCTGGATGAAGCCTTGTCCCTCCTCACTATAGTTGAAGCTAAAATCTGGAACACTTTCTGAACCTTTTCCTGCTGCCATTCAGGCTTTTTAAATGTTTTTTTTCAGACTAGGCAAAATACAGAGCACATATAAGGTGAAATAAATTACTTTTGATGTCCTGAGCTAATGTATCCTCTAGCATTGTGGAAAGATATAAAATGCTATGTGTAGACTGTGAAGCATGAATTTTAGTTATTTTCCTGACGGCAACCTGTCGTATTCAAAAAACTAAGCCCCCCTCCTGCCAAATGAAGGTGTCAGAATACATTAGCACTGTTCCAGTTCTTTCCACACGTCCTCACTCATGCAATGTATTGTGCAATCCACTATGTAGCGTATGTATTATGCCTGTCACCAATTATAACTAGATCACGTGAGTACGTTTTCAAAGATGCTGTGGGTTCAACATGATCTGCAGCTGGTGAGAGGACAAGTCAAGCTGTAATCTTAGCAGTACAGCTTCTGCCATAGTGCTGAGATTACGTCTCTGGTTCTGCATGAAGGACCTATACTCTCCATAGATCCTATATTTTCTAGCTCCACTGGTGAAGATCACAGTGGCATTTATTCTGTCCTGGTTTGCAGCAGCTTAAGTGAGAAGGGATTTGAGGACCAGGCAATGAAGCAAGTGTTTGGTAACCCACTGGGAATGCAATCTCTTTGAACAAATGTGCCTACACTTTAGGCAGTTTCTGTTACATAAATTGGCATTTCTAATCTACTAGCAGAGAACATTTTAATCATATTTGTGTTATCAAACCTGCATAAAGCAGAAAATCTGCTGAGTTCTTCAAGATGCTCCTTTGTTTTAAGTGCAGAGACATTTTATTGCAGTCTTCCCGCTTTATTAATAACGTTATTAATATTCTTTTTGCACAGAGCAGCAATGGAAAAGTGCCTGGTACTCGTGGGTGTTTCATTATTTAAAATGTAAATAAGAAAGGCTGCAAGAAGTTAACCATCTCAGTAGGAAAAAAGGAACAAACCTTTACTCTGACAGATATGGGCTTATCACAGGTTTCCTCATTAGTATATATGAAGTACTTCATAGTTCTGTATCTCTGACATCAATAAGAATATGTTTCTTTGTTCATATACAGAATTATCCATCTGCCTGTTTCTTTAGGAAAGGAATCTAGATGAAAAGTTTCTGAATAACCTGTAAATTGATTTTATTTTCACAGACTTATCAAAAACTTTCCTTGATCCATCCCCTACTGCTGTGACTCAGTCCTCTCTGGTGGTTCACCGATGGACCATGACTTGCTCTAGGATTGTGCTGACTGGGTAGGGTAAAGAAAAGGCAAAGGTAAGCGTACTTCATCTGTCACCTTTGAGCCCTTGGGGAGTTCCTGCCTGTGAAGCTGTCTGTGGCATACATAAAGGAGGGACATGAGCTTTTTTTTGGTCCTGCACGTCTCAGAGGTTTTGTGCTGTCTGTGGATACGTCCATGTCAAACCGAGCTGAGAAGGATTTGTACTAGCTGGGATTTGGCAGCTTTCGTATCGCTCTCGCACACCTGCACTCAATGTGAATATCAAGTTGGTAATTGGTATCTGCATTACAGAATCTTTACAGATTTTTAACTGAGCAGTCCTGCTCTCCCACAAGTACTTGGATTTTTTCAGGTACTCAGAAATCACAGTGAAAAGTGGTATGAGAGCAAGTCTAAGGTGCTATGGGTCGCTCTTCCCTGCTGGGAGGTTTTGGGCAATAGATACCAGTATGCCACATGCGGCAAATACAGCTGCTTTCCTGTGGTTCTATGGTTCTTGTTACTGGTACCTGCCCCAGGGCAGGTGAGGAATGGGTAGAAGGAGGCTGTGCAAGTCCCAGATCTGGTATTGTACAACAGTAATGAGCTTCAGCTGGTTAAGTACGTCACAACTGCTTGAGGCTTGAAAATTGCACCATACCATTGACTGGTCTTTCACAGGACATTCATCATGACTGAACAGTGAAAATTAAGAAAGGGAGATTATAGGCATAGTTTCTTCAGATTTCAACTATGAGCTATCAGGTATTTCTTAATCCATTAACAGAGTCTGGGGCAGAAAACCTTGGGATCCAGGTAGTGAGTCAGGGCTCCAGAACCTGCAACGTGAATAGCATTAGGCAGTGTTTGGGTTTTTCTGAGGCTTTCTGCCGACTTCTCAAGTATACAACAGCCATAGCAGCGGAGTCTTATGAGTTGGATAAAAAAAATCAGCACAACCCAGAAAGCCAGGTGATTTTTTATTCAAAAGTGTGACACCAGAGTTTTTATATTGACTTTCAAATTTCAGTTTGAATAATCCCGGTCTTGAATAATACCTATGTGTGGAATGATGGTGGATTTTACTGTCTTGTGTATGGGGCTAGAACAAAATAAGGTAACTGTTACTGTGGTAGATTTCAATACAGAAAGAAATATATCAGTTGAAGGGTTGTTTTACAATAGGCAAGTACAGCAAGAATACTTTTTGTCCAATTTTACGTTTGCCTCTCAAACGTTCAGCATATTCTTCTGTAAAACAATATACAAAAAATGGTTGGCTTCTACTCACATTAACCCTGTTCATTTACTGGTTTTCTCCATATGTTATGGAACACCCTAAACTGACCTCGTGATAGACTTACATACTTTTGCAGCTTTGGAAACTGCAAAAGAAGTCATTCTCACCCTTCTTGTTTCTTCTGTTTTTATAACTACTTTCAAAGGCACTTTCTAATTGTTGTATAAACTTCTGACTAACAAGGGAAATTTTGACTCAGACTTTTTGGGGTTTCTGGAGCTTCAGCTAGTGTTGTAGCTTTGAAGGAATGACTACTTTCCTAGTACCAACTTCAAACATTTTCTTTCTGCAGCCTTTTTTACACCCTGAATTGGGAGTGGTCTCTTTATTCTTTTTAGCATTTATTGGTGTTGAGTGCTCAGACTCATTGGGAACTGAGTGGAATGGGGAGAAAAACACAGAAAGCAAACCCTATTAAACTGGAATTATGATGTAAGCATGTACTTTCTATGTCAATAAAATAGTAGGAATACTAGTTCTGAAGGTCAGAAAATCCAAAGATAAAAAGTTACATCTTACTTCCCCAAAATATTTGATAGCCTCACATAATGAACTACATATTGCTGACACATCACTTGTCATCTTAAAGTTTATCTGCCATGTTTTCTATAACGTATGCGATCACTCATCTAATTTATTGTCCAACACATGTAGTTAACTATTAATGAAAGGACAATATTGTATGGATTATTAAACAAATGATATATGGAGCCATCTACTTAAGTGTATGACAGTTGAAAGGTAGGTTAATATACTATATGTCAATATATGCTAATCACTTGAATTATGCCACCGCAGCAAAAAGATCTAAATGATTCAACTTGCGTGCCTAAGGTTAGGGGCCTAAATCTATATTTGGGCAATGTTTTTTCAGGGCTGTCAGGTGTTAAATATGCAACTCACACTGTTCACTGAACTCAGCAAAGGTTGTGATTGCCAAGCCTTCCTGAAAATAAGGTCATCTGAATTTTGTATTACTCTGCCTAACTTTTGGCTTTGGTTTTAAAACTTTGGCCAGAGGTATCTGAGGGAGTGAGGGTTAAACATCCCTTCTGTCAGCTTGACTGAGATTTATTGTGTAATGCACTTCTTCCCAAGAAAGATGTTTAATGCTATTGATTGCAAGGTTGCCTACTTAAAATAACGTAATGTGACAAATGATGGATACCACATAGAGCAAAATTGTAGGGTAATTCAAGATATGAGCATGTATGGTATGTATATCAGAGTACCAGCTTCATTTTTCATGAGGGCAAGTTAGAAGGTCATCCATTTCACTTAAAGGCATTAAACATTTTTGTTAGTTTGACAGCCATTATGGGCTTGATCCTGTTATTCAAGGCAGTCATTAAACTCCCATTGACCTAAAGTGGGTAGGAGCAGGGCCAAGCTTTTGAATATGTAAAGCAGACACTATGAGATGAAAAAGAACTGATGGATAATATTGCAGAGTGCAAAAAGCATTATGGTGCCTGTTATATATAAACAATAACAATCCTAATAATTATCTGATGACTTCAAATGTTTTGTACTGCAGTTTTATTTCTGTTAAATATTTTCCTGTTGAACTTAAGACCTTCTGAATCTTCCAAGAAATTTATGCATCTTTGCACTATTGTTTTGTAGCATCATAGAGCAGATAAACTGCTCTAGATTTTATAATGTTGCATTTATCCTTACCTGTGGGTTGTATGATGTTCTGTAAGTGCTCAGGAAGGTCGTGGAAGTCTGAATCCTGTGAGAGAGAAAAAAAAGATCTCTACGCTGTAGGTTTACACATAAACTAGTATTAAAAGTTTGTTGCTCACTTGCATACTGTTCTTCTGGCCCATGACTTCTGCATCCTCGGCTTCATGGATTTCCAACTTCCATAGAAACTGTGAGGGTTGTGTTCAGGAAGGAGAATATATCTTCCTGGTTTTTTTTCTGTGACTCATTACCTATAAAAAACCTGAAATGCTTTTCTTCAGGCTGAAAATGATGTTGAGTCCAGGATTTTTAGTTCTTGGGTAAGTACAATAAGCATCTCTATAAAGGGTAGATTTACAAAAAACATTACCTTGGTTAGGCTTTTCTGTACAATAGGGAAGTCTGGGCTCTGGATCATGTGGGAATAGAAGCATTTGTTCTGAAGAAAAGCAGGAGTTCACATGCTTTCCTCATCCTTGTGTGTCCTCTTGCCTACCTCTGATTCAGCATTTCACCAAAATTATTAGACAAAAAGCCAACATGTTGCTTTTTGCCATATTTATCTTTTTAGTGAAAGGTTCTCTGTTGGTATTGTTCATTCTGTATTTTGGAATATAAAGAAAAACATCTTCAGAAGTGACTGAACTCTTTGCATCAGTACTACTACATCTAAAGACCTTTACATGAAGTTACAAGACGAAGCTCACACAACCAAAACTGAAGATTTACATCATAATCTCACCTTCAAAACTTCAGAAAAGGCCATGGACATCCTGAAAATTGAGGAAAAACTCCATTTGTGAGAAAACACAGAAAAAGATAACTGATGTCCAGATTATCATGCATTTCATATTATTATCATGTACTTTATATTATTATGTACTTCATAGCATAAATGAAAAGGAATTACATTTGATAGAGAATTTCTTTCATAATGATGTAGAATGTCTAAGGTCAAATATCTGCAAACTAATTGCTCTCTAGGTCTTGACAGAATAGGAGACATCATGTCAAGAATCTGCTTCTTAACCCCGTAATTGCATAATTAGATGAAGTAGTGAATTCTAGGCATTTAAAATGCCCTAATTGCAGGTTGCATTAAGTCATTTATCCTTATTTACTCAGTAAGAATCATCAGAGAGTACTAAATAAGGACTTAATTAGAGGATATCTTTAAAATATATAATTTGTAATTGGTAAAATGAAATAGTTTGATAACATTGGGAGGTAGGTGTGTGGAATGTCATGCATATTAAATCTAGCCTTATAAAAATAAGTTGTTTTAATGGTATGTAGACTATTTCTTAAAACTGTAGTAAGAAGCCACATAGGAAGGAGGCAAAGAAAGTTGTTTCTAGAAATAAATATGTTTATTAATGAAGAAGTCAGTGAAAGAGACAAATTTAGGAGAAAAAGAATATTTCTATAATTGTAATGCATTTTATGTGTTAGCACAAAAATGAAAATGAGCCTTTTCATTGTTTGTTTTTTCAGTTTGCCATGTATCATCGATGTCTTTCCTCCTTTGTTGTAGCTTCCTATGAAACTTAAGGGCATTTGCTGCATATGCTTAGTATGCAAAAACAAGACCGGGACTTGCTTGATGCATAAATGTGTTTCTGCTCTCTTGCTGATGTACGCTTCAGTCTGATACATCCACCCAGATACTTCCCACCTGCCAAGACATGTTTGAGGAGGATACAGGTGCACGGGTAGACCAAGGGAACATTCCTTGTGGAGACTCAGTCTGTTATCGTGCTAATTTCTGGTCCCTGCAGTATGGAAGTGCCTCAGTTGGAGCAATGTTTTCCATGGTTATCTTTTAAGCACAAGTATGAGAGGAAGTGGAGAAATATCTCTTCACAGAATGAACCTGCAGGGTCATTTAGGTTGCTCAGCACTACCTCTGACTTGCACAACAAGAGTAACCCAAGAGTTTTGCAGGACGTGGAAAGTCAGGCCCATTGCCTTGAAACCATCTTTCACACTGAGCTCATTTTAGGTAAGTGTTTTAATATCCACCCCTCAATATCATTAGACATTCCTGTTTTCAGGAATCCAAAACATGCTAACTTTTAAAAATTGCACTGAGAAATAACTCAGCTTTATGCATTTCACACTTTTCCCAACAAAAAATAATTTCTTGATCTGAGATAAAACAATGAAATAATAGGTCAGTGTTAAATCCAACCTTATGTCCCTTGAAATACCCTTGAGTTTAAACTTAGAATAAGTTTTATAAAGAATTCCACTGTGGTTTGAATTCAGTTACACAAAGTGAGGTGAAATGAGTAAATAATCTTATTTTTACAGGACAGTAGATGAAATGCAGGAGCTCAGTGAATGTTTGCTTTAGTTTTGTACTCATTCAAGCTCAAAAAGAAAGACAGAGGAGACTGCAAACACACCTGTCATAAATGATAAATATTTTCCTAAAACATCCTGCAAAGTAAACTCTTTGAGTTTTATAAATTGGTATATGTTGTTTTACAGTGTTAATTTGAAAGTTTATTGATAATGTAGCCTGATTTAAAAACTGATTTTAAATGAAAACGAAAGGAGATTTTGAAAGTAAAAAGCAGTAAAATCTGAAAAATACAGTTTCATGTGGATAAGTAAGCTCAAACTACTCAAATATAGTACTTTAAGGACTTTCTTTGCCCCGTCTTTGTTTGCAAGAATTTTAACCTTTTTACCCCTCCCAGAAAATGGTCCAGGAAATTTAGCAAAGGGTATCAGATCTTGTGTAATCCTTTAATGAAGGCTTTACTTGACTGTAGTTTCTTGTTAAACAAGGATTAATTAATTAATTAATGTTGCTAAGAAGTTGCTTTGACATTTCCAAACATAGAACAAGGCGAGAAGGTCAGAGTTGTTGCCTGAAACACTACAAACAGATGAGAGGATTATTCCTCTCCTTGTTCATCCAACAGAAAGCAGTTTATATTTAGAAAGCTTATTTATCACATATATCTGTCTGTAATTCTCAATACTGTTTTCTCTGCCTTTGCTTCCTTATTAAAGACATTTTACTGTAAGTCTGAAATTATCTCTTTAACTTATAACACTGCAGTGGGTACTTAATTGCAGTTAATTCTGACCTATTTAGACCTGTACTGTCAAACTACGTAGAAAGATGCATTGTTTTTTAATTATACACTCCAACAAAGGTAACACAGTTGAATAAGTTTTGTCTGCCAGAGATTAGTTTTAGCAAGTACTATCTCCTTTTGTTCTTTTGGAGTACAAGTGAATCATGCGAATTGTCTGTCACCCAGTAATTCTGGAACTGTTTGTTATAATAATGCTTTTACTCTAGTTTCAGAATTATTTCAAAATGGGTGTCTGGACTGCTTCATTATGTTAAACATAAAAAGTAGTTGAGAGGTTTTCTTTCTGTCCCAGGTACCTCCAGTAGGTTTTGACTTTGAGATCAGAATGTCTCTGGCAGCTGTAACAGGAATACTAGAAAGGAATCCACATGTTTTTAGCTGTTTCCAGTGCAATATCATTTGTTCTTTTTGAAAAGATCTAAACACATTTGAGAATTTAAGAACATCTGTCACTGATGCTTCAATTTTTTAGTTAACTAGGTGTCTACTTTTAGTCTTTCTGTCATCCTTATTCTTCCACCTTTACTGTTTTCTTCGGTCAGAAACAAGACAGATAGCTAGCTACTTTTCTGCCAGCCCTAACGGTCGCTGAGCCACTGCCTGCAAACTGACACAGGGAAAAAAAAAAATGCTTAAAGAGCTTGTGACACTTCAGAAACTGTGATGGATGACTTTCAAGGCTGCTGCTGTCTTTCCTTTTGTTTCTTTTCCTATCGGAACTGTGACATATTCCTTTCCATTAATTCTTTGTGATTTGTGAAGAAAAAAGAAGGATCTATTCAAAAAGACATGCAACAGACTTTAAGGATTTAATTAATTAATTTACTGAGAGATATTGATTAGCGATGGGTTGAAAGCAGACCAGATGTGAGTTTCTTACAGACTCAAACAGAAAATACAGTCTGAGTTTTGATCACTGATTTACAATCATCAAAAGTAACTACATACAAGGCTATAGCATATTGGATGCCTAGCTGCAAAGCATGGCCTTTAGGAGAAAAGCTAATAGAAATGGGAAAGTAAATCAGATGAAACAGTCAGAGTTTTGTAAAACTGTTAGTTGTTTCAAAATTTGTACAGCATATGGATAGACTTGCACACTTTCTGGGCTGTATTGAAGGAAGAGGAGATTGGGAAAGACAGGGGTGAATGTGGATCTTCCATTACATCCAATGTCCAGAAAAGGAGGTTGTCCCTCTGGCATTGTTGCTCAAAATCAGATGTTTAAATGATGGAGTGCTTTCTGGTATTTATTCATTCTGCACTACCGCTGCATGTAAGTTGACATTTAAAATGCATTAACACAGTGCTACTTGATGTACTGTATTATGCAGCCTATCAGTTTTGAAATGGAGTTTAGCCTGTCAGCAAAATCCTCCCTGCTGTACTCACATAAACTTAGTCAACCTTGGATCAAGGTGGCTTAGGGAACCTACATAATTTTAATGCCTCTGTCATGTTTTTTCCTGTATTTACCGAGCCTATCATACTTGGAATCTACAGAATCTTTCTCCATATGTGAGCATATGGACAGTCCCCTTTGTGTCTACAGGACTAAAGTAGTTATACAAAATAAAATAACTTTAATTCTTATTATTACTCAATGCCTTTACTTATTTTGCTCTTTCTTTATGTCTTTTACTCTTCCTTTGTGCTTGATGACTTATTTTCAGCACTTTGCAGCACACGATGTTAAGTGATTGTTACCTCATGCAATCATTTATTGCATTACGTAAAAACCCATCATGGATTTCAACTTTGCACCTGAGTAAGCATTAGAAAAAAAATAGTTTTTCGTAACTGTTGTGTACAGCTACACTTTTGCAGAGTTGGATAACTTCTGACAACAGCAGATGTGGTCTTTGGGGAGATCTGGTGTTTCTCACAACAGCAAGTTCAAGTAACATCAGGTAGAAGGAGCTTCCCAAGAATAGTCCATATCTCGTTTTTATAATGACTGACACGGGTTTTTACAAAATGTCTTGCTTCTTCCAGTGTGAAATCAAAATTCTTCATGACTCGTAGGAATAAAGCATACCAAAGCCTACCTTTGAGGCATCTGCATAATATCGTGCTCTCAGATTCAGGGAGGTCCTCTTTCTCCCTGTTCTTTAGTTTGCTCTTCTTGCTTCAGGGAACATATTTTATATTTAGTAATTGAGAGTTTGTCTAGCTAGTCATTTGGATAATTGAGATGACTCTGTATATATTTATATTTACAACATGCTCATAGCAATCTTTCTTCCATGACTATTTCTGTATTTTTCCCATTACTTTAGAGGCATACATCACTAGTCTTTCATCCGGCAAAATGACAGCTTCAAATCCTTCTGAGGCTTCATTGAATGAAAGGTTGTTATTCTTGTTAGTCTGTAGGGGGTTTCCATTCCCTTTTAAATGTGCAAGCAGTGTTTGCCACTGTCATATTTCCTACCTCTGCAATGAACTTTCTTCTCCCCCAGTCCGAGGGATAATTTTCTTAAGGGAACAGTGGCATAATGTGAAATATAAGGATTCATGCTTTGAGATTTCAGATCATTAAGTCAATTCCTTTGTTTCTCCTCTGAAGTCACTTTTCTAGCACCTAAAACCTTTCCTTTTTTCATAACATTCATGTCATCAGATTTCTCTTGTAGTGTTTTCATGTCTACTTTATAGTCCAGCTTTGTTGATGCTACTTAATAGGGAACTAGCCCTTACCTCTTCAGAGGCTGCTTCATTAATATCAAGTAACTTTCACTGTTGTGCTCCGTAATCTGCTGTGATATTTGCCAGCTGACACATTTACCTGCTAAGAAAAAAATGCTGAGGGACTGCAGATAAATCAAATGTATCTGTTTAAAATATGCTGAAGTCTAGCAAGTGTCTCTCGCTTTCCTGCTAGACAATCTTCTGTTCCTATTTTCTCACGAGAAGACATGTTTTCAATACAGAAGAAATTCTCTTTGAGGCTAGAAAGGGAGCTGTTTATTTAGATAAATGAAAAAATGCAAAAAGCGCTTCTAAATAAAGCCTTTAATTTGTCTTGGGTACCTTTTTATATGGGGCTTAAAGCACACGTGCACATAAATAAATATGTTTCTTGCAGTCCATCAGGAAGTGAACAGCAATTTCTATATTGCTGGCTTGTTCACAAATGCTTTTCAAGACTAAGGTGGCAATTCGCTGACTAGATGGATTTACCCTCTTAAGCCCTACTTTTACAATACCGAGCCCCAAACTAGACCACACTGCATCTGAAGAAATCATCCTTTCCATCCACAGTTCTTTCCAAGGCATAGCACTTCATGAGGTTAACGCTGCACTAGTCATGTGGTGAAGGAAACTTGGTAAGGCTTCCACGATCTTTCAGATCGCAGAAGTGAGGCACAGGAACTTGTTCCCATTTCTACGACTGAACAAAATATTTTCTCACCTGCAGTAGAGATCTGAAGACATTAAGCTGAATTAGTAGAAATATATTTACCTTAATGACACAGATAAGACTAGTGAGTTTAGCTTTGCTGAACTATTGGAATAGCCCTTTGTAACATAAGGAAGCGTTACTGACTTTGCAGAGCAAGCCTCAAATGTGTTTTGATTGAAATACATTGACATTTCTTCCTACATTTTTGTGCAAGTTCAATTATAAATTCTATCTCATTTCATTCAAACTTGCTGTAAGCATGGACTTTTAGTGAAAATGAGATTTATTTATAGACTTATTGGTACTTTGGAGAAGAAATGAATGAAAATGATCATGGCTATGTGCATCCTTTAACAACAGTAAGGTATCTACTGGCTTTAGTGGGATCACCACTGATAACCTAGTTTTTTTGTTTTCCTTTTTTACGCTTTCTAATACCTTTAGTTGCTAAAACAGTGATCATCTGTTGTGTGTTTTGTGATGATCTCTTCTGCTCCTAAGAAAGATGGTTACATTTACATTCAGTCCTAGATACTTCTTTTGACTCCACAGTCTTTTAAACTTCCATGATTTGCATATGTCAAGCTAAAATCCTGTCATTGTTCATCTAGCAGATTCTTTGTCCTGTCTTTGTAGCCCTTCTTCCACCCTTTGTCCCTGTGGCTGAATTCATGTGCCTGATTCTAGAGCAACAGTGACTCATTTTACCGATAGCTCTGGGAAAGTGCCTCATGAGTGTCTTTGGTAGGAGAAATCATTTAAGAAATAAACGTCTGCAGCTCATAGACTTTTATGAATGTCAGACTTTGTTGGGATTATATGCACATAGTAAATGCAGTCACTTTGTATGTGTACTCTATTCCATGACATGTAAATTTAATAAGGCAAAAAATTTAGCTTTACTTTACTTACAAACATTATTACAGCCTTGCATGGTTGAGGGATCAGAGAAGTTCTGTTAAGACTCATATAATTATGATGGAGATTTTTAAAGCTTGCTGTTCTTTCAAAGAGTTCATCAGATTGTTTGATACCAATTTTGGTTTACTTCCTGCATTTAGGCTGAATAAACATTGCCATTGGCATTAGATAATACTACAAATTCTTACTTGTAATGTTAGAAAATATTAACTTTAATAAAATTTGAATCTAATGTCTACGGCATTAGAGTCATGTGATTATAGCCTTGCTGTATAAACTTCTTTGGTTTCTACTTTAGGATATTCTATTTTCACAAAAATCCAGTGTTGTTACTGATGACTATTAGAAGACAGCAGTTTGTATTATAAATGAAAAAACCATCCTCAAAAAAATTGAGTACAACTGAATAGGCAAGAGGCTTGGTTCTCCTTTAAGATATCACTAGTCTGATAATTTTTGCTGAGATAACTTGTGGGATATAACCAAGCACAGTCTTCAAAAAATATAGGTATTACATTTATGCTTATATAATATATTATTAAGGACTAGAAGTATGAGAAGGGAACGATTCACAGCACGCAATTTTAGACACTAGAAGTTAGCTATCAAGTGTGAACTGATCACTCTAGACTTGCTTTGTATGGCACTTCATTTTACTTATCCTTGAGGCTTATGCTGAGATGATGAGATGAAGTGTTTACTTCTTTCTAGAGAGTACAAAAGGAGCCTAGTTAGACTGAACACCATTTATTTAGGGCAGATGAATCTTACTATCTTAGCACAAGAAGATACCAATGACTTCCATTCTTCAAAACTAGTCTTTACTTAAACACAAATATATGACCTAGAAAAGAAAAAATACTTTAAATGATGAAAAAATCTTCTGAATGAGCTAAAATGAATGCCTGAAAAGAGCTCTCTCCCTGGGCCTTACAAGAAGGTTTGTTTCCTCCAGTATTGACAACCCAGCAATTTAAGTGCTTCCAAACACATTTGTAGCTCCCTGGGACAGACCCTTTCCAGCTCCCTGCAGAGCCAGGCTCAGCTACTCTCAGGAGTCCCCCACTCCCTAGAAGAGCTGTAGATGCCCTGCTACATCCCCTCATGCCTCGTCCTCCACCGCAGACAGGTCTCCAGGCTGAGCATACAGAGATGTTTGTCGGGAAAGCACAATCCCCTCTCCCATTGCTCTTTCTGACGTGGTTTAACCTGACCTAGACTGCAATAGCTGGAGGAATCAGTCAGCCTCCCCTGCTACTGCCCAGCTGCAGCCTTTTAGTGTGCAATCTACAGGCTTAAACACAGTAAACTGTGAAACATTAAATCCTTTAAAATCTTACCACAAAATGGTGTCTAAGAGGTTCACCTACAAGTTTCTCAGGGAACTTCCCATCTCCGTGTTTCCATTTCCAACTTGTTGCTCTCCCACGGCACAATCTTGATCGTTAGAGCACAATATAGGTCATTACGACACAATCTTGATCATTATGGCTAATGCAGATAACCATGAAGGAGGTTTTGTAATCCTGTCAGAAATGGAAAAGACAGTTGCACAGACTGGAACTACTGCTATTTGTCACCTTTACTTTTCTGGGATGTGCGTGGGAAAGCAACAGGGTACTTCAGATCTTTGGGCATCTACAGAAGCAAAACACTTAGAGTGAACTTACTTTAAAATTTTGATATATGAAGACTGAAATAACAAATAATTATTTTTTTCCTTATTCTGAAGGCTGACAGAAGGAAAACAAAAGAGGTTGATAGTGGTATTTGATCAGTGAAGGGCAAAATCTCATATGGCAGAGGAAGGATTAATCTAGACCAAAGTTAGGGAGCATCTGGAGAAGGAGACAGCTACCAAAGATACAGTGACCGGTATGACTGCAGCCAGTAAGAATCGCTTTGGAGGATACGGCCAGACAGTGTGGTGTTTGTGGGTTTGATGTACCTTGGTTTCCAGTGATGCTGACAGGGAACCTCTGAGTCAAGGGCCAAGCAGTAGACCAGTGGCCTGGAGACTCTCCTGATCTACTTAGTATCTGCTTACGGCATGTGGTCTGTGGACATGCCCTGTGCAACGCTGAAGTGAGGAAATGTGGAAAAGATTACCTGTTGATCCTTGCCATTTTCTGTAGCACAGACTGTCTTAATTCCCTGTGTGTTTTTGGTGTTACTGTTTCTCAAGAAAGAATTAATGGAGAGGAAGAGAAAATCTGAAGGAAAGAAAATTTTAACACATAAATATAAAGAGAGAGAAAACTGACTTCAACAGATCCCTAGGCTGACCTCAGCAGATCCAAAGAAGGGCTTGGACTGATTTGGAATAGCCCCTGAGCCTCCACCCCTCCTTCTGCTTTTCTGCTCTCTGTCAAAGAGATTCAGCTAGCACTTACCATGGTTTTCAACCCAGTAGCCTATATGGCTAAAATGTGGTGACTCTGGGTGATAGACTTGAGGAGAGAGGTCTCCCTTGGCAAATGTCAGCCAGGCAGAGGCTGCTGGCAAGTGATAGGATAGTGGGCTGAGGACTGGAGAATTAGGGACCTGCTTAAATCCGACACTGTCCTTTTTTGAATCTGACCCTGTGTTTAGTTCAACGGAATACATCTGGTGATTTTACTCAAGAGCTATGCTGGACATAGTCTGATACCGACAAGTGGTCAGACTGAGACTATACATGTTGAAGTGATCATCTACCCACAAATCTCATCTACCCACAAATCTCATCTACCCAACTAACACAGATATCTGAAAGTTAGTAGATCTACTCTAGTCACCCCAGGCTCCTTTATAATCAACGGAGAGATAAAGGTACATCCAAAGCATGAGTCATGTCCTCCTAAGACAAATACTTGTTTTTCCTTCTACACATGCCTAGAACTGCTCTGGTGTAAGTACCGAGTTGCCTGACTCCTGCCTTCATTCCTGGGGGGGGGGGTCAGACTGCATTATTTCAGGCGGAAACGAATTACGTTCTGAAGTACTTAACAGATCTCCCTCTCCAGTAGCAAGCACAATGGTGAGAAAAATGAGCTTTTCTCCCCCAGTTCCTGGGCTGGTGCCCTGCTTATTTAAGCAATTATATTAGAAGTGGACCATGGCACTGCCTTCTTTTTTCCCCTGTGTGAAAAGGAAAACAGTGAGCTGTCTTATCTCTTTGAAAAAACAGCTGCAGGTGCTAGTCATAAAAATTACCTTCCTCGGTGGATCAATTTTCTCTCCCTATTCTCTCTCACTGTACAATGCTCCTAAGCACTTGACAGTATGTTGAGTGTTCATTTGTGGCCCCAGATTTCCAAAATTCTTGTCAAGCTCAGTATCTTTCACCGAATCTAACGCTGAGTATTTGTCTGCATTACGTCTTGCATTACCCATATCAAGCGTCTGCCTATTTTGGCTCTTTGGGTATTTGAGATAGAATAGATGTAGCAGATGATTAAGCTTCTCTCTTGGCTGTGTCCTCAATTTATTGGTTTTGTTTTAAATGAAATTTAAATTTTAACAACTTCTTTGGGGAGACTATTTAAAAGTCAGATGTATTTCATCGTTAGGAAGACAGAATAGGTAAAGTTTTCCGTGTTGTACAGGAAGTAAATGTACACTATTTATGATTTTACTAATAACATCAATTCACTTAAGAGTATGAATGTCCCCTGACAATTTTGCTTTAGCTTGTTTATTCTTTGAAATTGCAGGGGTTATGAAACAGTAAATTCCGTTCTTAAAATTTTACATTCATATAGTTACAAAAGGTATGGGTTTTACACTATTTCCAACAAACTAGTGAACAGGTCTGTTGTTTATCACACAAAACATACTTGAACAGCCCTTGCATCAAATCCTGTATTTCATCTTTGTACAAGTATAGGAACCTCACCCCAGCAAGGGAAATAGTAATTGAGGAACAGCTTATGCAGCTGCTTTTAGCTTCCCTTAATATTCTTTTTTCTTGTGGAAGGCTGGCTTTCTCCTTTTGATTTTATGCTCAAAAAAGAAGATTCAAATGTTTCAGCATAAGACAATAGAATGTCAGTACAGACTGACATTGAAGTTCATCTTGGAAGTGTTAAATTCATGTCTATAATGAAAATAGCTATTCTGTAGAAAGCAGCCTTACAATTGACACTGTAAGCTTGCAGAAATCTGCACTGCACACATAAAAAATCAGTGTACTTATACCAGATAAAATATTTCTTTGAAGTTTTCCAGGTGGCTTGGTGTCTTCTTCAAACACAGAGGCTGATTTTCATAGACAGAAAGAGGTAGTTTGCTGTGAAATGTGTTCAGATTTTAATGTGGCAATGGTACATTTAACCTGGAGCAAATATGTGAAAATGTCATCCAGGACCAAATTTGACAATTACTTTCCAACCAGAACAAAATGTACTTTTTACATGTGAACTTTCTGAAAGCCATAAATTATAGTTTCTTACAGTCTTACCATGGGAGTTAAATAAACAACAATGTGCAGTGGAAAGACATTTCAAAAGCACAGTAAAATTATCATATCCAAAGTGGAAAATACTTTTAACTTTTTTAGTTTGCTAATAATTTTCCAATAACAAATACAGGAATTGGTAAATAAATGTTACAATAAATTATGTAAGTGAAGAAAAATTATGAGCAGATTAGTTTATTGTTTATACAGATCGCAACTGGACACTTGCCCAGAAATGTGCCTGGAGTTCTGATAAGTAGCACTGAATTTAGAATTTCCACAAATTCTGAATGTGCATTTCTCCTCCATTTTTTTGACTGAAGAAACCAGAACCTGCACAAGATGATGTTAACCCTACTGGAATTTATGAAGTTATTTCCCTCCAAGGTGACTAATCAGAATTATAGTTAGATCTTACATCCTTTCCAAAATCTGGGGTCCCAAACACACAAAATGGGTCAGAAAGTAACTAAATAGACTGCCAGAGATGATGCAGAGTATCTGCTGAGCATCCAAAATCAACCATATACACGGGAAGTAAGCCTCGGATTTTCCAGAGCCTGATCTTTTGTCGAGATGTAGAAGTAGCCAGTACTACTTTATACAATTCATACCTTCAAATTTAGGTTTATTCCTTTCTTACGCTATATTTGAATTCAATATCTATTGATGCTTTTTTCAGCTTTATGAATTCCACCTCTGTAACTATGCGTTATAGCATTTACAGTAACAGAACCGCCTAAATTCAGTTGTGCAATGGAAAGTCAAAGTCATTTTCCCATGGAAGTCTGACTTTATTTAGTTATCAATGAGCTGTAAGATAAAAAAGCTATCTTGCATAAGATGCCAGCATTTCTAGATTTTCACATCGATGGGACTGTATGCTGTTACCCAAATCTGAAGAGGAAGGGTCCAGTTGTTCACCAAGGTGTCATTTGTTGTTCCTGTAAGCACTCCTCTGTCATGTGATAGTTCAATATGCATTCCATAGGTCTTGACATTTTTAAAGCATGTTGTCATTTCTTCTCTGTCATTTTCTTTTTTTTCTCACAGTTGAAGCACATAATACATCTGGAATGTGTCTTAATGTCAGTGCATGGGACTGTCTGGTATAAGTTTTACATATAGAGTGTTCAGCTGTGTAAATTGTTAATCTTTTCTATTATTTGGCTTGTTTGACTGAAGGCACTAATCACTATTAAGTATTCAGTACTCATGGCAAATATAACCATAATTCAGCGTTATTCCATCTACTTAAAACTACTGCATATATTTGTAGTATCTCAAATTCTACTGCTGTCTCAGGACAGCAGTGAATAACAACTTTATTAAGCCTACTAACTTATGAACAGGGTTGCATATATCCTTAATGGCACTCTTTATATTAATCATCTACCCCCATAGAAATTTCTGTGTATCAATCCTGTAATTCTAAAGAATCCAGAAGGTATTGCAAGGATTGGGGAAAGAAAACCAGGGCCATAAAGTAAAACTTGTTGGGAAGTCACATGCGCGTCATGAAGACGTACAGCAGCAGCAAATGTATGCATGGGTGTGTGGGCAGGAAGCTGGTCCCCGCTCCACCTGGAGCAGAGCAGCTCCGTCCCTCTCCTCTCTCCCTGCTGCTGTCTTGAAAGGACCAAATCCCACTCTTAGGTGTCTGTATGAGGGCCCTGACTGCATGTTCCCCGGGAGGGTTTTGCCTGCCAGAACAACCCCCTTCTCCTGGGGATGTGGGGGAAGATGCCCCCACAACCGTGCCTTGCTGCCTGGCTGGGGTGGTGAGGCCCTGACCTGCTGGCTGCCTCTCTAAGGCTATTAAGAGAGGTTGTCTCTACAAAACCAAATTGCAGTAGCGTGTTACTGAGGTTATGAGGTTACAAGACTATAGTCCTGAGCTAAAAGGAAAATTTTCAGAGCAAGGCATGTTGAAATGGGTTTTCAAATGGTGAACAGCAACCTTCTAGATGATTTGATATTCCCTGTGCTTTGAAAGTAAGCAAGCACATATTATTTCTGTACCTCCAGTGTGAATCTTTTTTCATTCATAAAATCATCTGTTTCTATATTCCAAGGTAGTAGATGGGTCACATCAGACGCTGAAGCAAACTCCCTGACATCTGAATTAGCTGTCTGATCTTGCTAAGAAGGTAACCCACAGGAACATGACAGCAATTGATTTTAGATATCTCTTTTTTTATGCTGTCCATGACACGTCACATCTGCAGTTTCCCATTTTAAATTTTGAAGAAGTTTAATCTCAGAGAAAGCTTTATTCAAGCATTGCGCTTTTAGATGAACAATGTGCACTCTTTTCCCTGAAGTTTAATGCAATACATTTTTGTTTTCATGTATTTCTGCTTCACCAGTGTATTCCATTAAGGCATTTTCAGAAACATAAACCAGACTATCTCTTACGATACCATGCACATATTCTTTAATAAGATCTGGGCATGTCTCTGTGAGGATTTTTTGTTTTGTGGTTTGTTTTTTTTTAATCAGTATGTTCTGACTTTTTTCTGAGCAAGCCTGTTGCAAAACTCTTTGAAGACTGGTATCTGTAGCACTGAAGTCTTGGCAGTTGTCTTAAACTGCTGCGTATTTTTTAGGGACTAGGGTGCTGGTTTGACAATGTCTGCTCTGTGAAAGACATAAATGGCATCCAGTGATACCAGAAGGCTTTGATACTCTGTACTTCCCAGAATCACAGGCTGTAATAATATTGTTGCTTGGAACTCTGCATTTGTAATTTTATGTTATCACTGTCAGAACATGAATGTAACTTTGGTGGAAAGGTGGAGTCTGATTTTTCAAATTATTAGCTGCCTTTGGTGAAACTCATCCTTATTGCTATTCTTGCAGATGCTGATCCTTGAGTATATTTAAAAGTTCTTTAAAGTATAAACAAAAACGAGCATAGTAATTAAAATCCTCTTCCAGCTACAACAAATCTTTCATGTATTCTTCTCTAAAGTGATGTTTTATATTCATAATACATTAAAAATTAAGTGCTGAAAGAATATTCAAAAACATTTTCAAAATGCTTTCACTTTTCACCTGTAATTGAGTCATCAATATTAGCAACCAGCTATGAAACTAGTTTGGCTTATTGCGTTACTCATCCTCACATCTTAATTATTGATTAACACTATTACTGACAATAAAAGGTTGCATTTGAAAAGTAATTACTGCATTGTAACACTATGCTATGACTGTCTCAAAAATTATCTGTGCCACAAAATTTCTTTATAATTAAAATAATAGGTTTACATTTGCAGCTGGACAAGCAGGCAAGTATGTGAAGCCTAATACATTCGTATGTATTAAAGGATCATCTGTAATAGGCAAGGGAATTAAACATCATAATATGGTTTATTCCTCCAGAAAATGAACTCAGCAGCCAAATGAATGTTTCATGGCTTTTGTCACCTGCTTACATTCCTCCATCATCTGTATATCCCTTGAAAAGATCATATTTCTTTGATTAAAACCCAGTGTCACTGGGAAATCGTAAAATTAATGTTTTTCTTTGTGCTAGCAATACTCTGCTAGTAAATTACATTAAGTCAATCACAACATGACGAAAATATATTAATGTGAACATGAATTTCATTATATATGATACATTATTCATTTTATATGCTAGCATAATAGATTATAGAATGTGGCAGTTTGGCTAGAGATCTACTTTTAGCCTTGAAGAAGATTGCCTCCTATAAGTTGAGTTTGAAGAGACATGATGCAAAATCTTAATGTTTTTAACAAGTTTGAGTTGTTACTGTTCAGTAGTCAGAATGCTCTGCACACTCCTGAAAATTATTTTTGAGTGACTTGTGTTTAATATTTCTCTCCCTGCAGTAGACTCTCAGGAACATCAGCTTGTTGGTCACAGCAGGCAGTCCAGTTTCTTCTCTGTCAGCTGGATAACTATTCACAAAATAAAATTACTTATATTGCATTTGGTTATCTTTACTAGTGAAGTGAGACAGGTTACTTTGTCTGCACCACTTTATTTCAGCAATCAACTTAATTCACTTTGTGCTGTATTATTTGTATCATACTGACTTCAAACAATGTACTGTGCAAATACAGAGTCAAGACTAGTCCACACCCCAATCAGCAATCCAAGTTTAACAAGAGACAGACACAGACCTTGGCTAGACCTGAGTCAGTTATGAAGCCCAGAAGATAGTTGGAAGGCACCTCAGACAGACTAGAACAAGAGGAAATCTAGCCTGTGGTTGTGAACAGCACATTTAGTAAGCAATGAGAAGGAAGGGTGATAACACAGCTGCTGGAGAGAGCTTGTATTGTCAAGGACTACAAGAAAGCTGGAGAGGGACTTTTTACAAGGGCATGTAGTGATAGGATGAGGGGTAATGGCTTCACAATGGAAGAGGGTAGATTTAGACTAGAGATCAGGAAGAAATTTTTCACTCTGAGGGTGGTGAGGCGCTGGAACAGGTTGCCCAGGGAAGTTGTGGAGGCCCCGTCCCTGGCAGAGTTCAAGGCCAGGTTGGATGAGGTTTTGAGCGTCCAGGTCTAGTGGAAGGTGTCCTTGCTCATGGTGAGAGGGTTGGAACTAGATGATCTTTAAGACCCCTTCCAACCTAAACCATTCTATGATTCTGCGATATTAAGACACATTTCCACGGTAATGGTAGGAGAGGAAGATGTTGAAGAGTAAGTTAGGAAATGAGTAAGCCTGTGTGTAAGCATGGGAAGGATGCAGTCACTGGGGCAGGCTGAGATGTGAGGGAATGTATGGCTGTCAGGACAGGAAGTGCTGTCACAAGGGAGCTGTTGGAGGGCAGGCAAAGTCATTTTTTGGTTTAATTTATTTTCCCCATATAAAACCACATTTCCACTGCTTGCTTATTTTTATTGCTCTTCGTAACCCTCTCTTCTTTACAAAAGTAATCAATAACCACTGATAGAAAAGGTTTTGGGATAATAAATATGTAGAAAGTACTTGTCTTAATCAGAAAATGCTGTTATCTCTTCATTAGAACAGTTATTCTTTTTCACTCTGTCCATCTTCTGTTTTGTGTCTTCCTTAACATCTGGAAATTACTTAGAATCATAGAACCACCTAGGTTGGAAGAGACCTTTAAGATCATCAAGTCCAACCATAAACCTAACACTGCCAAAGCCACCACTAAACCATGTCCCTAGGCACCACATCTACACGTCTTTTAAATACCTCCAAGGATGGTGACTTAACCGTGTCCCTGGGCAGCCTCTTCGAATGTTTGATAACCCTTTTGGTGAAGAAATTTTTCCTAATATCCAATCTGAACCTCCCCTGACACAACTTGATGGCATTTCCTCTCATCCTATCGCTTGTTACTTGGGAGAAGAGATCAACTCCCACCTCTCTACAAACTCCTTTCAGGTAGTTGTAGGGAGTGATAAGGTCTCCCCTCAGCCCCCTTTTCTCCAGGCTAAACAACCCCAGTTCCCTCAGCCGCTTCTCATAAGACTTCTTCATTAGGCCCTTCACCAGCTTCTTCGCCCTTCTC
>VYXH01001854.1:0-10161 GCA_013397275.1 Burhinus bistriatus
CGACTTGGGGGATGGCCCCGCCGTGTTGCCTTATATGTCCGTCTGTCAAACCGCAAAGGATGTGCGAGGCCAGCGAAGCGCTGAGCCTGCTAGTCCTCTGCTGCCAGGGAAAGCCACGCCATCCTGGTGGTATCGACGGGGGGGATTTCAGGGGTGAAGGACCCGGGTGGAATATTCTGGACCCAAACGGGAACAATTATTGATCCCGTAACCCCCGCAGCCAAGACTAAGTTGGGGCGGGCTCCGGTAAATCATATAATCGCCCGGCTAGCGTTAGGCAGCGATAGCACGAAGCTGAGGAAACAAGTGTCTAGGACCTTTTATCGTAGCTGGGAACAAAAAAAAANNNNTTCAAGGACCTTTTTCCTAACCGGGGAAAAAAAAAAAAAAAAAAAAGAAAAAATGCCTATCTGGGAAAATGTGCAAGGGGCTGTTTCGCGCACACCTTCCTGCGCTTCCTCAGCCTTGGCCGAGATTGCTCCCCGCACTCTGAACCGGCTGCCGCTCAAAGGAGAAACTTTTTTTTCATCATCTCCGTTGGTTTTTTTTTTTTTAGCTGAAAGGAGAAAAAAAACCCCTCCGAACAATATAGCTGTACTTGAATCTCTGCTCTTAGCTCGGAAGGGTTATGTAAAAGCAAGGGGAGGGGGGGAAGCAGAAACACTCAGTGAATGGAGACTTCTCTTCCATCTCTTATTGGCTTTGGCTTTTTTTTTTTTTTTAACTTCTCAGACTCAAAGTTTTAATTGAAACCAGAAATCTATTGAGAAGTAGCTGAGCCAAGAAAACCTCTGTTTTCTCTGCAACTAGGGATGGGGAATAAATAATTTTTTTTTTGCTGATGTTATTTCAAGTTGTTTGAGCTCTTTGGTTCCGGCCAAAAAGCCCAGCATAGATTATTAACACATTATCATTTTAGGAGGATGCACTCTCTGCGATGTAATAAAATGGTGTGTTAGGTTTGTGCAGAGCCATAAATGATGCTAGTTGTTGGCAAACAAAAGAAACAGTGGCCATGATTTATTATTAATAATAATCATAACTGAGCTATTTAGCTTGACTTGATATTTACTGGGTTTCTCTACTGAGGTTCCTCAGTATCATTTCCAATAATGTACTTTGATTAAGTTGGGAACTGTTCTTTTTTAATAACTGCTATTGCCACATGCTTCATTAACTCCAGGAGTTAAATGCTTGAAAAGGTCCAACTGTGATATTTTGGCTTCAGATGCTGTTTAATCTCCTCTTCTGCTCTGTTTTGACCCATCCTTTGAGCTCCTTTTCCCCAGCACACGCATCTCTTAGGTGTAAGTGCCAGCTTACCAACAGGACTCTTGTTTTCCGTTACAAGATTTGGCTAATCCCAGTTTCAGTGACTTTTTTTGCCCTCTCAGTAGGGCTCAATTGCTCACACATAATCTTTCCCTTCTGTTTTCTTTCCCCTTTGGACAACACCCTCCAGGACTGAAAAACTCTTGCCTTGTGCTCGGAGACTTGCAATTACACAGCAATTTTGACTCTTGACCCAACTAGTAGCAAGAAAGGCTATTGTCTAATGAACCACGTAAAAAGAGTTCTGGGATCCAACAGATTGCTGGGATGGAAATGAAAGCTCTCCCAGTGAATTGATGTCTGATTTGTTTAACCATATGCCTAGGCGGTCTTCCCCGCTCCCCGTTAGCTACCCATCTCTGGAGTATCTGTGATCTGTGGGTCCATGGTGATGTCGAAAGGCAGCGTTAATAACGGCCGTCATGCGGTAGGGCCAACTGAACAGGGTTTAAGCCGTGTTCAGAAAATTCAGCAGGTCGTTTTTGCCTCCCATAACCTGCAGGCCCGCAGGGTTTTGAGCGCCTAAGTGCCGCCCTTAAGCATGGGTTCGATGGGGAGAGAAGGGCGTCAAATGTGTGCGCACGCAAACAGAAAAAAGGTGGTCAGATGAAAATCTAGCCTCGTTGCGGGGAAGTCCGGGCACTTTTAGGGCAGCAGCAATGCAAGGTTTAGAGGTAGTCCGAAGCCTAGGAAGAAAGGCGAGAGTCTGTGGGAGAACTTTAGCGGAGAAGGTTCCCAGTGTTTTGCTGCAGGGCTTGTGGTTTCTACCAGGACTGGTTTTGCTGCTATTATAGGTTCTGTTCTCGTTACTTTCTCCCTTTCCGACTTGATTGAAAAAGAAAAAAAAAAAAAAGTTTCCTTTCCTGTTATTATTGTTGAGGAAATAAAATGACTCATCCTTTTAGGAAATTGTCATCTTGATTAAAGATGGGCTTTAAAACCCCTCAACTCCGGGTTTGAGCTGTCAGATCTGAAAACGATTTCCAAACTTTGGAGGTTGGCACTGCTTTGCCTTCTGGATACGGGCATGAAATCAGGTTGCAAGCGTGGGCTGGTAGCACAGTTGTTTCTGAGGGGCACTCAAAACCCTTAGAGATGGTTTCTTTCTCCTTCTCCCAACGCGAAGGCTTCACTTGACGCGGCTTCAAAAGTTCATTGCGTATTCAGATGCGCTTAAGAGATCTGCTGGATGCTGGGAGCAAGCACAGCTCCCCAACAGGCACCTGGATTCTGCATCCGTGTCTAACTGGCCGTGGAGAGAGCAGAGCGAAGGGGAGAAATAGGTGGGGGCAAAGCAAAAGAAAGCAAAATCATTTCTTAAATTGAATAAAAGCAGTCAGAGAATAACGCAGCTTGTCTTTCAGAGCCGAGGAGATGTCTGAAGGAAGTAGGGGGTGGTAATTTCTGTTTATCAGCTCTTGAGAGGGAGCAGAGTTAGGGGCTTTTTTGCGCTTTTGGAGTTGGATTTACTTTGCAGCACGGATTGCCCAAACACAATGATGAGCTTTTAACTGTAAGCTGTGGGGCAGCTGGGTATGAAAAGCAATCTTCTGACATTATTTCATTTAGGCTTTTGTTGTCTTTTATCAAGTGGAAAATTTCGAAGAGTTCTCGGGTTAGTCACCTCTCTCTCCAAAAGGCCAAATCAAAACTCTGGACCTCAAACACCCTAAGGATTGGGGAGGATTTGATCCAGGCTCGATTATGATCTTTACAGCTCTCGTTTACTTCCCAGTCTGGCTGGAGATCTTTGCAAGGTCTCAGGGCTCTGTATCTCTATGATCTTTGCCTGGCTGCCTGCCCACCAAACCCATGCGCCGTCGGTAGAGTGACGATGACCCTGTTGACTTCAGATGTGAAGGGGAAAGTGATGGGGCTGAAGCACAGGTGACCAAACAGGAAGGTGGCCAGAGAAGTACTCTGGGAATACAGTCACTGGCGTTGCTCATGGATCCCAGGGTCAGGTTTACTCTTGCTTATGAATAGGCAGAGTGGTGTGGCTCGTGTACGTGTCCATCCAGCTCAGGGGTCTTGCAGGGATAAAAAAGGAGTTGTGTGAATGGCAAGGATGAGCCTGAGTTGTCCTCCCTATGTCGAGCTCGTGAGTCTGATGCGCTTTTTGGAAAGCAAGCTCCATGTGTGGAAAAGCCATGCGGGAGGACACCAATTTCCATGCAAACGCGAGGTCAGAAGGTGATGGCAAGGCTCTGACCTGCTGTCCTGGTGAATACCGGAGCGCAGCGCGGCCCAAGACTTGGCTCTGCAGTGGATGATATATTGGGATGCAAATGCCTGGCAGAGTGGCGTGCTGGGGGGCTACGTGCTGTTGTGGAGGTGACTTATTTAGCTTCTCACTGCCTCTGAAAGAGTGAATTCCTGTTTCTGGAGGAGTCAGTGTGCAGTCCTGGGCAGTTAAGGGCTGTATGACTGCGGCAGTGATGAAAGCAAGGTTTCCTCTACTGTAGTACAGTACCTCCCATAATAGCGCTTGGGAAAGCTGTTCAGAAGAATGTGTGGCAGGCAAGCATGGGGTAACCCAGGACTCACTTAAATACCTCAAAATTAGAGATGGGTTAAAGATCGGAAGCCTGAGGTTTTATGTTACTTTGAAATTTTTGTTAGCCTTAACCTTTAAAACTGAGAGATATATATGTATACAATGAATCATTCCATTTCTCTCCCGGTATTTTAGCAGATGGGGAAGTTGGTTTTAAGATGGAAGGGAGAAAATGATGATACTCAAATCAGAGGTCAAGCTGCAAGGCGTTACAGGCATGTCTTTCCTCCATATGAATCCACATATCCCGAGTATCCTACTGATGTGATTTCTAAGACTTGGCCACTGGCCTGACTTCACTGTGTGTTTCCAGACCCGGCGTATTCTGGAGTGATGCTGTGATCCATGCCTACCTCTCCTTGAGTCTTGCTAAATTTTTGGCTTTGGAGAATGCGATGGGGCTTCCACTGAAATCCGATTAGTTTGCTAGACAAGGAAATCCTTCCTGTAGTTTTTTCTTTTTCCTTCTTTTTTTTTTCCTTCTTCTTTTCTTTTTTTTTCTTTCTTTTTCTCTCTAAAGCCTTCTTATGGAGCTCTATAGTGGGAATTCAATAGAATTCTGTACAGGGGAATAATTCTCTACTGAATTCTTCAGTTCTTTTTCAGAAGGGATCAGAGATGTGAAGCTTAGCTGGGGGAGTTTAGTAAGTGTTTGAACAGGATTGTATACATGCAAAGTATTATAGCAGGCATCTGGGCAAAGCGTTATTATACATGCCCATTATTCCTAAGGTTGCAAAACAGTTTAAAATATTAACCCATACATTCACATCCTTGTAACTTCCATAAACCTTCACCTAATGGGCTGAAAAATGTCATGCTTTCTCTTTGCTTGATGGCAATTTTCTTCCTGAAAGGTTGAGTAAATTCTCTCCAGCTGTCAGTTGTTCCTTTTTCCCCCCAGTTTATTCAGAAAAAGCGAGAGTGGGGGAAGAAGAGGGAACACTTTTCCCTATTAAATTATTTTAACCACATGCTTTTAAACGGGGCAGCAGTCTAACCTGCCGGACTTTGAGCTGATAAACAGATATAAACATAGGGTTTGTTGAAGGCCTCTCTCTTCTTTTGGTGTTTGAGGGGGACAAAATACTGGAGGTCATGGTTTCTGATGCCACGACAAATTAAAAGTGTCATTGTAGGCATCCAAAAGTCAATGGAGATCGTACAGTCCGTTGGCTTAAAGAGAGAGGCACTGTCCCTACAAATCCTGCCGGAGAAGTGTCATAAGTGGCATTTGCTGTAGGTGCTGGTTTACATTAGATGCCAGTTCTGTGTCATAGGAGGTAGTCACAGAAACAGACGTCCTGCTCCTCCATCTTTTTATCAGAGTTGAAGACACATCTGCTCTTGAAACGTGCCGCCTTTTAAGTGTGGCTTCCAGGCCAGAGCATTTTCTTCAGGCTGTTCTCGGTGAACAGACCTCCCAGGGCCCTTGAGGAGAACCTCTGAGAAAAATCATGTGAGCAACAATTAAAATAACAATAAGCTGCGGCGTGGCCATAGGTAGGGACTGGGGCCCTATTCAAACCTGCATCCATCTCCAGCTGGGGAGCAGTGGTATGGATGCCTCAGCTCAGGGGTCTCTTAACCCATTGGAGCCCACAGACCAAACTTTGTTTGGTTGGGACCTAAGTGAAGGACTCAGATTAGGAGACAGAGACCTATATGTCATCTGTGGAGAGGGGGACACCCATGACTGACTTGACCTTGGATTCCCTTAAATTCTGACCTCATAGAATCGTAGAATAGAATCATAGAATAAATTGGGTTGGAAGGGACCTTTAAAGGCCATCTAGTCCAACCTCCCTGCCATGAGCAGGGACATCTTCAACTAGATCACATTGCTCAGAGCCCCGTCCAACCTCATCTGGAGTGTTTCCAGGGATGGGGCATCTACCACCGCTCTGGGAAACCTGGGCCAGTGTTTCACCACCCTCATTGTTTAAAAATGTCTTCCCTATATCTAGTCTAAATCTTCCCTCTTTTAGTTTAAAGCCATTACCCCTTGTCTTATTGCAAGAGGTCCTGCTAAAAAGTTTGTCCCCGTGTTTCCTGTAGGCCCCCTTTAAGTACTGCAATACGGTCTCCCCGGAGCCTTCTCTTCTCCAGGCTGAACAACCCCAACTCTCTCAGCCTGTCCTCACAGCAGAGGTGCTCCAGCCCTCGGATCATCTTCGTGGCCTCCTCTGGACCCGCTCCAACAGGTCCATGATCTTTCGTGTGCTGTGGGCTCCAGAGCTGGACGCAGTACTCCAGGTGGGGTCCCACCAGCGCAGACTAGAAGGGCAGAATGACCTCCCTCGACCTGCTGGCCACAGCATCTGACCTTTAACATCCTCCTGAAGTCGGTGGCATTACAAGGGAATAACAATCCAAAGTCCTGGTCCTGCTTGAATAGAGATTTGAGTTGTGAATCTGGTGCTTCTGATCCTATTTGCCACCTCGGAGAGAGTTCGATGTGTGCAATGCCGCACAAAGAGCACAATGAAGTAGTTCAGCTGGAGAGGCCTTGCGGGTGCGCAGGTACTCAGCAGGCTCTTATCTCCCGTCTGACTCAACTTCTCCCAGCACTTCTGTAACCGCTTCCTCTTCAGCCTCATTAGAGGCAAAGCTACTCCTTTCCTTTGCCCATAGCAGCTGTCGGTTATCTTGCCTTTATTCCTGGCCTCGGGTCTTCCCACCGGCACGCTCCCGACTGATGTTTATGCCTCTTGATGTCTCTGTGCCGGCACCATGGGCTGCTCTTTGCCCTGTGCGCATCCAGCCGCGTCCACTTCTGTCCCACGCTGCTTTGGCCTCCTGCTTTTTCTTCTGCAATCCAGGAGGCTTTAAGGGTATTTCTTGTTTTGCTGACCCAGACCTTCTCTCCTCCCACAAAGCCGAAAGACTGATACATTCTGCAAGGCAAGAAGTGTCAATGTCTTCCTCTAAATACCCCAAATTATTGCTCTTCCTCTTGCATGCCCTTTATATGCCCTCTTTTCCCACAGTGCCCCCTTGGTGCTGGGCATACTTGGTACGTTACACAGCACCAAGCAAGACACCGCTGCTTACTCAGCATGGAAACACACAGTGCAAGCCTGCGTGGACCAAATCCAACCTTTCTTCTTCCTAGTCTCATTTGAAGCGTGCAGAACTGAGTAATATGGGATGTCTTGTTTGTACAGCCTTTGGACTGGGCAGAGGGTAGATCCTGGACCGAAGCCTTTTTGGTCCTCCTTGTGCCATCACTTACGGCTCTGAGGAAAGGAAGCTGAGCCAAGACCTGGTGCATCCCCTATCAGATGTGTTATGTTATTTTATTTATTTCTTTGTTTTTCCTGAAGGGAGGGAAAGCTGGTGTACTTGGCACTTGTGCAAGCAAAAATGAAATAACGGAGGGGGGGGGAGAAAAGAAGGAAGGAGAAGTCCCCTGGCAGCAGCAGTAAATAAAAAAAACCCTCTTGTTAATCATTTAGGTAGAGAAATCATTTTCCACACGTTTCAGGGTGCAGAGGGAAATGTTTGATCAGAGGGAGAAGTAGAGATTATTGCCCTACCACGACGGTGTTAGAAGGAGGCTACTGTGTCTGATGGCAGCTCTCCAAGAGCAGAGTCGATCTAGGAAAGTTTGGTAACACAGATGATGGAATTGTGCAGGCTTTTGCTTTCTGTGGCTGGTCTCTGTGCCAATAACCTTTCCCTAAATACCCATAAAACTTTCCATTTGTAGCCTGGAGTGGCTGCCACTACCTCCAGGATGGTGCGCTTGGCAAGGACTGGGTAGAGCGGAGGAAGCATTTCAAATCACCTTCTCGTGCATGTTGACACTTTCCCCCCAGAGTTTTATAGCTGTTGTTAATGGAATAAGTTTTATCCTCGTAGTGGCACACACGGCTGCACCCATGGCTGTTCTCTTGGAGCGTCTCAGGAGTCACCTTTGATTATACATCACGCTGAGAGTGCTGATGCTCAGTCTGGGAGCTCAGCAACTTGGTGTTGACCTAACGTAGGCAAATCTCCTGGCTTGGCTCTTGGTGTTGTAAGGAGCTGGAGCACAGTTGGCATCTCATTCTGTTTTCTAGTGTCCTGGAGGCCTAATCTTCTCAAGAGTGATGGGTAAAAATGACACACTGACTCCTGACGTCATTGGGATCAAACGCTATCCCTTGATTCAGAGGTGTAAATCCAGTGGACCGAGCCCAGCTTTGGAGCAGTCCTGCAGCAGCATTTGTCTCAGAGGGCACAAGTGGGAGGAGGCTGGTCCTTAGGCTGGTCCTTCAGAGACCAGAAGTCAGCATGAGGAGGTGTTTACAGGTCTGATGACTGTACTCCCTTCACCCAGATACAGCTTTAGGTTGTAAGTGAGTAGATAAATCTACTTGGCACAGTTCTCGGGCATGAGCTTGTAAAAGTCCTTGGGCGACGTGATGGGCATCTCTCCTCCTACCGCAGATGGGTGCTTTGCTACACTAGCTGTTGCCACAGCTGTACCTTGGGCAGTATTGCTTTTATGGGCCTTGTGATTTATGGCCGTGTCAGTTGTTTAATCATTCAGTTGGCCCTCCCTTCAGCGCTGTACGATAGTTAGTTACTTACATAGAAAGGTGACTATCTGATCTAATTATGGAGTCTCAAACCTAATTATGGAGTCAAATATGATTCCATAATCTACTCTTAATGTTGAGAAGACAGATACACACGTGTGTAATGTGCACACTTACATGCCTCCATAATTATGGCTAGGCTTGGGCTCTCATTTATTTCTGTCTCTTTATCTTGGGGGGGGATGCTTGCAGCCTCATCTGGCTGCGAGACATCTTCAGGTTATCTTGTCTCTTCCCCTCCAGTGTGGCTTTTCCTGGCTCCCTTTGTCGGGCTTGGGCACCCGAGGCAGAGCCGTCAGTCAGCATTACTCAGTCAGGCTGGCGGAGGTGCGGAGGGCTGGTAGCACTTGGACTCAGGGCAAGTCGATGGAAATGGGCGAAGATTACTTTTCTGTTGTTCTGGTAACTGCCATTAATCCTTGTTCCTTGTTTCCCTGTGGATAGACCACACCTAGGAGAGCTTGCATCCCTTCCCTTCAGAGAAAGCCCTCACATAACCCATGCAAAATCAGAGGCAGAGGTGGAAGGGACTGGAACAAAAGCAGTGTTGGAGGCAAGGGGACCACACGGAGAGGAACCACCTTTCTTCTGTGCATCTAACTCAGCCTATCAGTGAATCACGTGCCATAGATAGTTTATTTTTATAGCTAATCTGTGGATTACAGGCATTCACATATGGTCATTCCACTTGCAATTATTCTTTTCAGTTGAGGATCTCATACTGTATCTGTTGTATATCCACACCAGTATTATACATGCCTATATCCGGATATAACTTCTAGATGAGAATTTTAGCAGTGTGTTTAAAATTGTCATGCAGTGGAGAGACCAATTTGCCCAGAACTCGAGATAGAGACCAAAAAAAAATACATCACAGAAGCACAGAATACTTGGGGTTGGAAGGACCTCCGGAGATTGTCCAGTCCACCACGCTGCTCAGCACAGGGTCACCTAGGGCAGGATGCTCAGGGTTGTGTCTGGTTGGGATTTGGACATCACCAGGTCATCTCTGATTCTTTATTAAGAGGTGATGTTCATTTGTTTTGCTTGAAGGGGAAAGTCCTTCTGCCTTGTTTCTGTCCTGATTGACACAAGGCGGCTGAAAGGGAGAGGGTGTTTCCTATGGGACCTACAGTGTGGATGGAAAATAGCGATCACAGGCATTTTTCCAGCTCCCTGCCAAAGCTGGATTGTTCTTTCAGAGTATCATGGCCACAGGAAGTAACGAAGGCTGTGGTCCAAAGATGCGATAAATCTAGCTCCAGGGCTCTGAGCGGCAGATTAAATACGCTACCGGTGCATGATACTGATCCAGTATAAACTCATTCTCCTGGTTCAAAATTTGTTCAAAAAATTTTGCAGTGACTTAATTTTTTCCCAGCAGCCTTTGTACGGCATCATACTATGTCGCTTGTCTGCACCATGCTGGCTTTACGGCTCACAAGTTTTACCCATCCTCTGGAACTGCCTTTAAGTTGGTATGAGGAAAGACTTAACCCCCATCTCCAATGCGCTGGTCCATTGGAGAAAAGTACGTTCAGATGCCTGTTCCTGATCCTCATCGAACTTGTGCTGCTGGTGATCTGGCAGTGAATGGACTGCCACCACAACCACGCTTGAAATTCCTAGGTTGGTTTTTTGTTTTTTTTTTTTTTTTTTTTTTATTTTTTTATTAATAATATATAT
>VYXH01001854.1:26867-46951 GCA_013397275.1 Burhinus bistriatus
TTGGGACAGAAGGAGGAAGGAGAGCCTGACCTAAAACCAAGCCAGTATTTGCGGGGGTTTTAGAATCGCTCGTATTGTGTTTCCTACTCCCCAAGGAAGGGTTGTCCTCTTTCTTCTTTTCTCTTTGATTCGATTCCCTGCCACTCTGTGAGCAAGTCAGAAGCTGCAGCTGCTGCTGTCAGCTGGGAAGGGAGTCCCCTTGTTTAAAACCCATGTGTTAATCCCCGGTTAGAAAAAGTCGAAATGCTTTATGCTCCCCTTATAGTCCCCTTCGCTTCTGCTGGCCGGCAGCTTTGCTGCCTGCCCACAGTCCTTGTCCCTTGCGTGAAAACACAGATAGAGGTTGACCCTAAACAGCCTCGACAAGGAACATGGGTAGGATAAAGGTCCATAAATATATAAACCCAAAGACTGGACAAAGGGACCAAATCTAGTTTTTGAGAGTGGGGAAGGAGTCGGAAAGGATGTCAAGTGTGTTGTGACATCTGGGGAAAAATTATGGGGGCGCTTTGGAAGTAAGGGGAGCTTTTTTTGTCGTGGCTGCTGGACGCAGATGGGTAGAAATGTTTGCTCACAGGGGCTGTGCTTTGTTCCCGAGGAAAAGCTGGCAGCCCAGTGGGAGAGGAATTTAAACAGTGAGGTAAGGAGAAAGGAGGATTTGGGGTCTGCCAGATGGAGACAGCCATGCAGGAGGCTCTGGAGAGGGTCTGATGGGTAAATCGGAAGCCTGAGGGACTCAGAAAGTTTATCATCAGGTGTGAGGCCACACCATTGAAAGGTGAATGTAAAGAGTGGCCTGAGGTTGAAACGGGAGAGAAGGAAAGATTTTTGATTTTGACTATGGCTTTTTCTCAAAAACACCCTCCTATCTTTCCTAGTGGAACAAGAAAACGAATCACCACGGAGTTACGGACAGAAAATCGAAGGCAGTGCCCTATAACTGTTGTGCCTGAATACTACCAAAGAGTGTAGGTTTTCAGCACTTTCCTAAGGTCCTCCTTAGTTTGCAAGCGGAAAACCAAGACAGGCAGAGGTGTCTCATCCAGGGCCACCAGAGAAGGCATGCTACCTTCTGCTGCTCCAACTGCAGCAAGGATCCCTGTGCCCACCCCTGTGGCTTGGTGCATCTATCAGGCTCCCACCACCTCCCAGCTCTCCCCATCTGTGGGCTGCAACAAACAACTGGGGTCCCTGCGGGTCCTCCCTGCCACCTTCTCCGAGACGTGGTGGTGGGGGAAGACCAGCAGTGCCCACCCACCATGGCATCCCGTGGGCACAGGATGGGCTGGCAGGTGGCCCAAAGGTCTTGTTCACGGGTTCCTTCCCAGTGGATTACCTGCAACCTCTGGTCCCTATTTTGGGTGGCGAGACGGAGCCGGCAGCCGCTGTCTGTCCCCCACCCCGCTCCAGCCCTTTCCCTGCCGTGGCCCCTCGTTAATAAAGAGGCGTAATTGGGAGCCCTCCCTCCATCCCGTCTGGTGTGAGGCCATTTGTGTGCCGGAGGAGGAGGGGTAGATCCGGCGGTGGTGGTGGGGGGAGGTTGGCAGTGGGGGAGGAGAAGGAGGGAGAACTCTTTTGTTTGTTCAAGTAATTTAGGCCTTAGATGTTTAAAAAAAAAAAATAAAAAAGAGGGGAAAAAAACCCCCAACTTGGTAAAGGTGTGCTCCTGGCACATAAAAATATCTCAGTAGCAGAAGGAACAGACCGCAACAAAGAAGTGTGGATTTAAGCATTTTGGTTTTGTTTCTCAGGTTTGGCAGGAGAGATGTGAGTCATTAAAAAAAAAGAAACCCCTGATAACAAAAAAAAAAAACCCACCAAAATAAAATCTGTTTCTGCCCTTCACAGAGATCTCCGCATCCCGGCGCTCTCTTTAGTCGTGAAGGACTAAAAGCGGAGCGCGGGCTGAAGTCTCCTATCGATTCCTGGGTGTTGCTGCTGGGTGTTTGCTTTGTGTCTGCTCCACTTAGCCGGGCTGAGGTGAAGCACAGGAGAGTTGCCGTTTTTTTGCGGCTAATGAATTTCGCTTGCCACTTTGTATGCCTTTGGAGTCAAGACTTTCTACTTCATGTGTGCTAACACATTGCCTTTGGTGTCTAGATCGCAGCTCTCCTATGTGTCCCTGTTACCCCCCCATTCCCTTTAGACAGCTCGCTTTTTTTTAAACAGGAATGGAAAATCGAAGAAAAAAAGTAACTTTTTTTCCTGTTCGTTTGGGTTCAGTAAAACTCACCGTTAAACCTCATTGAGGGGCCTAAACTAAGTAGAAAGTGTCTGCTTTGTGATGGGCTTTGCTGTTAGAACCCTTGTGTTTCAACTGTGTGAAAGTTGTGGAGAAATGCATGTGGGATAGGCAGAATTTAATTTTTATTTTTTTTTTTTTTAAGGTAGAGAATAGGGTAATGGTGTGAAAGACTGAATTAGTTGTGGCAAATCTTATTAGTGTCCATTGTAAGCAGAGAAGCAGAGACATATGGGAGCACTTGCAAAATTATTCCTTGTTTATTCAGCTTCGTAACCGAAGCAAATTTTTTTGCATAGTGTCATTTATTTGGCAACTGGAGGGGTGTGGAAGGTGTGTGTATATGTAGCAAAAAGGGGGGAAGGGGGAACGCAGTATTGGTATTCCATTAAAACTGATGCTCGGTGCTTTGTTTGTCAGGTTTTGGCAAGGCTTTTTGCTTTGAAAGCCATTCAGAGAGGATCGGAGCAGATGGCAGGGAGATCCTGTTTGTGTTATTTTTGGACATTCCCATTGAAAGTCTCAGATTGTTGTCCCTTTTCCCCCCTTCCCCCACTCGTGTATGTTTTTCTTTCTTCCTTCCTTTCTCCTTTCCTTCTTGAGAACTATTTTTTTTTTTTTTAAAAAAGCATGTATTATTAATAATACATCATCACCTAAAAGCTGGGTGGGTTTCTGATGAACCGAGCTGTGGATGTTTTATTTCTGTCCGCCTAGATTTGGGAAAAGTTGCAGAGGGGACTGTCTCCTCCTGAAGCGGTATGAGCGGTGTTAGGAGGGCGAGTTGGGCAGGGCTGGGAAGCCACGTTGCCGTTTTGGTGGCTTCAGCTCAATAGCAGCATATTCCCCTGATGGATCAGCAGCTGTATTAAGCCCAGGCTGCAAGTTTAGATTGAGGGTCTCCGATAAAACAACTTTAGTGACTTGTATGACACGCGCTCGTGACCTCCGTATTTTATAAGCCCTTGTAGTGGAGAGGGCCAGCTGTAGACAAACTGGAAAACTGAACTGTGCCCTGGCTCTTCATGGTGGTCTTCCCATGTCACTGGTGAGATTCATGGGTCTTAGGTGGCCTGGAAGGCTTTTGTTCTGCCATCATCTGAGCCCAGATTGCGCTAGGAAGTGAGAACTTCATTGCCTCGCGTTCCTGGTATAAGCAGTTTTCCCAAGCAGTAATTGAGCTTCATATAACACCGCTGGAAATGTCTGCAGTGCTTTTCATGTGGAAGTCTTCACCGAAGCCCTTCACAACCTTTGTGCAGGCAATCCAGCAAAGCTGAGCCCGGTCCAATCAGTTAAAGCACTTGGCTAGCCCAGGTCTATCCGCGAGGATGTGGGAGGTCTTGGCTGGAGTCGGTATCCAAAAGTTCAGGTGATTCACCCAAAGCTCATCCAGATGATTAAATGTCTTAAGCTGAGCTGGAAATCTCGAGGAAACAAGATTTCTCATGCTTGTTTTGTCAGTGGTTATTCCCAGCTAGAAGCAGATATTTAAATCCTCAAATCTTTACATCAGCTGATATCAGAGGTGCTTTTGCACAGGAAAATGGCCTACAAGGACATTAAGCATTGGCCCAGAAAAGTGAACAAATGTACTTTACAGGCTTTAGTTTAACTGCCCTCACCCTTTAAGACACTTCGGTGCAGGTTTTGTTTGAGTTCATGGTGATGATTCATGTTGGTTTTTAGATTGCTTGAACCTGTATACCCACATCCTCAATTTTTTTAATATTTTTTTTTTTTTTTAACTGGTGCATGGAGGGAACCCACTTCAGAAACTCTCATTTCGTTCTTAATTGACTGAAAGCTCAGAAGTCTTTTACTTGCGTTGGAGCACCTGAGTTTCAAAGCTACAGCTGCAAGAGAGGTCTGCTCAGATGGTAGGGGGTGACCTGGGATGTGTGAAGTGATGTCACTTGAAGTGCATTTCGCTGGCTAGAATAAGCTATGGAGGGGAGAAAAAAAAAAACAACAAAACAAAACCAAACATCACCTTCCTCTTGCTGTTACCTCTTGCTAGACGATGAACATCCTCTTGGCAGGATTTTTGCTCTGCAGCACTGACTTTTACGTCTGCCTTATTAAAGTTTGGCAGCTCGTTCTTGTTACCTACTGGACGAACCTTCTGCTCGGAGGACCTTCCCGTGCTCCTGGGGCAGCACGGCTGCTCTGCCCGGTGAGGGTTTCCCTTCTAGAGCTTCCAGTTATAAGGGTTTTCCTGGTCTGGCACGTTGAGAAAGGAGCTAAGCAACAGTCTCAGCCTAGACAAAAGGCAAACTCGACCTACTATTTATGTAGTTACTTAAACATGATTTAACTTAAATAATGCACGCTGTGACTTGGCCGGGGGAGAGGGGGAAGGGGAGGCGAGGGGCTTGTTTCTAATGAGCCGGGAGACAGCACAATTAATTACATATGAAGGACAGATAACAGACAGCAAACTGTCTACAGTAGAGAGAAACAAAATACCGATGTGAACAATTAAAGTGTCCACGTGACGGAAGGGTCAGCGATTTCTCATAGAGCGGGTGGCTGGGCATGGCCCCAGGAGAGCCGCGATGGATGCTCGGCTGAGCGGACGGCAAAGGGGGGAGGCCAGGCGGGTGCGGGCTTTTGGGGTCCTCTGCCATCAAAATCAAGCCAGGCGCTTCCGAGGCTGACAGGCTGCGCTCTGGGCATTATTTTCGTCACATGCGCTTTTGACAGCGGAACCGTTAGCTACTAATCTTGGCAACACGCGAGGCAGGGAGGAGAGGGGCCGAGGCGGGAGAAGAAGAGCAAAGGCTCCACGGGCAATTAGGTACCTGCCTCAGGATGCTGCCAGCCACGTGGAGGAGAGTCGAGATGATGGAGGTCTTCCTTTACTCTCTCTCTTTTTTTTTTAAAAATGTGTTAATTTTCCTCATCGTCTTCCAGATGTGGAAGCACAAATTCCAGCTGCTGGTGTATCAAATTCTTTGAGGAGCACAGTCAGAGATTTGCACCCTCTCTGCTCCCCCCCTCCCTGCCAAAATTGCAATATTGGAGTCTGGCATAAGTTATCCCCCCCACCCTTTTCCCCCTCCCTGCCAGCCCAGCCCTCAGTCAGCCCTTGGCTGTAAAGATTTGAAGGTAAAGGCCGATGGATTAGCCTAGGGAAAGGCCAAAGGTTAAATGAGCTGGGCTAGCAGCATGCAAAGGGCTACGATTGAAATATTTGCTGAATGCTGACAGGCAGCAGAATAGAGGCAGACAAGTGGCAAATTCCTGTTTTCTCCTCTAATTGAGAAAATATTTTGAGTGGTATTCAGGCAGGCTGCAAATCGAGACTCTGGGAAAGTCAGCCAGCCGGGGAGGGGAAGGAGGGGAGGACTTCAGTGGAAACACAAATTCCCGCTAAACCTGTTTCCAAAACCTTTGCACTTACGCTCGTGGAAATCCCTGGAGCCTGGGGCTTACGTTTTGCTCCGTCATTTTTCCCATCCAACCGTGGCTTCAAAATACTCCCCCTCTAAACTCAAAATGTCTCCCAAGCACAGTCTGACCCATTCCTGACGGTTTTGCAGCCACAGAAGGGTTGCTTTGCAAGTCTAGCTTCTTGCATGGAGGCATTATCGTGAAAAATCTGGGTGTTGTGAGGATCCAGCTATCATCCGCGGGTCAGGAGGTGAACGAGCTGTTTCAGCGCGTGGTGCGGATAGATGAGATTTGATGGTGTGTCGGTAAAACACGACAATTACTCAACCCTGGAGTACATCCCCTTGTAGCGTGGATAATACTCAGCTGCGTTTCAAGCCCAACTGCTGTGAGATACCCACGTGCCCGGGCAGAGCTGTTATGGTCATTGTGAAAGTGAAAGGAGAGAAATTATGTTTGTTTGGTGCATCACAGGTCGGCTGCACCAAGTCCTGCCTTGGCCTGGGCCGCCAGCATCCCTCGCTTGCTCTTGGATGTGGGTGGGAGGCTCCGGTGGCACTTGGGAGAAGGAAATTCCAGGCTGATGTGACCAAAAGCAGTTAGCTGGCCTTTCGCACCCTGACATCTTCCTCCAAGGGATGATTTGATCCTGCACATCCCCTCTGCCCTACGCCTTCTGCCTCCCCCTTCCCCAAGCGCTCCCGCTAAAGCTGATAATGCACTAAAAAGGTTTCAGTTAGCATAATTTCCTTCTTTCTTAGAAATCTGTGGTTAGTTAAGGAGCTGGGGAGAAGGGGAAGAAAGATGTAAAAAGAAGCAGTTCCTTGAGCCAAAAAGCAGCACGAGGGTCAGCAGAGTTTACATTCGCCTCTATGTGCTCATGTCATAAAACTCGGAGACTGGCTTATAAAATGTTTTCTGGAGAATGCCATAGCTGCAGCAGAAGAAGGTTTTGGCAGGGGTATATCCTATTCGTGGCCAGCAAGTTGTGTTGTGTTTGAGCCCTCAAAGCCTTATGTGCTCCTTAAAGATACCCAAGAGGCAGCCGGGAGCTTTTTTTATAGTCAATGTGGGCTTGATTAAAGCTTCAGCCTTCATCGGCAGGTCCAAAGCTTCGTTGTTAAGCGAAGGGAAAGAGAGCTCGCCTCCCTTTGTGGATGATCTTCAAGTGGGACATGCTGAGGTCTGCCAGGGTTCCCTTCTGCTGGCTTTGCCTTACAGCTGGCCCTGGAAAGCGAGTGACCAGGTTGGGGTGATGCTCCTGCTCCCCGAACAATACGAGGGACAACTCGTTTCTAGGTGCATGGCCTCAAAGCCGCTGGGATGCTGGGATGCTTGGCATTGCAGGTTTGTGCCTTGACTCAGGAGTCCGTTATTAGGAGCCCTGCGGTGGGATTAGGCAGCACGTTCACCACCTTATGGTGGGCGACCTGAGGAACCAACAAGCCTCCTCTCTGCTCCGTATCAACGAGAGCTGAAAGCGAAGTCCCCCAGCTCATTCAGTCACCAAACCATCCTCCTGCCTTTAAATCACGCGTCTGTCTTGACCTTCCCGTACCCCCCTCAGTTGCTGCCTGGGTTGCGCAAGTGAGAACAAAGTGACACTTGTTTGCCTTGTCCAAAGAGCTCACTCAAGCAGGTGATTGTCTTGCCTCCTTTTTCAGTCCCAAAACAAAGTGTTGAAAGTCTTGTCTTGGGATGTAAAACATCCCGTGTATTCCCTCGGGACTGGATTTTTGCTTTCTGAGTGCAAGTGGCACTGAAAGGAAAAGAGGTCAAAATTGCAGGATACGGGGAAATAATTCCCAGGTGCTGAAATTAGGAGAAAGATGTGAGCACTCGTCCTCTGTGCTCCTCACAGGGCAGGGAGCAAGGGAGCTTTAACGGCTCTAGCTGCAATTGTTAAAGTGCTGATGCTTCATTTGCAACCTTGCCAGAAAAAACTCAGCGAGAGAATGAGAAGTCAATCAAAATCAGTTAATAAACCGCTCATTGTTTATTTGGCTTGGGGATGTCGAGAGGCGAGCGGATTTGAGACCAGTACGAAACCGTGTCTCGCAGCAAAGACCATGGTTCTCAGCCGTGAACCGCTGTTCACCTCCAAAAGGGAAGTTTCTCGCTTCTGTGTTCAGCAAGGGAGGTTTGGTTTTATTTAATCATGAATATTTTCAGCACATGTGCTGCATCACATTTGTATGAAGGTTTGGGGCTTAAACTCCAAAGGGGTTTAGACCTGAAAACCCAGGGGCATCCAGTATGCAAGCCAAGGAATTGGAAACATGGATGTTGTGCTCAAAATGAAAATATCAAGCCATTAAACTTCCTCTGTTTTGATCTCCCTCTCTGCAAATAAGGGATACGACAGCACACGCCACCCTCTATGATAAAGGAGGTAGTTCCTAAGGTCTACAAAGCGTTTTGAACCCCAAAGTGATATCTAAGCGGCGTTTCATTTTGTTTGGCCTGCTCTGGTTTCGAGTCAAAACGAGAGGAATATAAAAAGATCTTGAGTCAGCGATGCTTTTGGTTTTTGTTTGAAGCCCCAAAAAATGAAAGGGGCAGGTGGGGGCGGGGGGGGGGGGGGAGACAGGAAATATAAACTGAAACTAAAAAAGAGACTTGAAGAAGCCCAAGAGAAATGGAAACTCTGAGCTTTGCCGGCGTGTCTTCAGCTGTAACGACCTGAAGGTTGAGCTCACCCCGGAGTGGGAAATCATACTTTTTCATGTAATGAAAAAAGAAGACCTTGCCTCAGGGGACTGATGAGTTTGGTGACCTCAAAAGTTTTAGTTTCTAAATTAATACCCATAATATCGGCCTTTTTTAGTAGAGGATTTTTTGTGGGGAGAGCCAGACTGCTTTGGATATATCAGTTTTCAGGGGAAACTGAGGCTCACAGCTGTAAGCTGAGTTGCCACAGGTTATTCATATATGACATTGCTGTTCCAAAAAACTTAAAATTCACTATTTCCAGGCTAGTGCTTTATCCTCCAGGCCTTAATATTTCTCCAGGGTCATCTACTCAGTTGCTCAGGATTTTATGTTGAGAAGAACCAGCTTCTGACCAGAGGTTTAGAAATTTACCCTGCTCACAAAGCAAATTTATGTATTTTTTTTCCTCCCCGCATGTGGTTTCTCGTTCTCAGTGGCTCTTTTCTCTGGAAGAGGTTGAAAGAGCCTCCTGCCAGCCCCATGACACAGAGTTTTCAGCAAAGAAGCGACCAAAACCAAGTCTGGGTAAATGTCTTGTTTGGGTGTTTGTAATCTGACTCAGCAGCCCAGACCTTGATTTTTATCTTCTCAAGTGAGTGGGTGGGAGGCATGGGTGATAACAGTTCAAAGCAACGCAGTTCCTAGCATCTGGGCCTGAAAGGAGGGATGGTATTTTACAGTAAGGGCTGTCAACATTGTGATATTATTAATTCAGTTGCTTGTCCCCAAGTTTGATAAGTTTGGTTGGAAAGATGTCCCTCAGACTTTGAACGAAAAGAAAGTTGTCCTTGCCTTCCCCAAACATGTAATTCTTTTGTCAAAGAATGAAAATGTGCGGAAATTGGAGTGTTTTTCAGGCTTCAGACATCCACAGAAAAATCTACATTGCCTTCAGGGAATTTAAATGAAAATAAACATGCTTTTTTTGGCCACATTTGCCTAGACAGGAGACATCATTGGGTTTTTTGTTGTTTTTTTTTTTTTAACTGACACCATTATTAAACCAAGTCCAAGCTGAAGATTTATAAGTGTTCAAGTTCCTCCTGCTGGTTTGATTTAGGCCTTTGAAACTCCAGGCAGGTCGGGGAGGAGGCTGGCTCCGGCAGGCAGGACCCATGGCCGTTGTGGTGGTGCCTTGGGCCTGCTGCTCCTCCAGGGCTGGCCCTGGCCTCTGCCAGAAATTAAGGGGCTTTTGATTGTGCTTTGTCTCCTTCACTGCAAATTAGGTTACCTGGCCAGGTCATAGAACAGTTTGGGTTGGAAGGGACCTTTAAAGGCCATCTAGTCCAACCTCCCTGCCATGGGCAGGGACATCTTCAACTAGATCACGTTGCTCAGAGCCCCGTCCAACCTGACCTGGAATGTTTCCAGGGATGGGACATCTACCACCTCTCTGGGCAACCTGGGCCAATGTTTCACCACCCTCATTGTAAAAAAATGTCTTCCTTATATCTAGTCTAAATCTTCCCTCTTTTAGCTTAAAGCCATTACCCCTTGTCTTATTGCAAGAGGTCCTGCTAAAAAGTTTGTCCCCGTGTTTCCTGTAGGCCCCCTTTAAGTACTGGAAGGCCACAATAACGTCTCCCCAGAGCCTTCTTCAGGCTGAACAACCACAAGTCTCTCAGCTTGTCCTCATACGAGAGGTGTTCCATCCCTCTGATCATTTTTGTGACTGTCCTCTGGACTTGCTCTAACAGGTCCATGTCTTTCCTGTGCTGTGGGCTCCAGAGCTGCATGCAGTAATTTCAGCTGATGTGGGAAGCTCGGGAAGGGAAATGGCTAAGGGGGTAAAATGAGAACTACCAGCTAAGATGAACATTGCAGCCTTGCACCAGCATCCATCCACTTCATGGCTGGGAGATGTGGGACTCTCACGGTGGAGGGACTCTGGTCTTCACACTGCTCTCACATCTTTGATGCTTCATACTAGTGGTCTGGTTAGGTTTCCTTGGCCAACAAGTGACAACATCTCTCTGCAATAGTCCCTGAGTGTGTTCTCCTCTTGCCAGCATGGTTGGGCATGATACAGCACTGGGAAGGCTCCTCCTTAAAGATGGCCAAAGTCCTTTGGTTTTTGTGAGGCCCAGATGAGCAAACACAATCCCTTGAGTTTCACTGCTAGGGATCTTGTAATAATTCCTGCTGGAGGTTGAATGATCCAGATCTTGACAGATTCAGTATGCCTGGATTAGTCCAATATTTGGATGTGAGAGCTTTTGAAGGTCTCAGGTTCTGTTGGCATAAATCAAAGAATCACAGGTGAACACCTCGGGTATGCTAGATTAGAGATGATCCTAAAATTGGCTTGAAAAGCTTCTCTCAGACTCGTTGGAGAAGTCCTATAATGAAAAAAATTCTCACCCTTAAACAAGGGAGGAGGGAAAGAATCACAGAGAGTTAAAGGGATTTTCCAAACACAAAAACTTGCAGAGGGAAAGCAAGTCGAGGACCCCAAAATTTCTCAGCGTCCCAACCAATACTGTAGTAATGAGAGGTCAGCATCTTCCCTTAGCCCAACATGCAGATGTAAAGTATTTTGGAACCTCAGTACAGAGAGTGGAAATGTGAAATGATATATTTCTGGAGTGGCTTGGTGTTCAAAAGCTCTGGTCAGAGATGTGAAAGATGGTACCCGCTGCTCCTTGACCTGCTGCAGATGCCATCCTGAGAGTGGGGACATCGGGAGACCTTCTGGGGCTTTCACTGCCAGCTACAAAATGGGGAGCATCCTCATTTTCTTCACAGGATGAATTGGTTGGGTTTGTGGGAAGGCGAGACCCCAGGGGTGTGCACAGTGTTCAGGAGTCAGCTTGGGTGCCATTAGTTCAGTGTTGGTTGCTCCCAGCTCCCACATCTCAAAACAAAACCACAACACCGCCGCCTCCCCCCAACTCCACCCTTCCCAGTTTCCCATACTGCACCTCCTTCCCGTTGACTTTATTGCAATTCATTGTTATCCTTAACTGGGGAATTCTGATTTAATGGCGTATTGGACAGATTTTGCTTGACACCGTTCCCCTTTCCTTCCGTCCTGTTTCTGTAGAGTAATGTAATATTATCTTTGGCAAGTCCCCTTTTGTTTAAAAGAAAATCCAAATGGAGGAATCGGATTGATTGCTGGCTCTGTGTGCTCTTCTGTTAACTGGAACATCTTCCCATTGTAGTAACATCAAATGTAAAGACTGAGGAACTTGACCTGGCAGGTGCCAACTCTTGGGAACACAAATCTTCAGCTGTAGGAAGTTTCTCTGTTGCAGCGACGTGGTGGAAGCAATTAGGTAGAAGATAATGGATGGGCTGCAGCAAGATAGGAGGGAATGACTCCACGGAGGTGCTCCGTGGTGAGATCATAAACCACAAGAGCAGCACGTGGATGGGCTGGTGATGTCAGCCAAAACCTGCGGTGGAATTCGTCTCCTTGTAGAGGACTTCTCTCTGGCTCTTGTTGTTGTTGTTGTTGCTGCTTTTAACGGTTCCCAAAGTAGGAGGCCCTGCTGTGGACTGACTGCAGCAGCGATAAAAGTCGGAAATGCTGCTGTGTTTCAGTTTTAGGCGAACTTCTGGTTTCTGTTTCCACTGTCACAAAGTATTTTGCATTCACAAAGTGTTTCTTCCTTTCGGAAGGCTGCAAGCAGGCTGCTTGGATGGGGAAAGAGTCGTTCTCTGTTGGTAAGGACCGCAAACCCAACTGCTGGAAAAATCAATGCAGCCTTTGCTTTGAGGCAGCTGTTACCACGCCGTGCATGTGACCTACGTACATGTGCAGACGCAGTGGTAGGAAAACGGGGAGACTAAGACAGACAACGCTCTTTTTGCTGAAGGGTTGCAAGCAGAAAAATGATCATGCATGAAAACATTCAACCTGCTCAATTTTGCCCTGTTGTTGAGACAGGCTGCAATGGGAAAACACGCACATGAATCGGAAGGTGTTGTCTTCAGGCAGGATCATCTCTTCTTCTCCTCTGTATCTGTGGAGGACTCAGGTGTGGGCACACGGCTAATGGAAGGGCTCTTTCCCTAATGCTCCGTGCAGCAACACCTATCCTTCTGGGAAGCACCTGGGGCTTCTCTGTGCCTGCACGCAACCCCAGCTGCTTCGGAAAGAGGAGGTCTGCTCTTCTTCCCTGGCCGCCTCTCCCCGCGGGGGCTTCCCCACCATGATCTCATGGAGCTCTAATGGTAATTATCATCGTCTCACGGCTCAGCGGTGTCTGCCTTGGGACGAACCCACCGTATGGCTTTTGATACCTAGCTCGGCGCCAGGCACGCGTTTGCACTCGGCAGCTGAACACAGGCTGGATTCTGCTCCCGTTTCTCAGAGGTAAATCCATGCAAAACTAGGGAGGAGGACAGGAACGCGATTAACTTTGTTAGCACCAGCTTTTGCACGTGTATGCAATGTCTCATTGCAAATTAAAAAAAGAAAGAAAGAGCAGTAAAAGGTGTTGAAAAAGCAGTTTTCTTGCCCCCTTTTCATTCTGCTGTGTAAATGACTTCATAAGTGTCCTCTATAGAAAACTATTTTTCAAGTGAATCCTTTTTTTTTTTTTTTTTAAATCTTGAAGTTTTCATTTCAGCTTGAAAAACAAACATAACTTCTGTTATTCCCACAGCTCTGCTCCCAGACTTTCTCCCCACTCTGGCACAAATGTTTAGTGATGGTGAGCCGTGCAGTTTCCTGAACTCTTTTCTTTTTCCTTTTTAAAAAAAAATAAATCTCTGCGCTAAGCACCTTGCAGGGCTGAAAACTTTTCTGTGTTTCGAGAAGCAGCATGGAATAACGAGGTGTTTTGGAATCATTTTGCTTTTTCTCTTCTGGTTTCTTTCCTTTTTTTTTTTTCTTTTCCTTTCCTTTCCTCTGGTTTTACAGGGTTAGGAGCTTTAGAAATTAGTGTGCGTCAAAACCAGGGCAGACCTGCAACTCCCCCTGCACCCTGTCACATCTCGCCTTGCTCTTCTGCCTGTGCTGCTGTATAAAAAAATAGGGTGATTTGGAAAGTTAAGGAAAACCTCAGCCCAGCAGCACAGTCGTCGTGCTCTGAAGAATCTGGATTTTTTTCTCCAGCCCGGTTCAGGAGATGAGGATCCCTCCTCTGGCTGGAGGTTTCTCGGCGGGAAGCTCCTTGCTGGAGCGTGGTGCCTCCTTGCCAGGGGAGCAGCACATGAGCTGATCTCTCTGAACAGGTTAAATAAACAGGACTGTGTTTGGGTTAATTGTCACTGGTTCTGCTGCTCTCCATTACTGATCTATCTGGGAGCCTGGCCAAGGAGCAGATGCGAGAGACAGCATCATCACCTCCCTCCTCGTCCTCATTGTGTCTGGCTTTATCCTTCTTCTTCGTCTTCTTCTCCCCCAAATCCCTCTTCCTTTCTCCAACNNNTCCCCTTTGGCTGAGTAAATAGGCCAGATGGCAGTGAGGGGAACAGACAACAAGTGAGCCATGGCATATGGGCAGCCTGTTTAATTTTGACTCCTGTTGGGAAGTAGCTTGCAGGGAGATAAGTTACAAAAGCAGAAGAGGAGGAGGAGGAGTGCACGTTGGAGGGGAGGGGCAGGAGGACAGGGAGGCTCTTTTTGGGATGAAGCAACCCAACCGAGAGAGTCCGGGACGCAGAGGACCAAAGCCCTGGCTGCATTCCTGACACAAAGCAGTAAATTAGCTGTTTCCGTGTCAGTTTGTGCAGGAAGTCTTGTCGGCTGCACACGGGGAGGAAAGATGGAGATGTCTGTCCTCAAATGAGGAGGAGGACGTGTCTCCAATTTCCACCTCACCCACCCTCCCCCAGGCAAGCTCCAGCCAGTCTTAGGAGCTGAGATGCGGAGACGTTTGCCCAGCTGCAGAAGAGGAATCACGTTGCCCAAGACGATTTTTATCTGTGCATACAATTGTGTATGTTTTGCGCACACTTTGCTATGGGTATCAACGTGAGATCATCCACTGTAGACTTCTTTGAAGCAAAAGGCATGACTTTTTCAGTTTTGTTACAAAACTTAAGTAAAAAGTTGACATTAAACAAAATGAAAGGCAGCTTAGTAATAATGTAGTTTACAGCTCTTCCCTTTTTCCCCTTCCTTTCCCTTTTGGCATTCATTTGTCTCTCCTCTGTTTTGGTTTTTGGATTCAATATGTTAGCTATCAACTTCTTGCTGTCTCTTCACAACGTTCATGCATTTTGGATTTTGCTGACTGAGAGCAAAGTAAGTCTCACCTTGAATGTGTCTCAATGATTTAGGAACAAAATTAGAGTTAATCACATTAAATTAGATATATGTGAGGCTTCCTGGCTTCATTTTGATGAACTGGGACTTTGGGAGACAGTGAGGAGAGGTAGGTGTACTTTTCTTAGTTTTTTTAAATGTGTTGATTTTGCATCAGAACTTCATTGAAATGTAGGTAAAAATGCCTATGCAATTTAGGAAGTTGAGAAGCTTTATTCTTGTTGATGCTTAATGAGATTTGGGGTTCCTTGGTACAGGCTCTCATCTTCTTCACCCCTGAGGCATTTTTAAAATTCTCTCATTTTGGCCAACAGCATCTGATTTTTTTTTTTCTATTTACTCCTCTTTGATGGGAACATGCATGGAATCCCAACACAATCATCACCCGCGTGGACCATTCGGAGCTCTATGAATATGACCAGCATCCTGACCAGCAGAGTGGGACTCAGTCTCCATGCGCCCGTGGATGGGATTCAGCTGTGAGCTCCCTGCTTGTGCTTGGCAGGGTGGGAAAACTCTACAAACCAATTAGCTCTGGAAATCTCGAGCCCTGTTGGCAGGATGCAGGCGATCCTGGACCGCAGTTGCACTCTACGCCTGCACAAAGAACTTTTTATATGACATTAATTGTGCAGAGAAGTTTTTATTCACCGGAGAATCTGTGGAGAAATGATTATGCATTGCTGGCTTGGTGGAGCAGAATTTTAACTTCCAGCTCAGGCATTCCTCCACTGATTAGTTTTAACATGAAATAGAAACACAAGCCTGTGATTTATTGGTGAAATATTTAAGATAGATTGTTAAATTATTCAAATAGCAGAGTTTAAAGCAGGCAAGCAAGCAAGGAAAAAAAAAAAAAAGAGAGAGAAAAGAAAAAACCAGCTAATCCAAATAAGAACTTGGTTTTCCTGAATTTGAAAAACGTACATTTGGACTCGCTAGATATCTGAAACAAAAAGTGTTATTTCAGTGTGAAGAAAAACGTATTTTAAAATGAAAGATTTCAACCTTATTATCCTCCCAACAAACTTAACCTTGAATCTTTCTCCATCTGATCCCTGCAGGCTCTGTTTCATCTGCGGTGCTAGGAATTGTTGCAGCCCTCCATCATTTTCTACCACTCAACTGCCACATTTTCGGGCGCTGGCCCAGCCTGGCTGCAGTTTTCCTCTTTCTACGAATGCTAATTGAGAGGCTTTTTGTCTTACTGTTGATAAACCAGGAGGGGACTTCTCTGGTCTTCTTGCCTGGGGTTCGAATATCACCTCATCTTGTCTTGCACATAGAGTTGATCTTCCATCCTGCCTTGCGCTGGAGAAACACCTTGTTGAATCTGCTATACTTGTCTTTGTCCAGTTGCCCTCTGGCATGTGTGTAACATCACAAGGTAAAAATGGAGCTGTCTTGTCAGAGGAGGAGATGGGGATCATGCTCATTGTCTCTAAGGGCTCCCAAGATGTGGCAATAATAGTGTAGACTAGCGAAGTAAAGGGTGAGCAAAGCATAAAGCTTTTTAGCGGAGCCTTAATGCTGATTTTCCTGACTTTTCAGAATAAAATGTGTTGTAATTGCTGCGTCCTAAGGAACATTTATCGTTTTCAGTTTCCGTGCACCTGAGTTTCTCCAGTTTTGAGAGGGGTTCCTAGCTCCCACAGCTGTATCTGTTCTGAACATAACATCAGTGTGACACTTTAAAAGCAAAGGTGATTGGACTTTGACACATCTTCAGTGAAAATGCATGGGAAACGTGCATCAAAATCCGTAGACGGCTTTGAAAAATTCAGCCCTTTCTCTTCATCTACTCCCATTTCAGCACAAAAAAAGAAGCGTTTTTCGAGTCTGACCTCCTGTAGCGAGCGCTCCGTCTTGGGCTCTGCAGCTGAGGAGGAGAAAACTTGCAAGGTCTGACTCTTTCAAACATGTGGCAGCTGAAAAGAAGATAATTAGGACAGGCAAATTCAAACAGTACTTTTGCAACTGGTATTTATCTTTTTGTCTCCGTATGTGTGTGTGTCTATATTCTACTTCTCCACCTGCCTTCAAAGGGAAGCTGGTAAAAAGGATTTGCTTGGCCTTTTTGTCGCTCTAGGGGGAAGGGTGCCATTTGTGTGCGGTGCTGCAAGACAGATGCTGCAGGTGAAACTACCCCAGAGGGGGCAATCCTACCCGGAGGGGGCAACTCCTGGGACCCAAGCCCTTCTTTTTCTTTTTCTCCTCTTTGTTGTGCTGTGGGACCAGGTCCTTTACGGCATGGCGGAGCGGGCAAGGGTTTATAGAGCAATCAACTCCATCAGAAGCAGCGGCAATCGCATAATGCTTCAGCCTTTTGTCGTCGATTTTGTGTGCGTGTCAGCTGAAAGTACGGCCAGGAGGGAAGGGGATGTGAAACGCTGGGCTGCTTTTTTTTTCTTTTCCCTTGGAAAGAGCCTGTCTGAGTTCTTTTATGCTTTTCAGGCTCAGGGATGAGAGAGAGCGTGCGTATGTGCGAGGGCGTGCGCGCGTCTGTGCCCATACAGTCGCTCAAGTGGGAAAAAACCCCGTTTGCGGTTCACACAGGAGGAATTTCTGGTGGAGACAACAGTGCTAAGCAGAAAGGCACATCCTGATCTCTCGCAAGTGAGGGGCACGCTGGCGCACACACGCATGCACACATACTCTCCGGGCGCTCTGCATAATACGTGCAAAGCGCTGCCCTTTAATGAACGTAACCTATGGCGGCTGGGATGCAGCCGGCCAGACCTCGCCATTAATAAACTGGGAACATTCTTCTCCTTTTTTAGTCCCTTTCAATGCCAGCCCGGCGGTTTGATCTCCCTTGAATGCTGCTCCCCCTCATTTGGGGCTCCAATTCTGAGAAGATTTGGCACATTGTTTGAGGTCGCAGGATGTCGGATTGATTTCGAAGCTTTTGTATTGACTCCGGGCTCCTGAATGAAGCTGTCATGTGTGTCTGTGGTTGGCTAGCAGGCTGTCCGGCTGCAAGCTGTGCCTTCCTTTGTTGTTTAGGCCTCATTGAGCTGAGGGAAGAGGCTCATTTCAGGGTGATTTACCACCACCCAAACACCAGCTGTCTGTTGTACTGCCGCTTGCCTCCACCTTGGATTCAGTTCTCGTTTTCCTTCCTTTCCCCCCTTCTCCTCTCCCACTCTACCACTGTAGGCACTTGGGCACCGGTTCTTCAAGACGCGTGGATCACCCTGACAGAACAGCATCAAAAACATAAACACTGAATATGTTGTTCTTCTCAATGTCATTTATGCACCCGTGGGGATTTTTTTGTTGGTTTTTTTTTTTTTTTTAGGGTTCACTTGCAGTGCTATACATGTGTTTTCTTCTTGGTTAAAAAATGAACTATGGCCCTAGGAGGAAAAAATAAATAATAAAACCACCATGTTCCTCTTGGCTTGTTACTAAGTAGCCCAACATAGTGAAAAACAGTAATGATTTTAATTTAAAAATAACTATTAAGCTCAGTGGCAGGACAGCAGAGTGAACTGCACAGCCTGCCTGGTGCAGGATGTCAGGGGAGGTGGCTGCAAATGTGTTCTCTGGTCCTGGAAATGTTGGGATATTTGGGTGGATGGAGAAGGAGTTGGAGAAGGATGGCATCGCCTCCCTACACGCTTGTCATTCCTGAGCAGGCACAATCGCTGCGTTTATGTGGGTATCATGCTGGAGAGCTATTTTGGTGGTGCAAGACAGGAGAGGAAGGAAAGGGAAGAGGCTGCGAAGCGCCAGGCGGCTCAGCTTCACAAAGCTCCTTCAGAAAAGTACTTCACCGTGAGGAGCTAGACTGCTTCGGCAGCTGAAATGCTGATAAAAGCCTCGGAAAGGCCACACTGGAAGCTGTGCTCTTCCCCAGGGTGTGCCATGGGCCAAGGCTCAGTTATCCTTCCTGCGCCTCACATTTTCATCTGTGGGTGGGGGATATTTTGGGGGTATCGCAAGGCGGGAGAGATGGAGAGACCGTGAACAGCTGAAAGCCAGGGCCAGGTTTGGCCAGGGAGACCTTCCAGGGGCCAAGTGGAGACGGGTTGTGCCAGCTCCTTGGGGCTGAAGCTACTGCCAGTATTTTCAGTGGCCGTTGGTCAAAACCGAGGAAGGCTGATGGGAACCGAGCAGGTCAGAGCGCAGCTGGACCTACTGGTGGCTACAAGGTGTACGGCATGGTGCTGCTAAGCCAAGTCCATCCCTTGAACTGGTCTTTCCAGCCGCAGACTTGGGAGAGGGGGAGGAAGATGGGATACTCCAGTTAATCCCAGCCAGCTCCTCTGGAGCAGAGAGCCTGGCAGCTCCGTGGAAGCCTGCTGGTGCCATGTGCATCCCGTCTGACTCCTTTAAATGGGGCTGGCAGCTCCGTGTGGGACCTCTCTGAGCAACGTGGCAGCATCGGAGCTCGCCGCAGCCTCCGGGGCTGCCCCAGCGGCAGCGATTTGTGTGTGCCCCCACACCTCTCCCCCGGAGCCGCTGGCGTGAAACGAGTTGTGACCAGCCCATATTTGACTTCTGGGTGACGCAGTTTGGTGTTTCTCAACCACAGGCTGTTAAAACTGGCGATGGATCATCTCCTGTCACCTGTGCAGCTGAGATAATTAAGCCTGTTGCTAATTATTTTTCTTGTTTTTCTGCGAACTTTGGCCAACTGCTGAAGGCCATGGTGCGAGGAGGAGGGTGAGGCTAGTGGGACTCCCTGTAAGAGGTGAAATAACGGGTGCTTTGCTCTTCAGTGCTCGCTGAGGAGCCTTCCAGATCTTTGCCTTGGGAAGGGGGACATCTGATGAGGGTGGGAGCCAGCATAAGGCAAAGTGAGCTCCTCCTTCGGAAATCCTTGTGCCTCCCTGCTTCTAAACCACAGCATCACCTCAAGAGCAGGCAGCACGAGATCGTTTAGTAGCAATACATCTGTGAGCTTTCCAGATCACGCTGCTCCTCCCCAATCCTGTTATTAAAAGGCCACGAAACATGGAAATGATGCTCCATAAATTAAGACTGAATGTCTATAGTACCTGGTGAGAAGAGGCTCTTCTCTTTACTGTGTTCTCCTCTCCCTTCCCTGCAAGCATCAGGCGCTGCTGGATGAAGGAGGGAGGGATATATTAGGAGGCAACAACCACAGCAAGATAGCCCCAGCGAGGTGGTTTAATTTCTTAACGAACTCCTTGGGCACTAGAAGCTGTAAAATAACATACAGATAAACAAACAAAAACTCACTGACCCTTAGCACCCTGGAGGGCTCTGTTTCAGATCGCTGAATAAAAGCTGAAGTTGCATATGCATGTTTAATGTAACACAAGGCGTGTGCTGCGGAAAAACGTGCTTTCTTCTAATCTGGTTCCAGACAGAAGCATCCAAACAGAAGCCCCTTTCCTTATCCCCACTGAACTGCCTGGTGTACGCGAGGAAACCCCTGAATGACAAGGCCTCCATCTGCTCTTGAATGGAGTTGCGACTGGCTGCAAATGTTGTCCATATGCTTTTTTCTTTTTTTTTTTTTTTTTTTTTTTTTTTCTTTTA
>VYXH01001854.1:54545-79180 GCA_013397275.1 Burhinus bistriatus
GGTAGTTTGGAGGGGAGGGAAGGAGGGTAAAAAGCATATAAATAAACCCACCGCTTTAAATAGCTAACTGGCCTGGCCTGAACTGTGTCGGAGCTAAATTCCTTTGGCAGCCGGCGCTGCAATATCTGTTGAGGGTGTAGCAGAGGGCTGAGACCAGGTTTCGGAGAATCTGCCTTAGCTTCGCTGGCTCTCCTTTGCGTTCTCCCACTTGTCAGCAAGAAATGCACTGAAGCGCGAAATGAGGGAGCGCAGAGGCTCCCGCACTCCATCTGAGCAAGTCTGGATCACACCCCCACGGTTAATATTTCTCTCCTCTAAAAGAAGTAACGAGGAATAAAAATAAATGAAAGCACTGGCTAACTTGGAAATACAGGGGTGGAAGAAAGCAGGAGGAGAGAACTGGGGGAGTGTCCACCATCTCCTCCTCCAAGTTCATGGCAGAGTTTGAATGTCTGCTTGAAAAATCATTGGATTCTGCACAGGTTCTAAAAAGCTAAAACAAGAAGTAAAATACAAAGAGAGAGGATGTTAAATGTCTGAAGTGCCTGGACAGTAAAGCACCCTTAAAAATATTTTTTTTTTGTTGAATAAAGCAGGCTAGGTCATCATACAAGGAATATGGGACTATAGAAAACTATCCTAGATCATCCACACCTTTGAGATCTCGGGGAACTGTTACATATAGCACCACCGATAAACACATCCCTTTTGGCACTGGTACCTGTTAAAAGCAAACCTTGTAGCTCTGTCATTACGCTCATCCCACCAACTCATCTTTTACTTTCCAAAATACTCGCTCATATAATGCCTCTGCATCTTGTTCCCGCTGCCAGATCGGAGTGTTTTTCCCCCCATGATACGGGTGTTGGTCTCAGCAAGGTGGACCACCTTTGCTATTCCATTCACCCGCCACAATTTTCTTGCTGCTGGCGGTGCTGTAGGGGGAAGACAGTTCCATTTGGTGAACTGAAATGCTGTAGAAAAATTTAATCCTTGCAAACTTTTTTAAAAGCTGGAAATCTCTTCCTCTCGATGAGATCTGATTGGGGACAAGAGGTGTTTGAAAGACTCACCAGCTGCCTTTGCTCTGGACCTTCATACAGCAGTTGCACTTTGCTAATTGCTGAATCTAATGCTAAACATCTGTGTTCCTGGTGGCTGGGAAAGTTTTTCGGTTTCATTCATCTGTTGTGTGGAATTGAAGCAGTTGTGACATGGAAGTTGGGTGGGTAAGTCCCCATTCTTTGGATTTATGTAAGTTTTGGAGGGATGATGTTATGAAAGAAACTTCCTAAACGTAAGCCTCCGAACAAAAGAGATTGAGGTTATGAGTGTCCTTTGCAAGTTCAGCTGTGATAGGTTTGTGTTGCAGTGGGTTACACCTCCCTTCATACAATGCCATTGGTAAGCTGACATTTCTAATGACCTTTTATAATCACCTATTTCCTCTTCTCACTCATTTTATGAATAGTGTTGTACTCACTTCAAAAGTTTCCCACCTTGTGGTCTCCTCTTACAGTTCATATTAATTTCACAATGGGTTGGGCTTCCTGTGAAGTGTAGCACAGTGTAGACTGAAGTTCAATAGAGCCTTTCCTTTCTACAGGAAGGGGAGGACCAAAAAACTCATAGTCCCCTTTTTTGCAGGAAAGGATTCAGAAATGGCAGCCAGCAAATTGCCTTTTTTATTTTTTTTTTTTTCTTTTGAGGCAGTTCTGACTGCGTGCTTTAACACGATGCCCTGTCCCTGTTCGAGATGTAAAACTTGGAATTCTGACCTTTTCTAGTGCGTGATGATCCCATGGCACTTTCCCTCCTGAGTTGGAGCATGCAAGTCCTGGCGATGATGTTTTGTCCAGTCTCTCATTCAGGAAATGTATTCTGCCAACTTGAGTTGACCCTGCGCCTTCAGCGGGACACATTATTCTTCCCTTCCTGCCCTAAATTGCTGTGTACTGCCACCTTGCATTGATGGGTCCTTTGTTCCACCTCGGAGGTAGGTTCATTTCGGTGGTGGATGAAGGCAAGCTGTACGGTTTTGAAAAGCAATTTGAGAGCACTCTGAATGAAAAGTGCTTCACACATGAAAAAATTAGTGTTATCAGTTGTCATCGTCAGCCTCAAATCCTGAATTTGAAAGGGTCATTTATACTCCTCAAAGGCAAACACGCAGCAGCGTGCTAAAAGAGAACTAAAGCAGCTGAAGAAAATGCTGTCTCATGTCATTTCAGGCTCTGCAATCGCGGGGAGCATTAATAACTGTTTTGTTGTTTTCACTGATCTCTCTACGTGGGCAGAGAGGGAAAGAGCCAGAAGAGAGAAGCTGCACTGCTCAGCCCCTCCAAGCAGCCCCATGCCCTCTGCGTTAGCACCTTCCCTGCTGCGAGGAGACTCAACCAGGTCAGGGACAACATGCAGATGAATGAGGAAAAGGCATAGGTGAAGATTTGGACTTGCCCATTTGAATATGATACAGTAAAGACCGTCTTTCTCCACCACTCTCTGGCATTCTGGCTGCATTTGCTGCCTTTCCCACTCTGTTTTGTTCCCATTTCCCCTTAGCAGATGCCACCATGCGAAGATACCATGGCAGGGTCAGTATCAGTCAGCCACGTTTTAGATGACAGATGCCACGTGAATCCAGATCCCATCTACTCTGAGGTTCATGCAAACTGAAGGGCCTGCTCAGAGCTGCCGAGAGCTGTGAGGTGCAAGGGAAGTGCAAAGGCTTTGTGGAAGGTGGCAGATGGAGAGAAGGACCCCGCACGTTGGTTGGAGTGCTGTGCTTGCAACTTTGTGGAGCACTTCGCGCCTATCTCGGCATGGGTGCAAAATGCTACCCAAGCAGAACGGTGGCAGTTTGCACCCTCCTTTTACTCACATTGTACCAGAGTCAATGTCAAGACAAGATGAAATTCAGGTCCTAAATCTCAGCAGGTCATCTGTCTGGAATTGTACCCCATATGGTTGTTCTGCATTCAGCAACTATTCAGTCATGACACTGGTTATTCATGGAAAATGTATTCAGTTGAATTTTCCAGCAGCTCAGGGGATGACCCTTCCCGATTTTCTCATGGGAGTCTGTTCTGCTGCTGGGTTGACCATGCTGATAGGAACATTTTTGTGTTGCTCCATCTGAACAGTCTTTTGTTCCTTCTATCCTTTTGCTCTTTGTTATATTTCTACTTCGTGAGTTTCTTGTTCTTGCATACAAGTCTGGTTTGGTGAGAGACAGTAACAGCCTAAGGTCCATGTGTACCTTGGGTTTAAAGTTTCCTTATATAGGTCAAAATCAGTTTTTAAAACACTACCTCCTGGAAACCACTCAGAAAGCTCTGTCAAATAAAACTGTAACCAAAGCGGTCTTTGTAGGAGAAAAAAGCCCTTGTGGAGGGGAGAAATCATTCAAGCTATAGTTTGAAAGTCTTTATAGCAGGTGGAAGCAGAAGTGGTTCAGTGTCTATGGAGTCAGCTCACCCTTCAGAGATGCTGGTTCAGTCCCTCAGTCTGCCACAGGTTTCCTACACAACCAGACGTCTCATTTAATTCCCGCAAGACCTCAGCTCTCTTTGTAAAGCAGTGAAAGCAGCATGGATATCCTTCATGTAAAAGACTGGGGAGTACTTGGATATTAGCGTGGTGTAGGCCTTGCCTGAGGTAGGTTAACACCGGCTTGAAATATAGCATGGCTCCTACTAACATCCCGACAGAGGGATGTTTTATTCTTTTTTTATGTCATATCTTAAAAAGAAACAGACAAAAATCTGATCTAAAGTAGGAAAAAAAATAAAAAAAAAAGCCATATGATTCCCTGTTGGACTAAATCCCCTCTGCAACTGGTTCCAGCCTGGAGAATATATTCACAGCTGGTTTATAAACCCTCAAAACCCAACAACATAACCTTAACTAACGCAACATTACTAAGGCAGCGCTGTAACGCGATCATTCTGCCGTGGCTCATAGGCACATTTTAAGTGTCATCAATTTAGTCTACAACTGGAGGCTGTTAAGTGCAAAACCATTTTAGCAACTGCATCTTACATGCAGGAATGATCGAATATTAATGGCTTTTCTTTTGTTGAGAAAAAATACAGAGAGGCAAATGAAAAGCCACAGGAAAGCTCCATGTCCTTCCTCAGGTAGTGAAGTTCGTTTTGGAGGGCAGCAGGATCCGTCTAGCAGCTGAGTGTTGGTGTAGGCGGCGGGAAACTGGCTCTCATTCTCCAGCGCTGACCTGTTCTACAAACTTAGCCAAGTTATTTCGCCTTAGTTTCCCTTCTTAGTCTTATCTCTTCGAGGATGTGAATTATGTGACAGAGTAGTTATTTCACTCCATTGTTGGAACGGGTTAGGCTCTACCTGCATGACGTTGAGACTGAGCAAATAGGGAAAAGCTATGAGGGATGGGGCCCTGTGTTTTGTCCCACCAAAGATGCCCATCATAACTATTTTGGTAGTTGATGTCAAGCCCTTTAAAAAGAGCTCAAAATGTTTTGCAACTGAGTGGGAAATGTGATTACCTTACCCTGCAGCTGGGGTCAGAAAAGATGATAAAATTAACTTTCCCAACCCTATGTCCTTCTCAATACACTCTGGGCTCTTTCACCTTGTCACATTGTAGGCATGGGAAAACATGTGATGATGAGGTGGTGCAAAAGTTTCCATGTGGATATGAATACTTGTGTTGTCTATAGGTGTTATGGGCCAAGACTTGGGTAAGTGTCCTGAGGCTGCCTGAGTATCCATGTAAACAGGACGACGCGATGCTAGCCTCTTCCCATGAGCTCTGTGTTCCCCGGTGCCATTGTGGGCTTTTTGCAGGGCACTCCTATGGTTTGACTTTAGATAACTGACTGACTGACGTGTTGTTGAGGCGCCCGTACCTCCCTCCAGTGACTGTGTCAGGAGCGGAGGCTCTGAGCTGAACCACGGCTCTCTTCACAAGGAAGTCAATTGAAATCTCTCTCTCAGCATCCTCCCTAGAGGTCAGTGGTTGTACTTAGAAAACAAGGGAATGATTCCTGATGAATAACAGCCTGCAAAAGCTTTTATATTCTCTTTTTATCATTATCAAATCATGCTGAAGAGGCTGCAAGGCGAAGAAACTCTCAAGCTTCGTTTTTGAGAAGCTGCTAGGATGAAGACAGGGCATTACTGAATCAATGCTGAAGCTTGTATTCCAAAGAGCAAATGGGAGAGTCATTATAAGCTGCTTTACTTCTCATCTCTAATTCCCCATATTCATAACTTAAGCCCTGTCATTTGGATTTATCCTCTGTGGCCTGCAGTGACACCGGGAAAAGTCCTTCTTTTTAATTTCTGTGGCAAAAAAAAATAACAACGCTGCAGGGTAGGATCATATCCCCACAGAAGTTTAGGGCTTAGATGTTTCATGTTGGGCACCAGATTTTGCCGTCTTCTCCCCTTCCCGTTTGTTCCCCTCCTCCCTCCTCTGCTGTTATACATCAATCATCCTCTTTCCTAGAGGCTAGGATACATACAAACAGTGTAATCCCAGAAAGAAAGGATACTGATACAGCCAATCCTGCACATGACTATTGCTCTGTCCCGGGAGATGCCATCGCTAAATCGAACGATAGGCTTTTGCTGATGGGATTGTTTCAGCTAGACTGGAGAAAGCAATAGGGGCAGTAATCTAAGAACCCGGCTTTGCCATCATTGGGCGATCTGTTGTATCTCCATCCACTTCTCCTATTTTAAGTGGCTTTCTAAACTTCTCTTTCCTTTATTGCTTCTTGGTTTGTCTTATCTTGGCACTTACAGCATCATAAATACAGTTGTCCTCAGCGGCAATATTTTTAATTATGACCTAGAAATGAACCTTAGACCTGACTCAGCCAACCCAACGGAACTATTCATAACACATAAAGGATTGGTGTTGAATTAACTAATGACTTTAAAATAAGGAAGGCTTCCCATATAGGCTGCTTCTTGGAGAAAATACCGCAAACTCAAATGCTGTTCTGTTAAGTGGCGCTCAGAAGAGATTTTTGGGTTTGTTGGGGGTGTTTTTGGTTTAGAAGTCAGGAATGTGTTTAGAGGAGGTGGTATTACTCACCTCTAGAAAAATCCCACAACAGTATATTCAGGAGAAGCTGATGAACAATGGTTGATTTCTGGCAAATCCAGGCAGTGACAGCTTGTTCCAGCCGCGCAGTCTCCCTGCTCCCGTGTTTATTGAACCGGACTTGAGATCACATGATATTCTGCTGGCAAGTTTGGGAATGAACTTTGGTGGGAACCCAGTACTTTCTCTCATCTGCTAAGCCCTTATTAAAGCCCACTATTACTTTTTCTAACTCCCCTCTGGACTTTGAATTACACTGCAGTGAACATAGCACACGTGAGTAAGAGCTTAAGGTCTTGCTCACTTGGGTGGTCCCATTAAAAAGACCAGGTTTGCCGTCTTGGCTGCAGAGCCATTCCAAACATTGCTGCTATTTTTCTTCCCCCAGCGTTTCTCACCTGCCTTTTTTTTTTTTTTCTTCTTCTTTTTTTTCCATGCCCAATCTATTAATATACGTTTTAACCAGTTAACTTTGGAACCAAAATATTAACTGCATAGGAGGCAGCTTTTCTGAAGGTTCATAAAATATGTATCGGAGCTGGGAATATAAAATGCTCCCATTTTGTAGCAGACAAAATGTATAAAGTGCTGAGTGAAAATTGAGAGGGACCCAACTTAAACCTTTGAAAATCGCTGCCAGTTCCAATATGCTGTATTTATTTTGACTTGGAAGGCTCAATCCGGACCAGATGAGGTCATTCGGTTGGGAGCACACGTGTCCGCGCGGAGCCGGGAGGGAGGGAAGCCTGCAGCATGCTTCAGCTCCGAGGTGTTGAGCTGCCAGGGAGCAGCGGTGGGAGCGGGGCGGGCAGCTCGTCTACGTGTTGATCCTGGCATCGGAGCGTAACGCTGGGGTGGAGGTGTTGTAATGTTTAAGTTGATTTCTTTTAAGGCAGGCGGGACAGTGTAGCTTTTGTATCCTCAGCTGTTTGCTGGGTAGGGTGAGTGGAGGCAAAGCTTGACGTGCTCTAAGAATTTGGGGACAGGAAAATATATTTAGTTAGGGGTGTCTGTAGTTACTCGTTCATATGACTTCATGCAGCCGAGAGCCTGTTATTTTGTTTGCACGGCTCTATCTTTCAGCTTGTCCTCTTTAACCCTTGCCCTCTCAGCACCTGATACCTGCTCAGCACCATTTTACTTTCTCCTTCCTCTGTTCCTGCACCTTCCCTTACTCCTCTTGTCTACAAGATTAATAGCTCGGCCATTTGTCTCTATGAAATTTCACTTTTCTCTCCTGGAGCTCCATCTCCACCGCTCTCTGTTCCATCCCAGCAGGTGGGAAAGGCTCCTGTGGCCTCCCCAAGGAGCCCCGTCCTCCCCGCTCCCTTCTCCCCACCTCCCTGCCAGCAGCCTGTTTGCCAACACTTTGCACGAGGAAGCTGCCTCTATAAAAATAAACCGTGCTGAAATCCGAGAGACAGAAACCACGCCAGCCTCGCACTTCATTATTGGTAATGGCAACCTATTTGATTTCCATTTGCAAACAGTAGCCTGCATATGTTCCTCACCATGTAGCCCGTTTTCTGCACAAATTCAGGTTCCCCGTGCCTGGTGCTTAGTCTGCTTTGTGGTCCGCTTGTCCTGAGCCACAGACACCCCCACTTCACAATTAAAGTGTGGAAAAAGCCTGTTAAGTCACTGACTTAATTGCCTGGTTACTCACCGCCAACACAAGGTTGCCATCTGCAACAGGCTTGAGCCTCTTCTCCCACCTCTTCTACCTTTATAAGGTTTTGCTGCCTGCAGCTGGCTTTTATTGCTGATTTAGCCAAGAGAAAGCCAGCAGACCTGTATTTCTTTTTTCTTATCCCCAATGTGCAGTGCAGCACGGGCATTGCTTGGGGTCAGCTGGTCATGCAGACACCCCACTCCTGCACCTCCAACACTGCCTGGCTGGCACAGCGTAAGCCTGGGCTGAGGATTTACAATGAAACTTGATTCTCCAGGGGATGTCTCTATTAAAGAAAATTTTTTAAGAAAAGGAAAATGGTGAAGGGGGAGAAGTAAGATAAAACAAAGCTTTGCATCAGCAGGGTGATCACTGCATTGCTGCCCTTGAAGTCCGCTTGAGCTGCGGGTCCATTTCTCCATCGCACACAGGGATGGGCCCGTCAGCTGGGTCCTACAAGAGGTGGCAGCCCTCGAAGCCTGCATGAGCTGCGGGTCCATTTCTCCATCGCACACAGGGATGGGCCCCTCAGCTGGGTCCTACAAGAGGTGGCAGCAGCGAGGGGCCCCCAGGAGGGCTCGAGGAGGGGGGACGCACCCAGGGTCCGAGGAGGAGATGCCTGTATTGACTTTCACTCGATTTACTGGAGCAATTGAGTTTGTCAGTGAAATGCGAGACGGGCTCAATCAGCTGTCACACTGAGACACTCCTGTCACTACTGTCAATAGCGTCGAGTTTCTGATCCTTTCTCAGATTAGCTCTGTGCCAGAACATCAAATGAAAAGCTGTTTGGGGCACGGGGAGGGGAGAAACTCTAAGCAGTTACCTAGGAATCGGTTTACAGACTTCAAAGCGCTGTCAGGTTTATTCTGATGGCCTGTAGCAATGCGCCGGGAGCAGTAATGCGTTTGGAGTGTAATGGAGACTCTCCTCTTCAGCCCCGCGTTCGCTCACGGACTGGGAGACAGGGATGGGAGAAGAATAGAGGCATCTCTCCTGGTGAACCCAAATGGCATGCAAATGGCCTGCCTCCCCTGGAAGAGCTGCTCTTTAGCTTGATGGAATAAGTTGCTTTCCTTATCTTACCTTTCATCCTGAAGGACTCTTCTACATTTCTCTCGGCACTGAAATGAAGCCTTTTTCTGGTAGAGCTGGGTCACGGGAAGGCATCACCCCCAACAATGGGACAGGAGTGAAAAGAAGGGGGACAGGTTTGTTATACAGAAATGATGAAGGGAGATTGAGGGGGGTCCAGTCAGCCCATCTGAGCAGTTTTTGGCAGTGCTGAGCCTCAAATGTGCTTTTTTTTTTTTTTTATTTTTTCCTTTTGGTATAACAAGGCAAGAGTCTTGTAGCCCATTAAGTTCTTCCAAGACCTTTTCCTTGAAGTTTAACTGGTTGGATCTGGGACAGCCTTTATCGAGAATGTTTCAGTTGTGAGGGATGCCAATATGAATGTCTCTATTTATGGGAAGAATAACCCATCAGGAGCCTTTTTTTTTTTTAAACTTCAAGGATTTGAGAAATCTCTTTTCTCTGTTCCAGCTGAAACAGCTTATGGCAAGGTGAACTCACCCATTTACACAGAAGCCAAGAGGGTAATGTTAATCCTATTAGAAAAATAATCTACCACCAAAAAATAATAATAATAGGGGTGGAGAAGGAATCCTTTTGAGGCAAATTCACAGAGTAATTCCTGTGAATTTACTCTTTTCTTCTCAGGGGTGAGATGTTAAGCATTTTGCTATCAATACATGAATTATAAAGATTACTATTTTCCTTCCACTTTCATAAAGAAATTAAGCAAGGGAAAAGCCGCATTCTAGCATTATTGCTAGAGGGTTGTGTCCTTTAGAGAACACTCCTGGGTTTTGATGAACGCTGTCTCAAAGAGTGAGGCAGTGTCCATAGAGAGGATTACCCTGCACAGCACTAATCTAGATTTTTTTCCTTGAATACAGTTTTAAGATTTCTAATTTTTTTCTCCCGTTACCCGATTCTATTATTAGGTTGCTTTTGACCTCAAAATGTCAAAAGGGTCATCTCTTCCTCATTCAAGATCACCACTATCGTTCCCAAGTAGCAGCTGCAACTACACTTCACTACTTAATATTTAAGCAACTCCCTGTCCAAAACAAATCATACCTTCCCTCCTCCCTGGTTGCTCAAAAAAACCCCAAACCCAACCCAGTTCAAAGGACTATATAAGTGATCTTTAATATCAGAGACAACTCTGTTTGCTTCTCTGGTGGCATGAATGCGAAAGGGCCATGGAGAAGTATGGGAAAGACAACAGAAAGGAAAAAAAAAAACCCACCACATTCTCCTTATGGAGTATTTCAAAGCAAATGCTGGATACATACCTTTCTTTGACCTTTTCCTTAGATTAGTGGTATAGGCAGCTGCTGTGCTTGTATTACACATTCCAGCGCAGGGACTGACTCCCGAGCAAGGTAGGTGTGTGCGTGCGTGTGTGCACGCGCGTGTGTTTGTTATTCAACCTGTCAGCCAAAGGTCTTCGATGCTGGTTTTAGCTCTTTCTGTTTTTTCCTAGTTTCCAAGGGGAGGTATGGTTGTTTGTGGGCTTTGTTTATGTTCACTGGGTGACAGGAAACCTAAGAGCTTTTAGTGAATTCAGATATACTCTGGATGCGACGTGTGAATCTCCAGCCATTTGTGTTTAAAAGCTTTCATTAAGTCTGAGAAAAGAGGAAGAAAATAGACGTCTCACTGCTTTCTAGCTGCAGAGGGATGAAAGGTTTTCAGCCTGCGGGCCCCACCAGGGCAGTATAGATGCCTACAAAGGGAGAAATTGGAGGAGAGATAAAAGAAGCTGGAGCTGCAAAAAAGTAAAAATAAAAAGCTTGACGTTCAAGTTGGATTTGGTCTTTATTTTACTGAGCCCCCATTGAGCCAGCTGGACTTGGTAAGACCCTGATGGAACGGAGCATGCCCACCATCCACAGGATGGGCTTCGTGGGAGAGGTGACGGCTCTGATGAGGGCATATAGCAGACTTCCAGTACCTAAAGGGGGCTACAGGAAAGATGGGGAGGGACTCTTGATCAGGAAGGGTAGCGATAGGACAAGGGGTAGTGGTTTTAAACTGAAAGAGGGTAGATTTAGATTAGATATTAGGAAGAAATTCTTTACCATGAGGGGGCTGAGGCACTGGAACAGGTTGCCCAGAGAAGTTGTGGCTGCCCATCCCTGGAGGTGTTCAAGGCCAGGTTGGACGGGGCTCTGAGCAACCTGGTCTAGTGGGAGGTGTCCCTGCACATGGTAGAAGGGTTGGAACTAGATTGTCTTCAAGGTCCCTTCCAACCCAAACCATTCTGTGATTCTATGAAGGCAGCTCTAATGACTCCAGCTAATTGTATCCAACCCAGCAGAAAGGGACGTGGCCAAGGGCTGTGCTCACCCGCTCCATGCTTGGCCTCCCTTGCCTGGGAATTGCCATCGCAGGCAGATGCTGCCGGCAGTAGGGAGATGGGCACGTGGCTGCTCTGTGTCACCGCAGGAGGGGTTTAGTGTCACCAAGCTGAAGGCTGGCCCATACACCTAGCTCTGCCTTGTGACGTGAAGCGAGATGGTTTATCTCCCAGTCTAACGCTTCCCCTGCCTCTGCCCATCCGTGGGCTCCTTGGGGCAGGTACTTCCCTCCGATCGCGTGTTTGTGCAGTGCCTAATTGCAGATGCGAAGGTAATATAAATAATAAGGTTAAAAGTCACTCTTCTCTAGGGGAGGTGAAAAGGGAACGGAAATGGAGCTGCTACTCAGCTTCCCAGCTTTTCCTGGAGTCAAAAAGAGAGTGCAAAGGCTATTGCAGGATATGTTGGAGTATTTAGTCTTGAATCATTTGCCATCCTGTTTTTATTCCCCTGCAGATGTATTTCAAAGAAAGTGTTTAGATGGAGCTGATGACCTTGCTTATAGTTGAGGTTGGTTGTCACTTCCCATGATAAGTCCCTGATTTGCTTGTTTGGGCTGTGGCAACTCGCAGTGTTTGAGCTGAAACTTCCTCTCCTGCATGTCAGACTCGCACTGAGTTCATTTCAGAGGAGAGGGATTTTCAGTGCACCGCTAAAACCATGCTGGTTTTTATCATTTGGGAAGATGATTCTTACTTTTTCATCTTTTCATCTTTAAAATGCCCAAACTAGTCCAGCTGTACCATTATACACCAGCCCTTAAAAGTGATGGGGAGCTCTGAGATGAAGTGCTGGGCACTACCCAAGGTGCTGCCTCCTTTTCTCCTTGATATGAGCTTTCCCCGAGCAGCAGTGGCAGTCCAGCCATCTTTCCAGAGACAGCAATATCATGGAAAGGAACCAAATGAACAGGGAAGGCAACGCGTGAGTTGCAATGTCAGGACATTGCAGTGTGCCCAGGTAGCCAAGAAGGCCAACGGCATCTTGTCCTGTATCAAGAATAGTGTGGCCNTAGTGATGAAGGCTTTGCCTTCATGTGCTGTGTTATTAACAGACACAATCTCAGGTCTCTTTTTCTCTCTCTTGCCTCCCTTTGGGAGCGGAGCAAGAGAGAGCGAGCATCTGTCGTTCCACTGGATTGGGCCAATCTGGCCCAAACCACGACAGTGAAGTACTGCTAGATGTGCATTCAGGTTTCTTTTCTTTTCCAGTGCTTTCAGATGCTGATGAAGCAGGCTTGTAGATGAGTTTTCTGGGAGAGTGAATCATCCATTTGTGTTGGGTTTTTTTGTGTTTGTTTTTTAAATATGTGTAGAGTTACATGAAAGTTCTTGGGTTTTGTTCAGTCCACATACCATTACGGGCAATTCGTTAACAATTGATTGCCAGAAGACTGAGTCACTGGCTCCATGGACAGGTACAGTGATTCCAGAAATGATCGATGGCTGAACAGCAGCATGTCAATATTGCCATTACTTGGGTTTCAACGCAGGAGTGGTGCTGCCTCTGATCACATGTGCACACCACCCGGGTGTTAGAGAAGTTAGAGAAGTTACACCCAGTAACTGGGAGTTAGAAGTAAATTACTATTTCTAGTTTTCAGCTCCTCAAAGTCTCTTGACCTGTATTTCTTCAAGACCTGGTACCGTGGCATCTATTGAACAAGGGCCTTTATGTTTCTTCTGTAATAATAATAAGGTTATTTGTTTCATACTCATTTTCACTTTTCCTTATCTACCTAAGATTGGGCCAGATTGTCACCTGCTTAAATCAAGTCTTTCCTGGACCACTGAAAATCATGTTTGAACTCTGTTCAAGCCTTGCTGGGTCACCCTGGAACTTGTCTCTTAACTGAGTTCTTTTGTCTGATAACAGGGGTAGTGCAACCTTAATGTCAGAGACTGGTGCCAGGAGAAATCCATTAGCGATCAGGGTAACAGGTTCCAGTTATTCCAATAATTCAGGCTGTGTAGCTATTGAAAATAAAGTTTGCATCTATGCGTGGACATACGTACATTACTGTATCTATAAGATTTAAGACTAAAAGTAAATTAGTTCTTTCTCGTAAATAACGCAGCTGCTCTCAAATTGTCTAATGAGCGTTAGAATTTTCTTCCCCCAATAGTATATTTACTGCTGTGGTAAGGATGCTCACAGCATAGCTTAGGTAAAGATCATGCCTCGTACTGGAGAGTCCCATTTACCACTAAGGCATCGTTCTCAGCTGTTCCCTTTTGTACAAAGTACTTCTCTCTTCCTCTCCGCTGCCCTTCTTCACTCTGTCTCCAGCAATAGTAGCAAACTGTCCTTCTATATCAGCTGTCATTTACCCAGTAACGAAAAAGGCAGTGGAGCACAGTTTCCATTTAGTTCTCCGCAGACTCGGTATGCAGCAATGAAAAGCTTCCATTCTTGCCGTGCCAAAGTTCCTAACTTTGCCCATTCATTTCAGTTTGTTCGAGCATCAACATTTGAATCTTTACCTCCTGCCTACGTTATCCACTTAGCACTCAGCTGGATCCAGGAGTGGAAGGATGGCTGGTTTGCATGGGCTGAGTTTTGTTTTGGGACCTGCGTAGCCAACTCTTGTGATTTTTAAGAGTGTTATGATGTGAGGTGTGTGGTGGTTTGGTTTTTTCCCTGGTTTGTTTTTTTTCCCTTTTAAACATCTGCAGCAGCATCAATGAGTGATGAGGCTTAAATTGTAAAGTCCCTGAAACTCAGAAGGCATATAAATAGTATCTAATTTGTATGACTTTAAAGCTAATTCAGTGTTTTTAAGGAGCCTGGCCCCCACAAGCTTCAAATATTTTGACTTTAGCAGTATTAGCAACTCCAGTTATGACCCTGCTGATAGTGGCTTACATATAGGTACAATCTTTAATCCTAAAGCGGGTATGATTCACAGCCAGATAACTATCACTCCCATGTTGGCAGCTGCGACACACTTCCCTCGGAAAAGCTGGGTCCTCTTCCTAAAGCTGTGATGGGTGTTTTGACCCTTGTCTCTGCTTCCTTACAACACTCCCAAGGCTAAATGTCTAAAAACTAGACTACAAATTTTTATGCTTGGTGGTTCTCATGACCCCGACTGCTCTTCTGTGTTACATACAGATGGAGGTTTTACACCGTGGGGCTGCCTTTTCCTATAAAAAGAGACAATTACGTTTTTCATTTTTTACATTCTAAAATAGCTGTAAAAAATGAACGCTAGGCTCTAAGACACTATTTACAGTAGGAGCGACCCCAGATTTTTCATTTTTTTCATTCATTAGCTCCAAAGGTACTTGCCTGCTTTAAAAATTGGCCTGAAATTTGAACTGAGGGAACCATAAAAGGGTCTTTCAGTTTTCCTGCTGGATTCTGAAACACTAGAAAATACTGGAGTTGCATTTTAAAAATTTTATCTTTGGCAGCAAGGCTGACAAATTATCGCTTGATGCAGGCAATGAGACTGTAGGTGCAATAAATTGAAAATTTGTGGGAATCCCGTTACTTTTGTGAGACTTAGCAGTAATGCATATTATTTCTAAAAAAATGCCTGCCCGTTGAGCATGTACCTGCTCTGCCAAACGATGGAGCGGCCTCAAGCCAGGTGCTGACAAGACTTTCCTGATCTCCCTGTGACCCCCATTCGCAGGAGGTGAGCTGGCAAGAGGAATTAGCAGGGACGGGGAGGAGAAGATGGTTTGTTTGTTTCTTCTTGCTTGGAAAATGCGTGTGGCTGTCAGGGCCGAGGTGTTTTTGTGACACTCAAGCTACCTCTCTGGCACTGCTCCTTGTGAGCTACATACTCATCTTTTATCGGGAGGATGCTGGCGTGGCGAGAGACAGCCCCTTCATAGGAAATCAGCTGAGGGTTTCTGCGCAAACATTTGGAGGACTTGACTCTTTTTTTCCCCCTTTCTGAAGAACCCTTTGCCCATATTTTCCTCTTTTTTTTTTTTTTTTTTTTTCCCTTCTTTTTTTTTCTCTCCTTTCTGAAGGCTGAGAAATGCCTCAGGAATGCACTTGCTCGTTCTCCTTTCGCAGGCCGGTTCTCCTGGTGATGTATTAATTAGCTGGAGCACTGCACACTAACGAGCAACTGCAGGCTGATCTCGTTAAACATTAATGCTTAACTAGAAAAGCAAGAGCTGTTAAAGATACGCCACTCAATGTCATCCGTGTCCGAATGTAAAAGAAGTCAGCGGCTGAGCTACTGGCGTTTGTGTTTCCAGCGGGAGCAAGACGGGATGAATAGCTCAGATCCCTTTTCCAGAGGTGGCTGGGAACACCTCGACCACAGATGGGTTTCCATCCTCCTCCGATTGCCTTTAGCACCGATCCCAGCCTTTTCCCAGCGAGCAGCCCTCTCTCAAGGAGATAAATGAGCAAGTCCTTGTGCCCACACTGCTTTTTCAGCCTTTTTCATGCCTTGTTTTTAGTGGTTAAGTCCAAAACCCAGCACAGGTCTGCTCCTTGTCCTCTCTCTAACCACGAGCAAATGGTTATGGCCGATGTTTTCAAACATGAAAGTTTCAAGTTGTGTAGTTACACCCCAATGGAGTCATCCAAATTAGTGGTTGTCTTGATTATTATTGACTTTGCCGGATATTTCAAGCAGCCCCATTTGAAAATATTGACCTTATCACCACTTTACTTCAGTTTACCCTTGGAGGAGCTTCTTAGGACAGCTCTTTATGTCATGAGTCTTGACTGATACTAGGAGAAATATCTTGACTACCTCACGAGAAAGTTTCAGAGTGTTTATGTGGTCATTGAATAGCTGGAAGTGCTGCTGCTGAAAGTGGATCAAGGAAGAGCCTCCTGCCCAAGAAGCCCCACTCCTACTCTTCTTCAGGCATGTGCCGTTACAGCCTGGCTTTGCATGAGCAGTTGCTGGCAGCACGTCTACCCTTTCATTTGCATGGGCAACGATGGGATTTCATACGCACTGTCTTAATAACTGTCTACATGCAAATCAAGCACAGGGTTTTGCATGAGTTTTTACACTCGCCTTTCCAAAGAGTTACCCGGCATAGCCAGCGTATAGGATACACTTCAGGATCTAGAGTAGACATAGCAGCCTTCTAACTTACTTTCTGCCTCCACCTTCTCTCCAACACAATAATAAAGACAGCAGCCAGTACTTTTCCTTACCCTCCAACTGTTTGCATTATGCAATTTGATTGCAATTGATAATTCATTAATCATTTCCTATCATGGTTAATATTTACCCAGCTTGCTACTGTGCAGCAAAGGTTATGGGAGGGGCAGGAGCAGGGAGGTGGAAGATACAGTCAGGGAAGCACAAAATGTATGGGAACACCATGTCTTCAGAAACAATCTCTATTTTTATTTATTTATTTATTTATTTTAAAGACGGATGTTTCCATGGTGCTGCCACCAGCAGGTTCTGTAGGGCTTGTCTTGATTTTCTTAAGCCAAAAGTTCTTTGGTCGTCATTGTGGCAGCCTCAGCTCTACAGCAAAGGTTTTCTCTGGACCTCCAAGCGCTGCCTTTCGCTGCTTGAGGAAGTGAAAGCGAAAGGGTTACTGCTGCCCTGTTGGGATTTTGTTGTTCTTGTTGGGGATTTTACTCGGTCCCCTAGAGTGATGCTTCCTCACACCGTGCTTAAAAGCCACCGTGCTTGATTTCCCCTCTAATGACGTTAAGACTGGAACTGGAGCTGCCTCTGCTGCCTGGTCCTCCTCCTGCCCGTGTCTTCAGACGTTATGTCACAGCTCCCCGGGTTGCTCGCTGACTCCAGCTGGCCTCCCCGGGGGACGGAAACCAGGTTCCCTTCCCTGTGGCAGCAGCGGTGCCCACATTTAAGAAGCTGCAGTGCTGAGCCGTGACTGCATTAGTTCTGCTACATTAGAACAGAAGCAAAGAGCTTAATTTAATTCGCTGGCCTGTATACCGACACCTGAGGGCCACTAATTCACTGTCACGTATTCTCAGTGAAACCAAGCTCTTTAGCGTTCAGATTTTTTTTTTCTTTTCTTTTTTCTTTTTTCTTTTTTTTTTTTTTTTGCAAGAGCAGAGCCTTGCAAGGCAAATGCTCATTTTCTAGGACTGGAGAAAAATATCTCCTTGCAAGGATCACGGTAGGTCAGGATGACTCACTTTTGCCAGCGTCCGCAAGGGATGGAAGATCACATGTCTCTTTTTGTTTTGGGTTTTTTTTTTGTTTTTCTGTTTTGTTTTTTTTTCTTTGAAATACATAAATTGATCTCTGTTCTTTCATTTTACGATTAGCACCGTCAATAAAAAGAAGTTGATTCACAGTGACATATGATTGGCCGTAAAACATTTATTCACCACAGGCTGCATTTGGACATCATTCAAGGGCTTTAAGCCTATCAGATACTTCAACCCACTCTGTCTTCGCAAGTGATAGGATCAAGTCCTGTAGCAGCGTTTGCTATGCCATAACTTCCAAGAATCAAACCTTGCCTATGTTGTTTGTGCATGAAGACCCATTAGGCTAAATTAATCCCTAGGGTAAACGTACAGACTTCAACAGAATGTTATCAGGGATAAATTAGGCCTATTGATTTTTAATGAGGCTCTTACTTGGATAAAGAAAATAGAGTTTCTCTTCTGTTCGGATCTATTATTCTTTTACTTGCAAGAGTCACCGTCAGCACCTGCTTTGACCCTGAATTTTTAAACCTGGAAATTTTACATTTCTTAAAGGATTAGAAAATATACTCTTTTTTTTCTCCCCGCAACTTTGGGTGGTGCCATTACACAGTGGGATATGTTTCCCCACAATTTGTACATCTGCAAATGTCCTTTTTTGAAACACAAGTGAATAGACTGCCAGAAAAATTATAGGCTTCCCATATTTTAAGGCTGATCTCCTCCTCCAGAGAGCATCCTCGTCACAAGGGGATTTCTCCATGCCAATGAATTTAGAGAAATCTTTTTGAGAACTACAAACTGATTTGGTTTTTTGAGCTGATCTGGCTGAGATAATCCATGCCTTGCTGTTTCATGCCAAGGATTTCTAGCATCACCCCATCTGCCAAGCCCTCAGGTGAGTAATTTGGCGTTACTCCACATCCCCAGGAGACATGTTCGTGGGCCAGCTGGTTAGTGGCATAGTTTTTGAGAAAAGGGGTATGTGATGAATCTTGTGCTGTTCTCTGGGAGGATGGGACATAACTCCCAGGACTGGAGAGGCACAGCCAGGTATCCATCACCACAGGTGGCTTCTCTCCATGGTCACAGTGCCTCTGATGACCATGGGAGGAGAGGGAAAGGCAAGCCTTTAGAAAGAAGCCTCTATGCTTAGAAGTTTGAAAAGAAATCAGAGACCTCAGGTTGTACCCAGGTTTCACTGGAGAGTCAGTGTGTTGCTTTGACAATATTCTTGAAATGTTTTTACCTCCTTGCTCTTATTCCTTTCTGACCCACCTGGGGCTTCTCTGGTGCCTCCCATCCTGGGTGCAAGTCTCAAACAAGTCTCAAGCAGCAATGCTTTCGAGCTCTTGGTTTCCATGTCTTTGTAAAGAGCAACCATCACCTTTAGGAGTTGAATTTGAGAGCTTTTGGTTTTACCTGTGATGTTCAGATAGCGGTCGGCTTTAGCCTGACTTCTGAAGGGTGCTGCTCCCCCATCAGCTGCCCCAGCTGAGGTCTGTGTCTGCAGAGATGGGACTATTTCTCTGGTTCATCAGTGGCGTTCAAAACTGAGTGTGACCTGTGGTGTCACAGCACAGCAGTGTCATGCATGGCTGCAGGGGTTCCATGTGAGTGTCTGGGTGCCCTTTTGGGTATCACTTCACGGTATGTCCTAGCATGACCAGAGATGTTTGTTTGTGTTCTGGGCTGCATGGTTAAGAAAACTTTGCCATTAAACCTCTGTTCTCTCTGAATGCACCAAATCCTGGTTAATTTGCGCCCTCGATAGTGTTTGATTTCAATTTTTATATTTAGAAATTACAACACATCCTTTCATTCCTTAAAAACCATTAGATAGCGATCGGTTGGGAATAGACTTTACTTAATAACTGGCTGGCTTGGCTTTAACCACCGATCTAAATGGCAACGTGTCTGCAGACTCCTGAGTCATCATTTTGCGTTTCCAAATGTTCCTTGCTAGTGGAAGAAATATTTATATTTACTAAGAAATGCCGACAGAGGTTCTCTGTGCCCTTCTGGCACACGCGGTGGAGGTCAAGGGACTGAACGTAAGCAATACTGACTTCAGGTATAAACCTGTCGTACTTCTTGAAGCGTGTTTCTTTTACAGGACTTTATTTATTTGTTAGATTTAATGTGTTTTGGGCATTTTCACTATGTATATCATCATGTAGAGGGATGGATGGATGTATCTTTTGCAGAAGACAGTTGTATGGGATTTCTTCCCCCTCCCCATTCATGATTTCAGGTCTGTGCCTTTAACTTGTCTTTAGCTTGGTAATCACTTTAATTCCTACACTTCTCTGGGCTGTGGGAGGGAACTACAATTCTCTAGCACTCTGCATTGCAATGCCTTCCGTAGCATTTCATAGCAAAATTGAAAGGAAACCCAAAATGTTTAAATTGGAATTTTACTTTGGAAAAGCAATTATTTAGGAATATTCATACAGTGCCTGGCGCAAGCCCTTATTTAAGTAATACAAAACACCAGATGTAAACTTCTTACAGGCTCAAGTGTGGGATTTGCAGTGTGATTCTTCCTTTTTATATGCACGTCTTCCTTCCCAGAAAACGCCACAAAACCCTCCACAGAACCTGTCATCGGCAGCAGAGATAAGGAATGCTCCATTGCAGAAACATACCCTAAAAAGGGAAAGGCCAGTATTGACTTGCAGCGAAGCTTAAGCCCTTTAAACTCAGCCCTGGACAAGAAGAATCAATGTCTCCTAAAAAAATTGCCGCTGCTGTTATATAGCAGACCATTAAACTGTGCTAACAGTCGTATATTTTCTATTCAAAACTGTGCCGCTGTGTGTATAAACATGGGAAGGTTTTGTAGCTGTATATGTCCAGATTTTTGACATGCGTAGGTGGAGCCGGTGTAGGAGAGCCTATTCGGGAGTTAGGAGCAGCTGCCCTAATGGAATACTATTGACTTTAGTTACATCAGGGGCTAAATATAGATCGGGCAGCAACGTACACAGGGCTGCGTCTGACGGCCAGGACAGAATGTGCTGCTCGACGGACAGACAGATGGACGTTGTTCCTGCGCAGATGCTCCTTTTAGGTCTCCTGGGCTCTTTCGCGCGGTGCTGCTACTCCCATGGGAATCCTGCCACCGGCTTCCCGGGGCTGCGGATCCAGTCCCTGCAGATCTGGTCCCGAGGGGAGATGTGGGGCTGGTCTGGACACAGGTCTTCTGCCAGCCCCTGTTGGCACAGCTCCCCCTTGTCAGTGGTGGTGTGTTGATTTATACCCTATGAAGGGCTGATCCCAGGAGTTTATAGTCAAAGCTGCAAGGAATATTTGGGCTTTAGATATGTTCCCCCAGCTTTCCTCTATGGCCATCCCCCACCCTTCTTCCTCCCTCACTCCTTCCCAGTTATACTTTCTTAGGTACCCTCCCAGAGTTGTGCTTTTGAAGGCAAAATCTGCATTTCCAGCAACATTTTTCAAAAGCCATTTCCCAGCCTGGACCAAAAAAAGATGGTCCACGTGTGCCACGTCTGTGCACTCAATAGGAGGTTCTGTCCCTCTGCTCACCTTCATGGAGAAGGAGCGTTCTTCTCTGAGATTTTATCTTGATCCTTGGGGGCTGGAAAGGCGAGAAAGGAGCCTGTTCTTTCTCTTACTGTGAATGACGATGAAGCCTTCCGCGGTAATTGGATTTGAATCTTTTTTTTTCCCCCCTTTCCAAGCCTTGGCTGCTATTTTTAAGCCAGGAAAGTACCAGTGCTGAAAGGGATGTGCTCATCCTGACAGGCTCTATGGAGGAGCATCGCAGGGTTACAACGCATCTCGGTGCAGAGGCGTTAAGGAACTCTGAAGACTTGGCAAGCCACAGGGATGCCGAAGGCAATGCCCAAGGTGCCCAGAAGTTCAGACAGCCTTTTTTATTTTCCTTCCTGGGAAGGAAAGCCTAAGGCTCTTGGATCATAGGAAGTGACAGTTTTGAAGTGAAGCAGGCTTGATAGTCCAAATGCGCCAGATTCGTGATTCTTTGGGAGAAAGGAGTGCGCACATCCCCTTGTTGCTGTGCGCTCCTGCGGATTTAAATCTACCTAATGTGCACAGACAGGACCTGCGTCCTGTCCCAAATGATTTAGGGATGCACAAGGCCAGACTTCTTCCCATCCTCTATGCAAACTTGCTCCACAGCACAAGTTGCAGAGAAGCATACATATGTGATACGTAAAGAGTCACACATACAACGGTTAACACGAAGCAGTATTTTTTATGAAGAACCATTTAAAGACTTTGGGGTCATAATGAACCCTCCAGTAACACAAGGCAGGGAATGATCCCAGTTCTAGGACTCTATTTACTTTCTCCTTTATAATCTGTAAAAGGTCTAGAATATTGTACCTTTGCTTTCTCTCTTATCTCTGGTCCTTCCACGTTCACTGAGCACACACACAATCAAGCAAACCCTGGCTATGAGGGAAAGGACTGCACGTTATTCCATTTGGTAAATTCTTGTTTAGCCCCTTTGCAATGCGCTGGGCATTACAGCTTGTACATTTTTGATACCTGCTTCTCTTTGCTTACAGAGAAAAAAGTGCCCATTCCCTCCCCATTCAGTCTTTGTACGATAATTTTTTGGTTTAGAGTATGAGGAGCAAAACAGAGAGGGCACATTGGCCTCTTAGATTTATAGTCCAGGAGATAGGTCACAACCCTTAGCCACTCTAAAAATGATCTATACTTCAGGGGCCTGGCAGACAAACCTGGAATATATATCCTAGTATGTCTGGAGCCACCCTGGGCTGTGCGTGTGGTGCTGGCATGAGCCAGTCTTTAAGCAACAGCACCGCACCATGGGGTAGGGAGCGCGTGAACGGGAGGGACATCGTCTCTTGGAAGCTGTTATTGCGCCGACAGTGGGGACTGATGGTCCCAAGTCCCAGTGGCACCGCTGATCCCATTGGGAACATCTCCCTTCTCTATAATGAGTTTTACAAGGGTAGGGAGACACGTTTGATTCTGCGTGAGGCTCCTCCAGCAGCGTTACTATCAGTTAATGTGATTTCAGCGCCACGGAGCGGGACTGGGAGCTTCATCCGTGCGAGACGCTGTGTGCCGTCCTCCGCCGTGGCCTCAGCAGAGCGTTGCTGCCAGCTCCACCGCGAAGGCTGGACCCCCAGCTGAGCCTCACGAGTGAAGCTGCTTCGCTCCTTAACCCATTTTTTGCGTATCTGCGCAGTCAGCTGCAGCGAAGCGCGCTTTGAACCACCGAAAGTGGAGTTGGAGCCGTTCGGTTCAGAGGCAAAAATCCACCCTTCCTCCTCCAAGTGCTTCAGACTTGGGGAAGCCCTGCTGTGACTCTGTAGTCAGACTGCCAGGAGTGAGAGAGCCCTGTGCCACGCCGGGGAGGTCCCTTCGAGTCCTGCGGTCCACGAGCAAGTCCTCTGAGGCTGGAAAGCACCCACTGCGTTGAACACAGGATATCCAGCATCTTCAGCTCCTGCTGAAATCATTTGGCCCCTTGCAAGCACCAAGCTCCATCAGGACCGACCCTTGCATGCCCCAGCCCAATATATTGTAGGAGCACCCAGATAAAGTCAGGATTGAAATTTTTTTTTATTTTTTTTTTTTTTTTTTTCCTTCCTGGAAGCAAGGAAAACGCTAGTTAGACATGGAACTGAAGAAAACCAGAGATGAAAAGTTTGGATTTGTTACTAGATACAGAACGATTTTTCACTTGCTCTTGTCAGGTGTCCTGAGACGTGAGAAAGTATTACAAAGGGTCTTTTCCTTGCAGAAGTTGTGCTTATCTTGTGATCTGTATTTCTTTCCCCATCTCTCTTATGTTGCTCTTATCATCCTGTTATCAAAGGCTTCAAAAGAGACCAGCAGAGCTCGGCTCTCGTATCCCCTTGAAATTCAGTGAAAGGGTTACGTTTGGGTTTCTAGGAATGCCAGAGAGGGTTTAAGGCAGAAATAAACCACTAAGGGTTTCTTTTTTCTGGTCTTCTAAGGTTTTTTTTCTGTATACGTGGAGCGAGATTTTCAGAAGGGCTCGGTATTGTCTCTCGCTGTTGATGGATGCGATGAAGCTCCCGTGTTCCCTGGCAATGGGAGAGGGCTAATGCGGGACACTTCTGAAAACCCCACTGTCATCTTTCTCCTTCAAAACCTAATCCTTGGGCAAGATTATCTAATAGAGGCTTCTTAACTTGCATCAACACCCTTCACCACAACAATGACTGTGTATAAACCTCATAGTTACACCCTCCACTGTGCCCAACAACGCACACGCACTCTTTTTTTTTTTCTTTTCCTCTCCCATATCCATGCACGCCAGCTCCCTCAGATTCAGGCCATGTGCCCTCTTGGAAAGGAAAATAGAGGGAGGATTTGGCTACAGGCCCTACACTGGAAGAAGAGGAACAAGAAAGTGGCTTGAAGAGGGACCAGTGGGCACTGCTGATGTCACGGGGATGCTCTTGTGGTTTAGTGCTGTCTATTCTCTGCCGCCTCGTCCTCTCTTTCTCTTCCCTTCCCACTAATCCCCACCTCAGATGACCCCACTGTTAAACTACGTGGAATGGGACCAAGGTATCAGGGAATAACGTAATATCTACAGCTGTCACAGTGTTCATCCTACTTATAGACTGCATCTCAGCCCTACCTTGTGCCTGCTTTAGCTATTCAGTGCACAAGCTTTCTAGGACGCCCCGCAAGTTTTTAATTGCACTTTGCTCAAAAGGACGTTTTATTGACTTTAGGCACCTGTGTCATAAGCAAAGCATTTGTAAAAATTAAGATATGATCTTACTGCTGTGTTGTGGGTTGCTCTGCTTTGCTTTGCAGATTATGTGCTGAAAATCATTCCCTGACAGTCGCGAAACCAGTGCGGCTCGCAAGGGCTTTCCCAGCATTAAGGACTGGGCATACTGCTGGAACACAACTAAAGCTGGAATGAATTGAAGTGTGCCCGTTGTATGGAAATATCTGTGGCCTGTGGACTGATGCAATACTAATTTTGAGATGTTCCAGATGCCCCTTAATGGTTAGAGCACCCTTAATGCTCTGCAGCTGCTGCATTTCGGAATAGCTCTTGTTGCTGAATTCCTTCATGAATAAAAGCAAGGGTTCTTATCTGATGTACCGGGAGAAACCAAATATTGCAAGTGAAAGTATGAACACGAAGGGACTGTGAATCACCATTCACTTTTACTTAATGTTTTATCATTATTTTTTCTTTCATATGTGCCCGGTTACTATCTTTCTAAAGCAATCCATGCCCACGTTCCTCCAACACTCAGAATTAAATGAACCCAGCAGACATTCCCCTCTCCCCCCCCCC